>MU853410.1:747714-765772 GCA_033297235.1 Trichocladium antarcticum
CGCGGATCTTTACGAAGCTAGATATTATCGCGGCGTTTAATAGAGTCTAAGTAGCGGAAGGCTACGAATAGTTAATAGCGTTTATAATACAATTCGGCCTCTATAAATTACTAGTTACACCGTTCGGGCTATAGGGAGCGCCCGCTACGTTTTAGCACTATATTAATAATATACTATACAATATACTAGACGTATACGCTATAGCGTACCTAGACGATATACTAATCTACTCTACGAATATAGTAGACTACGTTAAGCAAGTGAAGGAGGTGCTAAAGAGACTGTACTAGGTAGGGCTCTAGGTTAATATTAACAAGTGCGAATTCTATACTATAAGAACGAAATACCTAGGCCTGATTATTACGCTAGGTGCCATCGATATAGACAAAGAGAAGGTAGTAGCTATCGTATCCTAGGAACCGCTAATAACGAGGTAGTAGCTACAACGGTTCTTAGGCTTCGCGAACTTCTACTAACGATTTATTAAGAACTTCTCGGGAGTAGTATAGCTACTTTATAACCTTACGAAGAAGATAATAAGCTAGGAATAGGGCAGACTATGCTATCTGGCTTTCGAATAACTAAAAACGTACTTCTTGACGGCACTAGCGCTAAGGATCTACGACTAGGACAAGCCTGTAGTCGTCGAAACTAACGCTTTAGACTAGTTAGTAGGCGGAACGCTACTATAGCAAGACGATAATAGCGACTAGTATCTAGTAGCCTACTTTAGCGCGAAGCACTTAGTATAGGAATGCAATTACGATATCTATAACAAGGAGCTATTAGCGGTAATTAAGGCACTAGAGGAATAGCGACCAGAACTAGAGGGAGTAAACGGCCGGTTTAATATTATTACGGACTATAAGAACCTTCAGACCTTTGTAACGACGAAGCAACTGTCTCTAAGGTATATACGGTAGTCCGAATTCCTATTACGATTTAACTTCTATATTATCTACCGGCTAGGATCGGCAAACGCGATGCCGGATACACTAAGCCGTAAGCTAGAATATATACTATAGGGCGTAGAGGATAACCGACTCTAGAACCGTAAGAGGCTACTGATCGACCCTAACCGGTTCGATCTAGAGACATTTGAACTACTAAGACTGTATAACGAGGCGATTATAGTTAACTAGTTAGACCTATCAAGGTATATCGACGATCTGCTAAACGAGATATATACAAGCTCGGATCTACTAAAGGCAACGCTTAAGGCGTTAGCAGACCCTAGAACCAGAGCGTAGCTAAAGGATATAAAAACGAAGCTCAAAGTACTATATACGGAGTACTAAGCTATCGCGGGCAAGGCTTACTACTGTAGGAGGATACTTATCGACCTAGACAACGACGAAATATAGCTATAGCTAATCTACCGAACTTACGTATCGGGACCTAGGGGCTACCCTAGAAGGACCAAGACCATTGATCTAATAAACCGGAAATACTAGTAGACTAGGATAACCGGTACGATCCGCAACTACTATAACGCCTGCTTACTATATAATAAGACGAAAACGCTAAGGGTGCTACTAACGGGCTTTCTAAAGCCGCTACTAGTGCTACTTTCGCTATAGCGGGATATATCGGTAGATTATATTATACTACTCCCGCTATATACAAGGAGAAACCATACCTTTAACTATATTATAGTAGTAGTGGACTAACTAACGAAAATGCGCTACTTTATCCCAATAGAGACCTTAGAAGTAGATAAGTTAACGGACCGCTTTGTAGAACAGGTCTATAGCCTATATAGCCTGCCCGAGACGATTATATTAGACAGAGGCATATAGTTCGTTTTAATATTCTAAAGAATACTATCGTCGAGATTAGCGGTAACTCTGAAACTATTATTAGCGTTCTACCTACAGACGAACGGCTAGACTAAACGGATTAACGTAGAGTTAGAGTAGTATTTACGCCTTTTCGTCGACTAGGTATAAGATAACTAGGCGGATTAGATGCCGCTTGTAGAGTTCGTAGGGAATAATATATTATTAGAGACAACGGGAGTATCGCCCTTCTTCGCGAACTACAGTTTCTACCTACATATAGGCGTAGAACCAAGCAGACTATACCTACTAGAACTCTCGGAAGCTTAGAAGAGGGAGTTTTTCTAGGCAATAGAGATATCTATACGCTTTAAAGTAGTGCTAGATATAGCGAAGGCACTAGCGAGGCAAGTACAGGACTGTTATAAGGTTAACGCGAACGCTAGACGTAGCGACGCCCTAGTCTATAGGATCAGTAACAAGGTAATGCTTAATATATAGTATTACAAAACAGGGCGCCTAACGAAGAAGCTCGAACCGCGCTAGGAGGGGCTATTCGAGGTTACTAAGGCGGCGTTATACGTAGTGACGTTACGCCTACTAGCGAATATAAAGATATTCAACACGTTCTATATATTACTGGTTCGACTATAGCGAGGCGAGCAAGGAATCCCTAGGCAAGCTAACGCGTAGAGAGATATACGAGCGAACCGTAGCAGGGAGGTAAGGCGCTAAGATAATAGCGTTAAAGTAGTTAAATAGAGGTTTGAAGAGATTCGAGACTTTAGGAAGGTAGAGAACAGGAGGTAGTAATACCTAGTCAAGTAAGAGGGCTATACCTAGCCGACTTAGTAGCTAGTAACGGATCTACGCGGCTGCGATGATGCTATTTGGAAGTTCTACGATACTAATCCAAACAAGCTAGGGCCCCTAGCGTAGGTGCCGAGAAGGAACTGAAGCTACGATTCGAGCGTTCGAACCGTAGGCTTGATTTGAAGAGGAGGCTTGTTTTAAGGGAGGGTAGTGTCACGGGTCTAGCCGTGATATATGGCCGTATGGCCATTGTGGAGCGGTTGTGCGATGTGGGGCCTGCAGAGCCTGTAGCGTATATGGAGCCCGCCGCAGGGTATATCCCCGGCGGGCCATACCTACCATCTTGAGTTCCTTGTACAACTATATCGAATATATACGTACCCTAACATTGGGCATTTACTACCCGTGATATTAGACTTCCTTTTATATCGCCCGAACTTGTCCTAGACTAGGTTCTAGAGGTTGAAGTCTCCCGCTAGGATTATAGCGTAGGCTGGGCCCCAATAGGCTAGGAGGCTCTTTAGGATAGTCTTATCTACTATATAGTTATTATATACTAACTAGAGCTCTAGACCCCTCCTCCCTAGCTTTAGGAACTATACCCTATATTACTACGCGCTTGCCTTGTATTCCTACTGTCCGATGTTAAACTTCTTATATATATATATCGCCGCTTTTCTCTATTATATATAGACTAGGTAGTACCGTAAGCTCCAGGGGTAGTAGGCTACCCCCTGCTTGCTAAGCTATAGTTCCTAGACCACGATTATATCGAACTCCGCCTCCTTTAGTAGAATCTCTATATTCTGCTTTACGCCTCTAGTGTTCTAGAGTATAGTTTTAAAGATTATTCTCTCCGCTAGCTATACCTTCGTCCTCTAGCTCGTTTTAGGTCGGGGGGATAGTTGCTACTACTAGTAGACCCTAGGGCTAGGTGTTCTATATGCTTAGGATACTAGTAGCCTATATATTAGGCACTTCCTAGGCGCTTAGAGGTTCCGCCTAGGATCCTTAGGATCCCTAGCGCTATTGCTACGGTAGCGGCGGTCCCGATACGAATAGGGCTATAGCCGGGCCGAACTACAGTCGGCTCTACAATATGTCTTTGCTTACTGCGGTAGGGCGACCTTTTAGTGTTAGGAACCTAGGCCTCTTCGCTCTAACCCTCTAGTATCCCTCCTTATCCTCCTCCTCTACGCCTTAGCGTATAAGTACGAACAGTGGCTTCGCGGGCTCCGGTCTAGTAGGTTCGAATGTTCTAGGCCTATATTGGTACGCTTCCTTAGCCCCCTCCTACGCTCTTACCCTCTCCCTACACTCCTTTAACCACCTAGTGTACTTTCCGCTATACGCTAGGTACCTTAGTAGGAGGTAGCCCTTGTAGGTAGGGTACTAGGCCTCCCCCTCCTTTCCTCCTACTCTATAGGCCTTCGTCCTATATCTTCCGTATAGGGGTTCCTTTAGGTAGTACCTCTAGATATGTCCTTACTTCTAGTACTTAAAGTATTGCTTCGGCTCAAGCGCTGCCTAGTACGGTTCGTAGTCTAGTACTCGGGCGTCCTAGATAACTCCGAAGTTACACGCTGCTCTCGCCTTGTCTTAGCTCTTAAAGGTTACTAGTACTATCGCTCTTATAAGCTCTAGCTTACTAGAGATCCTAAACTTAACTATATTTACCGTATAGAAATCCAGTCCCTAGGCAAACTCCGCTTCGGTAACTCCCTAGATCTCTAACCTTATTAGACCCTTTAGGAGCACCGCGAAGGTCCTATAGGCTTCCTTCGCCTACTCCCCGAACGCTTAGTGGATCTACTAGTTGTTCTTAGTATACTATTCCTTCGCTGCTTCATCCCTAAAGGTAATAATAGTGTCCCTACTAGGGAGCTTCCTTATAGCGACTGCTCCCTTCTATATAGACTAGTTATTAATCGCCTAGATAATCTCTAGGGGGGTTCTTTTCGTAAGGTTAGCTAGTAGGCCGTTACCTTAGACAAGGATTTCCTTAGCGATCCTTTGGGGGATCGCCTTTGCGGGTTGCGCTTAGGGCGCTAGGGCTCCTGCTACGATCGTTACCTAGGAGCGGTTAGGGCCCTATCCTACGCTCGTAGTAGCTAGGGCGCTCGTAAGCGCGGCCTGCACTTCCTTAGCGACGATCTTCCTTATAGTTATATAGTTAAGGCCTTCTAGGCCTCCTTTAGCGCTCTATAGCTAGTTAATAGCGCTCTATACCTAGGCTAGGATCTCTCTTGCTATTCCCTAGGCGATGTTCTTCTTGTTTAGGCTAACTAGGGCGACTATACTATCGAGTATAGCCTTAATATCGCCTAATCTACGTTGTTCCTAGTAGGGGGGGGGTTAGTGCTACTACTGTTAGTGTTAACAGGGGGGTTAGCAGTAGGTCTACTAGTAGTAGCAGGGGCCGCTCGGGGGCGCTCCGTAGGGGGGTTCGGGTCCGTTATACCAAGACTTAGATAGGCCTTTTAGGGCAGGTAGGGTGCTCCTAGTAGCGGGGGTAGGGGGGGGGAGGTCGCTGTTAACCTCTATACTAGGTCCGGTATAGGCTATTAGGGCTAGCGCCAGGTGGATCCGTTAAGGATCTAGGTTGTAGGTCTAGGCAGTATAGAAGAAGATTTCTAGGAGCTACACGTAGCTCGTTTTCCCTATCTTCCTACGCCTGCAGCACCTGCGTAGCGTCTCGCGCGTAGATGCACCCGGTATAGTTAGATAGAGCTCGTCGGGAGCTTTCTAGCGATGTAGGTTTCGTCCGTTTTGGCGCGCTGCTGCACCAGTTGGTGCGGGCCTGTTTGCGAAGAAAGTTTTACATATCGAATATATACGTACCCTAACATTAGGCATTTACCCCCTGTGATAATAGATCGAACCTCCCTTTACCCTTCTTGAAGAACTAGTTCTTATTAAAGGTAACGTTGCAAGTTATAACGACTTTATAGAGTACTAGAACCTAGATTTAGTAGATATTTAATACCTTAAAACTAATAAGGTAACTAATATATTTATTTATTCGTACACCGATATGCCTTACGGCGCGCCGGTCCTTCTACTGGTTTGTTTAGTACAGGAAACCGTACCCTCTAGGCCGGATAAAAACCTCCACTCTTCGATTTGATCTCCCCGCTTCTGTTTCCTTTATACTATATAATACCCTAGGCCTTCTCCAACCCTATCTGCCCCCTTTGTTAGATATGATTAGTTCTAGGGTAGCTAATAATCTCCTCTTTCTTCCGCTCTTCCTTCCTTTAAGTCTAGTTTCTTCTAGGGGGGGCCCCTAGTAGTATTTTGTTAGGTAGTTCAGCTTCTACCCTAGGTAGTTTACCGGTCCCTAGTTACTACGGCTAGATTGTTTTTATCCTACGGCGAGCAACATAGGGTTCTTACCGATCGGTGTATAACGTAGGGGCCTAGATCCTAGTCTCCGAGACGACGGCTATTCCTTGGGTTTTCCTTCTTTGGTTAGTGTGACTCTCGTTGGAATTTGCAGGGGACTAATCCTGAAAAACCGAAAAGAGGGTGAGGGAGGCCGGATTCGAACCGACAGCCTTGTGGCTTCTAGGTGCAACATACTCCAATTACACCACTCCCCTAAGGTAACTAATATATGCTCTAGGCTTTAACTTATATATACGTTTTAAACTTTCTTCGTAAATAGGCCTGTACTAACTAGTGTAGCAGCGCGCTAAAACGGCCGAAACCTACATCGCTAGAAAGCTCCCGACGAGCTCTATCTAACTATACCGGGTGCATCTACGCGCGAGACGTTACGTAGGTGCTATAGGCGTAGGAAGATAGGGACAACGAGCTATATATAGCTTCTAGAAATCTTCTTCTACACTACCTAGACCTACAACCCGGATCTATAGCAGATCTACCTAGCGCTAGCCCCAATAGCTTATACCGGACCTAGTATAAAGGTCGATAGCGACCTCCCCCCCCCTACCCCCGCTACTAGGAGCACCCTACCTACCCTAAGAGGCCTATCCGAGTCCTAGTATAACGGACCTAAACCCCCCTACAGAGCGCCCCTAAGCGGCCCCTATAACTACTAGTAGACCTATCGCTAACCCCTCTATTAATACTAATAGTAGTAGCACCAACCCCCCCCCTGCTAGGAATAACGTAAATTAGGCGATATTAAGGCTATACTCGATAGTATAGTCGCCCTAGTTAGCCTAAACAAGAAGAACATTGCCTAGGGAGTAGCGAGAGAGATCCTAGCTTAGGTATAGAGCGCTATTAACTAGCTATAGAGCGCTAAAGGAGGCCTAGAAGGCCTTAACTATATAACTATAAGGAAGATCGTCGCTAAGGAGGTATAGGCTACGCTTATAAGCGCCCTAGCTACTATAAGCGTAGGACAGGGTCCTAACCGCTCCTAGGTAACGATCGTAGTAGGAGCTCTAGCGCCCTAAGCGCAACCTACAAAGGTAATCCCCTAAAGGATCGCTAAGGAAATCCTTGTCTAAGGTAATAGCCTACTAGCTAACCTTATAAAAAGAACCCCCCTAGAGATTATCTAGGCGATTAATAACTAGTCTATATAAAAGGGAGTAGTCGCTATAAGGAAGCTCCCTAGTAAAGACACTATTATTACCTTCAGGGATAAAGCAACGAAGGAATAGTATACTAAGAACAACTAGTAGATCTACTAAACGTTTAGGGAGTAGGCGAAGGAAGCCTATAGGACCTTTGTAGTACTTCTAAAGGGTCTAATAAGGTTAGAGATCTAGGGAGTTACCGAAGTGGAGTTCGCCTAGGGACTAGATTTCTATATAGTAAATATAGTTAAGTTTAGGATCCCTAGTAAGCCGGAGCTTATAAGAGTAACGGTACTAGTAACCTTCGAGAGCTAAGATAAGGTAAGAGTAGCGTATAACTTTAGAGTTATCTAGGACGCCTAAGTACTAGACTACGAACCGTACTAGGTAGCGCTCGAGCTAAAGTAGTGCTTTAAGTACTAGAAGTAGGGATATATCTAAAGGTACTACCTAAAGGAACCTATATATAGAAGATATAGGGCAAGGGCCTATAGAGTAGGAGGAAAAGAAAGGGAGGCCTAGTACCTTACCTATAAGGGCTACCTCCCGCTAAGGTACCTAGCATATAGCGGAAAGTACACTAGGTAGTTAAAGGAGTGTAGGGAGAGGGTAAGAGCGTAGGAAGGGGCTAAAGAAGCGTACTAGTATAGGCCTAGAACATTCGAACCCGCTAGACTAGAGCCTGCGAAGCTACTATTCGCGTTTATACGCTAAGGCGTAGAGGAGGAGGATAGGGAGGGGTACTAGAGGGTTAGAGCGAAGAGACCTAGGTTCCTAATACCAAAAGGCTACCCTACTATAGTAAGCAAGGACATATTATAGAGCCGACTATAGTTTAGCCTAGCTATAGCCCTATTCGCGTCGGGACCGCCGCTACTATAGCAATAGCGCCGGGGATCCTAAGGATCCTAGGCGGAACCCCTAAGCACCTAGGAAGTACCTAATATATAGGCTACTAGTATCCTAAGTATATAGAACACCTAGCCCTAGGGTCTACTAGTAGCAGTAACTATCCCCCTAACCTAAAACAAGCTAGAGGACGAAAGTATAGCTAGTAGAAAGGATAATCTTTAAAACTATACTCTAGAACACTAGAGGCGTAAAGTAGAATATAAAGATTCTACTAGAGAAGGCGGAGTTCGATATAATCGCGGTCTAGGAACTATAGCTTAGCAAGTAGGGAGTAGCCTACTACCCCCGGAGCTTACGGTACTACCTAGTTTATACGTAATAGGTAAAAGCAGCGATATATATATATAAGAAGTTTAATATTAGATAGTAGGAATATAAGGCAAGCGTATAGTAATATAGGGTATAGTTCCTAGAGCTAGGGAGAAGGGGTCTAGAGCTCTAGTTAGTATATAACAACTATATAGTAGATAAGGCTATCCTAAAGAGCCTCCTAGCCTATCGGGGCCTAGCCTACGCTATAATCCTAGCGGGAGACTTTAACCTCTAGAACCTGGTCTAGGACGAGTTCGGGCGATATAAGAGGAAGTCTAAGGAGCTCCTTAAGTTAGCTTATAAGTAGGACCTAAGCCTATAAACCCTATAGAGTATAGTTATAAGAACCCCTATAGGAGAGTAAAGGGGCAAGACGTTAACGATCGACTATATTTAGGCTTTAATAGACCTAATAATAACGTATTTAGGGAAGAAGATCAAGGGAGGGTCGGACTACTACCTATAGGTGCTTGAAGTAAAGCTTAATAGCCTATTCCTAAGGGGGAAGGCGCTAGAAGGGTAGAACTAGAAGAAGGTCTTAGAGAAGCTAATAAAGGTAGAGGTAGCGTACTTGCCGCTAAGGATATAGCTTAACGACGGAGGACTAGAGAGGCTAAAGGCAAGGATCAAGATAAGAAAGGGGCTAGAGGAGGTATTTAAAGAGCTAGCTATAGAGCTAATAGCTATTGCCTACGCGATAGCCCCTAGGAGGAAGGAGTTAAGGGGGAGGAGCTCCCTATAGTAGATAGGTAAAGTAGAGGAGGCGTCGAAAGTAGCGAAGAAGGTAGAGAGGGAGCTCTAAAGGACCTCTATATAGTTCTATAAGGAGAAGCTTAATAAGAAGTAAAAAGAGCTAGTAATAGAAATAGCGGAAGAAAAGAGACGCTTCTAGAGGAAGATAATCAAGGAAGCTAGGGAGGAGACCCTATAGTAGCTCGAGCGATAGGTAAGGCTTAGGAGCTTCCTCCCCTCTAAGCTACCGAAACTCCCGGCCCTAAAGGGCCTAGATAGTAGCCTAGATCTAATAACGTACTAGAACAAGGTAGAAGCGCTTATAAAGAAGTTCTTCCTAAGCCTAGGGGTAGACTTTAGTAATATCTAGGACCTAGACCTTAAGGAGGAGTAGGAATAGGGGTTTAAGGTCTAGGAGCTTATAAGCTTCCTAGTAATAGAAGTAATATAGGGTATAGCAAGCCTATAGAAGGCCCTAGGGGAGGATATACTCCCGATAGGATTCCTAAAGGCGTATAGCTAACCGCTAAGCCAGATCCTTATAGCTCTAACTACAAGGTACTAACAGCTAGCGTAGTTCCTAGCTACGTTTAAGAGAGCTAAGACAGTAGTCTTATAGAAGCTAGGAAAGACACCTAATATATACTATACCCTAGGAGGTTACTACCCTATTACGCTACTCCCAACTATAGGGAAGGTGATTATAGTAGTAGTAGCGAGAAGGATTATAGCGGCGGCGGAGGCCTATAGGCTGCTCCCTACTAAGTAGATAGGTAACTAGGCAAGTAGATCGACCAAGCTAGCGGTCCGACTAGTTATAGCCTAGGTCTAGGAGATATAGCGCTAAGGCGCCTTAGTATCCCTCCTATAACTAAATATCGCTAGAGCCTTCGATATAGTTAACTACGTTAGACTATTAGCTATACTCTAGGAGCTTGCCTACCTAAAGTAGATAGTACTCTAGGTATAGGAATAGCTAATAGATAGGGTCGCGATCCTCTACTTCGCTAGGAAGGTAATAGACAACATCCTAGTTATAGCGGGGGTACCCTAGGGGTCCCCCCTATTACCTATCCTATTTATCTTATATATTGCATTACTATATAAGGACCTAAGGAGAGAGTACCTATACCTTAGTATAGCAGGCTTCGCCGGCGACACGAAGCTACTAGTGTTCGGAAAGTTAGCTAAGGTAAACGTCTGCTAACTTAAGCGAGTATAGGGAACCTACCTAAAGTAGGTAGGAACGTAGAGAATAGCGTTTATAACGTAGAAGTATAAACTAATCTACTTTAATAAGAACTAAAAGCAGTAGCTAGACCTAGCTAAGCTCGCCCTCCCGGACGGAAGTAGGTATATAGATATTAAACTAGTCGAGTCCGCTAGGTTCCTTAGGGTCTAGCTAGACTAGAAGCTCTTATAGTAAACGCACTGTAGTATAGTTAAGAAAAAGCTCGCTACCTAGGAGTTCGTACTAACGAGGATCGTAGCAAAGACGTAGGGCCTAAGCCTTGCGAAGGCCTAGAAGGTATATACAAAGTATATAAGGAGCGTAGTTGTATATAGAGTAGCGAGCTACTACGTCCTAACTACGGTTAGTAAGGAGAGCGAGCTAAAGGGGATAGCTAAGAAGCTAGCGAAGGACTAGAGTAGGGGCCTCTACGTAGTAGTAGGAGGCTATAGAACTATACTAATTAGGTACCTAGAGACAAAGGCCTAGGTCCTACCGGTAGACCTCTACCTAAACAAGCGGCTAGCTAACTTCGAAGCTAGGATATACAAACTACTCCTCTAGTTAGGGGAGGGACTAGGGCGCCCCCTAGTCGCAATAGCGAGCTTAATCTAGAAGGTATATACTAAGCTATTTAGGAGGTTCTAGAAAAGGAGCAAGAGGACGTAAGAGAAGAAGCCTAGGCTAGGCCTATAGGGGCTAATAGTAGTTAAGAGAGTAGTAGCTATAGCAAACGAGTAGGCTAAGTAAAAGTAGAAGATAAAGAAGCTAAAGAATAAGGCCCTTAATATAGACAGAGTAGTAGAACTTACCTAGTAGGAGCGCAAGATAGTAGCCTAGGAGGGGCGCGCCGCGCTTGTAACGAGAGCAAGAATACCTACGTACCGCTTAGTAGATAAGGACCCCCTAATATAACTATTTATAGACCTCGCCCTTAAAAGATACAAGGGTCTAAGTAAGGCTTAGAGCTCCCTACTCGCCTAGGCGCGTAGCAGGGACATCGGCCTCTAGGAGTACCTAAATAGGGTGAACGTCCTAGAGATTACTATATTATACTATAAGTGTAGCAAGAGTAAAGAAACGATCGAACACCTAGTAGTATAGTATAAAGATCTACTAAAGTATAGAACCTAGGAAGAGTTACAAATATAGTTATAACAGGATCTATAGCTTGTCTTATAATACGCTATATAGCTATATAAGAGCTTAGTAAAGGTAGTTATTAGCTAGTGAATAGATTCAGGGCGTCTAACCGAGTATAGTGTAGCTTATAGGCTACAACTAGAAGCTACAAAGGCTATAAAGGCGGCTAAGAGTAGCGGAGAGGGCGTAGGAAGTACCGAATCGAGCCGCTAAGGGAGACAGGGGCTATCTTTTACACGTAGTTTAATAGATTCAAAGCGCTAAAGCAGAAGCGTAGGCAGGGGTTTTCACCTAGCCCCCTGTTCAGGGGGTACGCTTTCCTTTATATATCAACTAGTAGCAGGACCGGCGCGCCGTAAGGTATATTGGAGTACGAATAAAAAAAGAAATTATATATATACGTTTCTACTTATCCCTCTCTCTCTCTTTATATAGAGGATATATATAGTAACTATATACGTAGATACTACTCTAGTTAGGCTATAGATCCCCTATAAGGGAGATAATTACATCTAGCTAAAAGAACCGGAAGTAGGTTTAGAACTAAGTAAGGAGGATATCGTTTAGTAACTTTATCGAAGGATACATTTAACTTAGGATTATACGAATAAGCTATATAGATACCTCCTCTCCTTCTAGCTAGAGGTTACCTAGGAGACCGGCGCTAGCTATTATCTTAATAGAGCGGGTAATAACTTCTTGACTAGTACGTTCGATAGTACTAGTTAGTTTATATATATTAGACGGAGGGAGTTTAAGCTCGATACCTAGTTCTATATACTATTTCTAGTACTAGGTATAGCTAGAAATCCCTAGTTTTAACTAGGGAGCCTTCGTTATTATACTTAAACTTGTAGATTACTACGCTAAATTAGCGTCGTACCTAGGCCTCGAAGCATTAAAGAATTAGGAGAAGGAGGTCCTAGGTCTTGTCTTTAAGGCAGAAGACAAAGGGTTTACTAGAGAACTTGTCTTTAAGAATTAGAGAGTAAATGGATCTATTATACCTATACGTATAATCGAAAAGGTCCTAAAATACTCGCTAGAATAGCGGTAATAACTTGGTTATAGGAGGCTTATAGGAGATGACTTTTCCCTAGTATATAATAGAGCAAGCCTTATAGTTAATACGTTTAGTTCCGTTAATTCGAACGTTCTAGCCTCTTTAGATAAGAGCTTTAAGTATATCCTAGCTAAAATAACCGGCGCGGATATACCAAAGGTGTTTAGAATCCTCGTAAGGTAGGAGAGGGTACCTTAATCCTAGACCTTAGCGAACTTGTTTTATAGTATCGCTTATTATAGCTAATATTACAAGCGTAGTAGAACTAATAGCAAAGTCGTCTAGACAGCTAGGTTAGATATTGTAGATTATAGCGAGGGACTACTCTAAAGGTATAGTAGGAGGATCCTTATAGATCTTAGCGAAAGCTCGTTCTTTATTATAAGAAACGGCAAGGGAAGAGTTATAATTATAAGGATATAGTAGGTAGGTAGAAAGAGGCTGATATTCTAAAAACACTAGCTTGTACCTACAAAGGTAAGACGTAATAATAATATTACTCTTTATTAAACCGAAACGTAGTATATAGTCTAAACTATAGTACTAGATATTAGCCTTATAGAGGGCCGCCTCTAAGATAATATTAGAGTAGAATCCCTTAATAACTATAACGTTATTAAGAACTAGATCCTTAGATTATAGGCTATTAACGCTATTAAGTACTCCTTTAATATATTATTTGCCCTTTCTAGAGATAGGGAAATAAGTAGTGCTAGCCTTAATATAGTTATCCTTCCTTACTTTAATAAGGGACCCTTCTTCTAAGAGTATAGGGTTGTTAATAAAGTAGGTTACTCTATAGTTATTAACTAGGATACTATCTAATAGGATATATTTGCTAGAATCGATAGTTATAAAGATACCAAAGCTATTGCTAAGGCTAGTTTCTTTACTAAGGGCCGAAAGTTCCGTAGGATTAATGATTATAGCTATTACTATACTAGGAAAGCCTAGTTTAGTAGACGAAGTAGAGCTAGATAGGGATATAGGCTAGGGTTTAATAGCCTAACCTTCCTTTTTAAGCTAGGCGCGGAGGTTATTCTACTTCTTCTTAGCGAACCGTTCGTAGATCTACAAAACGAACTCGGGACTAACTAGGCCTTTCGGATATTTAAACCTAGTTAATGTAGATTTAAGTATATTATAGTCGATTAGCTTCTAAATATAATTAGAAATTATATATAGGTAGGGGTACTTAGGCTTAGTAGACGAAAACTTTTCACCTCCCTTACCCTAATTGTTGTAACGGTTGTATATAACAAGGTTGTACAACAGTGCAACCTTCGTAGGAGCTCGCGAGGGCTGAAGGCTCTGCGCGGCGAGCTCCACCTAGTGTAGAGCCACGCTCCTCTAGCTACAGGGTGCTTAGCCAACCACATAGCATAGCACATAACATAGCATATAATACAGGCTGTACCTGTGACACTACCCTCCCTCTCCAAACAAGCCCCCCTATATAAAAATAGCCCCTATTTTAGATGCTTGTATCTAGAGCTATCCTAACCGCTTACTTAATCTTAGATGCTTGTATCTAGAGCTATCCTAACCGTTCAATTCTAGATACTCGCCTCTAGAGCTATCTCAAACGCTCCTAAAATACCCGATTTTAGATGCTTGTATCTAGAGCCTATCCTATTCTACACGCTCGATTTTAGATACTTGTATCTATAGCCTGTTCCTTTTACTTAGCGCCTTACCTCCTGCCGCTACGCCCTCCTTCTTCGCGTCTATAATAGCGGCCCTAGGAGCTTAGGGTACGTATTATAGAACTCCTAGATAGCGTTATTATAACCCTATAGATCCGTTATAGGTTACTAAGTTAGGTTATTGTAACCTTCCTACTTAACTTAGTACTACTAGCGGCCGTTCGCCGCCTTACTAAACCCTACGATCTTCTCGAACCTTTACTCTACTATATCTTCGCCCCTGTTAGTCCGTGTAACTACGCGCCTATAGTTAGCGCTTACGTCGTCGTCGACCCTCTCTTAGCTAGCTAGCCCCTACTTTAGGTAGTGCCTTACTCTCGAGACGTAGAACGTAGAGAAGATCGTTATATTCGCTAGGAGCTTTAGAGTTACCGCGTATAACAAGGCCTTTATAACCTCGAACGGGCCCTCCTACCGTAGCGCGAGCTTCGCGGTTAGCCTACTAGTCTTATAGTTCTATATATCGAGCATTGCTATATCGCTAACGCGGTACTACGGCGCGTCCTCCCTATAGCGGTTTACGTTCTGCTTATAGCGGTCCTATAACTGCTTTGCTAGCGCCGTAACCTTCCTGAGGATCGCCCTAAAGCGGTCCGCGAGCTCCGATACCTAGAAAAACTCCCGCTTCTACTACTCTAAGATGTTCGGTAGGTATAGCTTCGACGGCTCTACGCCTATCCTTAGGTTAAAGCTATAATTCGCGAAGAACAGTAATACGCCTATTGTCTTAGAGACTATATTATTCTCTATAAACTTTACTAAAGGGAGCTAGTTAACCTAGTTATCCTACGCCTAGTTAATATATAGCTATAGGTACTGCTTTAGTTCCGCGTTAATCCGCTCCGTCTAGCCGTTTATCTAGGGGTAGAACGCCGACGAGGGTCTTAGGGTGATCGCAAGGCGCGCCGACAGCGCCCTTTAGAACCCTAAAACGAACTACGTACCTCTATCCGATATAATCGTCTCTAGTACGCTATAGAGCGAGTATACGCGCTTAATAAACTAGTTAGCTAGCTTATCGGCCTCTAGTATCGCCGTTGTAATAAAGTAGCGTATCTTTATAAGCCGGTTAACTACTACTACTATATACCTAAACTCCTACCCCCTCTAGTTATATAGTAGGAGCGGCGTAATATAGTCTACTAATATATCTTACTATAGCGCTAACGGTAGCGGGAGCGGCTTAAGGAACTCTATAGGCTTCGAGCAGGGGTTCTTCGTCTTAAAGTATAGAATATAGGCTTTAACGAACGTCCTTACTAATACGCTTATCCCTAGCTACTAGTAGACCTTGTTTATTAGGTCAAGCGTCTTTGTCCTCCCTAGGTACCTACTAGGCCCTAACGTATATATCTAGTAGATAAGCTATAAATAGAGCTCCGTATCGCCTAGGTCGATTATTAGCCTACTATAGTAGAACGCCCTACCCGAGACTAACTTGTACTTAGCGAACGGTACTCTTAGCTCCCGCTTGATCTTACTTAGCTAGGCGCGTATCTCCCGGTCGCTAAGCGCCTCTACTACGTCTGCTATAAATAGCGAGCTCGTATAGCTCTTTACAATAAGGTTGTTAGCGTAGCGCGAAACGTTAAGACTAAAGAGCTCTAGTATCTTACCTAGTAGCTTAGAGTTATACTTACTACTAAAGGTCTCTAGGTTGAACTTGCTCGGGTCGATCAGGAGGCGCTACCTGTTCCGTAGCCTATTATCTTTAACGCCCTTCGGTATAAACTCTAGCTTCCTGCTTAGCGCGTTAGGGCGGCCGTTTGCCGTACCTAGGCGGTAGATAATCTAGAAGTCGAAACGCAATAAGAACTCTAACTAGCGTATATAGCGTAGCGACAGCTGCTTCGTTATACCGAAGGTCTGTAGGTTCTTATAGTCCGTAATAATATCGAACCTTTCGGCCGCGCCTTTGAGCTCGGGGCGCTATTCTTCAAGCGCCTTAACGATCGCAAGGAGCTCCTTGTTATAGATATTATAGTTACACTCGGCCGTAGTATACTTCGCTAAGAAATAAGCAACTAGATGTAACTTGCCGTTATCCCCTTCCTATAGTAGCGCTCTACCTACTAACTAGTCTAACGTATTAACTTCTACTATAGTGCGTTTCTCCTAGTTATATATCCGTAGTGCTAGTGCTATAATAAAGTATACCTTTAGGCGCTAGAAAGCCGCTTCGTACTACTCGGACTACTCCTAGTCTACTATCTTCTTTGTAAGCTTATATAGCGGCTGTATATAGCTCGAAAAACCTTGTATAAATCGGCGGTAGAAGTTCGCGAACCCTAAGAACTACTAGAGGTACCTTCTTATCTTTAGAGCCTCCTAATTATATACCGCTTCGACCTTATCTAGGTCTATCTCGATGCCCCTAGGTGTAATAATAAGCCCTAGGTACTTTGTCTGCTTTGTGTGGAATTCGTACTTGTCGATATCTACCTATAGACCTACGTCGATTATACGCTTTAGTACCTCCCTAACCTACTTGATATACTCCTCGAGCGTACCTAAGTAGACTAGGATATTATCTAGGTATACTATTACGTAGTTATCTAGAGCATTATAGAGGATGTCGTTAATATAATACTAGAAGGTAGCGGGTACGCCCTATAGGCCGAATAGCGTAACTAGCGTTTTATATAGGCCGAATCTTATAATGAACGCCGTAAGCTACTTGTAGCCTAGCGCTACGCGTACTTGGTTGAACGCTATAATTACGTCGAGCTTTGTAAAGATCTTCGCCTTATAGATAGAGTCTAGGGTCTCCTAGATTAGCAGGATAGGGTACCGGCTCTTTAGCGTCGCGTTGTTAATGCCGCGGTAGTTAACGTAGATTCTAATACCTCTACCTAGCTTCTACGCTATTAGGATAGGCGATAAGGCGCTCGATCGTAAGGGCCGGATAAACCCCTTTATAAGGTTATTGTCAAGCTAGCGCTTTAGTATATATAGCTCTATTAGCGATATCGGGCGATTCCTCGAATATAGGACTACGCTCCCTAGGAGTAGCTCGATCCTATAGTTATACGTATAGTAGGGGGGTAAGATATTAGCGTCTTATAGGACGAAAGCGGCTACTAAGTCTTAGTATTCCTTTAGTAGGCGCGCCTTAATCTTGTCTAGGGTAGGCGCTAGTCTATCCGCTTTGTCGAAGAACTTCTTAGAATCCTCCTCTATAATCTTATTAAGCTTCTTATCCCCTTTAGCGAACGCGTCGATAAAGCTATAGAACCTCGCTAGGAGCATTGACTTCGTATACTCTAGTATACTCTCTTAACTTAGTAGGTCCTTAAAGAACTACTTAGGTAGAACTAGTATATAGTCTCTCTTCTTAGCTTCTACTACTCTTTCTAGTTTACCTATTATAGTCTATATAACTACTATACCCTTCTATTAGTATACCGCTAGGAAGCTTGCTCCGTTCAGGATCTTCGCGTTGTCCTAGCGGATCTTCCCCTACGCTTAACTAAGCGAGGGCAAGGTAGTAGAGGGGGGGGACTAGGGTCTAGAGGGTAGTCTCCTAGCGCCTGCTACTACCTCTACTAGCCTTAGTAATATAGGGGGCGGCGCTTCGACCGGAACGCCTATCGCTCCTAGCGGTACGAGCGTCCCCTGCAGGTCGGCCTATACGTCTCCCTAGGACGTAGATCTCTACCGTCTATAGGCCTGTCTCCGCCTATCGGACCGTCTAGCCCTGTTATAGTCGGATAGCTTGCTTGTAGCAATAGCAACCTCGTTGTTATTACCGGAGGTACTAGAGTCGTCGTCTTTAGGTACGTCCTTTACCGTTATATAGTACCGCCCGCTACTCT
>MU853410.1:784568-798262 GCA_033297235.1 Trichocladium antarcticum
TTACTTTCCCTATAGTTAGGAGTAGTATAATAGGGTAGTAACCTCCTAGGGTATAGTATATATCGGGTGTCTTTCCTAGCTTCTATAGGACCACTGTCTTAGCTCTTTTAAACGTAGCTAGGAACTACACTAGCTATAGGCACCTTGTAGTTAGGGCCGCGAGGATCTAGCTTAGCGGTTAGCTATACGCCTTTAGGAATCCTATCGGGAGTATATCCTCCCCTAGGGCCTTCTATAGGCTCGCTTTATCCTATACCGCTTCTATCGCTAGGAAGCTTATAAGCTCCTAGACCTTAAACCCCTATTCCTACTCCTCCTTAAGGTCTAGGTCCTAGATATTACTAAGGTCCGCCCCTAGGCTTAGGAAGAACTTCTTTGTAAGCGCTTCTACCTTATTCTAGTATAAGATTAGATCTAGGCTACTATCTAGGCCCTTTAGGGCCAGGAGTTTCGGTAGCTTAAGGGAGAGGAAGCTCCTAAGCCTTACCTATCGCTTAAGCTACTATAGGGTCTCCTCCCTAGCTTCCTCGATCGTCTTTCTCTAGAAGCGCCTCTTTTCTTCTATTATTTCCGTTACTAGCTCTCTTTACTTCTTATTAAGCTTCTCCTTATAGAACTATATAAGGGTCCTTCGGAGCTCCCTCTCCGCCTCCTTCGCTGCTTTCGACGCCTCCTCTACCTTACCTATCTACTATAGGGAGCTCCTCCCCTTTAACTCCTTCCTCCTAGGGGCTATCGTATAGGCAATAGCTATTAGCTCTGTAGCTAGCTCTTCGAACACCTTCTCTAGCCCCTTTCTTATCTTGATCATTGCCTTTAGCCCCTCTAGTCCTCCGTTATTAAGCTATATCCTTAGTAGTAAGTACGCTACCTCTACCTTTATTAGCTTCTCTAAGACCTTCTTCTAGTTCTACCTTTCTAGCGCCTTCCTCCTTAAGAATAGGCTATTAAGCTTTACTTTAAGTACCTATAGGTAGTAGTCTAACTCTCCTCTAATCGTCTTCCCTAAATACGTTATCGTTAGGTCTATTAAGGCCTAGATATAGTTGATCGTTAACGTCTTGCCCTTTTACTCTCCTATAGGGGTTCTTGTAACTATACCCTATAGGGTTTATAGGCTTAGGTCCTACTTGTAAGCTAACTTAAGGAGCTTCTTAGACTTCCTCTTATATCGCCCGAACTTATCCTAGACTAGGTTCTAGAGGTTAAAGTCTCCTGCTAGGATTATAGTATAGGCTAGGCCCTAATAGGCTAGGAGGCTCTTTAGGATAGTCTTATCTACTATATAGTTATTATATACTAACTAGAGCTCTAGACCCCTTCTCCCTAGCTCTAGGAACTATACCCTATACTACTACGCGCTTGCCTTATATTCCTACTATCTAATATTAAACTTCTTATATATATATATCGCCGCTTTTCCCTATTACGTATAAACTAGGTAGTACCGTAAGCTCCGAGGGTAGTAGGCTACCCCCTACTTGCTAAGCTATAGTTCCTAGACCGCGATTATATCGAACTCCGCCTTCTCTAGTAGAATCTTTATATTCTACTTTACGCCTCTAGTGTTCTAGAGTATAGTTTTAAAGATTATCCTTTCTACTAGCTATACTTTCGTCCTTTAGCTTGTTTTAGGTTAGGGGGATAGTTGCCGCTACTAGTAGACCCTAGGGCTAGGTGTTCTATATACTTAGGATACTAGTAGCCTATATATTAGGTACTTCCTAGGCGCTTAGGGGTTCCGCCTAGGATCCTCGAGATCCCTAGCGCTATTGCTATAGTAGCGGCGGTCCTAACGTAAATAGGGCTATAGCTAGGCTGAACTATAGTTAGCTCTATAATATATCCTTACTTACTATAGTAGGGTAGCCTTTTAGTATTAGGAACCTAGGTCTCTTTGTACTAACCCTCTAGTACCCCTCCCTATCCTCCTCCTCTACGCCTTAGCGTATAAACGCGAACAGTAGCTTCGCGGTCTCTAGTCTAGCGGGTTCGAATGTTCTAGGCCTATACTAGTACGCTTCTTTAGCCCCCTCCTACGCTCTTACCCTCTCCCTATACTCCTTCGACTACCTAGTGTACTTTCCGCTATATACTAGGTACCTTAGCGAGAGGTAGCCCTTATAGGTAAGGTACTAGGCCTCCCCTTCCTTTCCTCCTACTTTATAGGCCCTTACCCTATATCTTCTATATAGAGGTTCCTTTAGGGAGTACCTCTAGATATATCCCTACTTCTAGTACTTAAAGTACTATTTTAGCTTAAGCGCTACCTAGTATAGTTCGTAGTCTAGTAATTAGGCGTCCTAGATAACTCCGAAGTTATACGCCCCTCTTACCTTATCTTAGCTCTTAAAGGTTACTAGTACCGTCGCTCTTGTAAGCTCTAGCTTACTAGGGATCCTAAACTTAACTATATTTACTATATAGAAATCTAGTCCCTAGGTAAATTCCGCTTCGGTAACTCCCTAGATCTCTAACTTCGTTAGACCCTTTAGGAGTACTACGAAGGTCCTATAGGCTTCCTTTGCCTACTCCCTAAACGCTTAGTAGATCTACTAGTTGTTCTTAGTATACTATTCCTTCGCTACTTTATCCCTAAAGGTAATAATAGTATCCCTACTAGGGAGCTTCCTTATAGCAACTACTCCTTTCTATATAGACTAGTTATTAATCGCTAATATAATCTCTAGGGGGGTTCTCTTTATAAGGTTAGCTAGTAGGCCGTTACCTTAGACAAGGATTTCCTTAGCGATCCTTTAGAGGATCGCCTTTATAGGTTACGCTTAGGGCGCTAGAGCTCCTGCTACGATCGTTACCTAGGAGCAGTTAGGACCCTATCCTACGCTTATAGTAGCTAGGGCGCTTATAAGCGCAGCCTATACTTCCTTAGCGACGATCTTCCTTATAGTTATATAGTTAAGGCCTTCTAGGCCTCCTTTAGCGCTCTATACCTAAGCTAGGATCTCTCTCGCTACTCCCTAAGTAATGTTCTTCTTATTTAGGCTAACTAGGGCGACTATACTATCAAGTATAGCCTTAATATCGCCTAATCTACGTTGTTCCTAGTACGGGGGGGGTTAGTGCTACTACTATTAGTATTAACAAAGGGGTTAGCGGTAGGTCTGCTAGTAGTTATAAGGGCCGCTTAGGGGCGCTCCGTAGGGGGGTTCGGGTCCGTTATACTAGGACTCGGATAGGCCTCTCGGGGTAGGTAGGGTGCTCCTAGTAGCAGGGGTAGGGGGGGGGAGGTCGCTATCGACCTTTATACTAGGTCCGGTATAGGCTATCGGGGCTAGCGCCGGGTAGATCCGCTATAGATCCAGGTTATAGGTCTAGGTAGTATAGAAGAAGATTTCTAGGAGCTATATATAGCTCGTTGTCCCTATCTTCCCACGCCTATAGTACCTGCGTAGCGTCTCGCGCGTAGATGCACCCGGTATAGTTAGATAGAGCTCGTTAGGAGCTTTCTAGCGACGTAGGTTCCGGCCGTTTTAGCGCGCTGCTACACTAGTTAGTATAGGCCTATTTGCGAAGAAAGTTTGAAACGTATATATAAGTTAAAGCCTAGAGCGTATATTAGTAACTTTGTTAGTTTTAAGGTATTAAATATCTACTAAATCTAGGTTCTAGTACTTTATAAAGTTATTATAACTTATAACGTTACCTTTAATAGGAACTAGTTCTTTAAATAGGGTAAAGGGAGGTTTAATCTATAGACTATTACTAAGAAGCGGAATCTAGTAGACTCCCTAGAGCTTTAGCTATACTTGCCCGCTATAGGCGTAGTACTAGGCGGCGTTAAGGATAGCGAGATAGATAGTCTAGAAGCAACGACTCCTATATCTAAGTCTCCTAAGCTATCTAACGAAGAGCTTAGGGGTATAGAAACTCTAAATTCTAGTTAGGACTTAGAGGTAACTATGTCTAGAGAGGTAGCTACGTATAATATAAGTAAGCTACTATTACTCTCTAGAAACAAAGCGTATAGAGGACTCCCGATACTAGATTAATCGTTTTAAAGTCTAGCCTTTACCCCTACTAGGCCTACGAGCCTAGATAATAATAGGGCTTATATATATACTTCTAGAGATAGCCTTAGAAGTATATAAAGCATTGCCTCTAATATAAGCACTGTTTTTAAGAACTTAGTCGATTACTATCCTAAGTACTCTATATACTTAGACGACCTACTTCCTAAGAATTATAGCCTGGAATTATTAAACCCTAGCTACTATACCTCTAGCTTAGATAACTTAGACGATATTAAGTAGCCTAAGTCCCCTGCCTACGAACGTATAAAACGTAAGTACACTAAGCGGGTATTCGCCCTAGTATCTTATATCAGCCGGTAGCTTAGGGGAATAGACCTAGAAGACCCTACTAATAACGGTCCTTCTATATTTACCGCTAGGATTGTTAGATTTACTTTAGAAATATATACTCTAGACTAAATCTACGTCCCTGAACTTAGAATATAGTAAGCGTTTTACAAAACTTATATACTATATTATAAGGAGGTACTTAATAAGGGAGATTAGGTATACTATATTCTATATATAGTTATTGCCGCGGCGATTATACCCTAGTATATAGCTAGACTTAACGCTACCCTAGCCTCTCCCTACGTTTACCGAGATAACCTTCTTAAAGCTCTAAAGTCTTAGAAGTAACTTACTAAGTATCTAATAGGCAAAGAGTTTATTAGAGCTACTAAATCGGAGATTTAGAATCTTATAAATTGTAAAACCTAGAGATATATTAGTTAGTCCTCTATATCTAAACTCTCTAAGGAGAAGCCCCTACCCCTAAAGTAGGTGTTTGCCCATAAATAGGATAAGGATAGATTCTTAAAGAAATACAAGGCGCGTATCTACGTAAGAGGTGATCTTTAGAGCGCTAATTTATTATAAAACATATACGCTATAATACTTATATCTTGTTCCTTCTAGGCTATAATAGCTATTACCGCCGACGTAAATATAGAAGTTAAGTAGTATAACGTCTTGCGTGGGCTTATAGTAGCACTGGAAGAGCATATAGGAGAGATGCGTTGCATTGATTGTTATGTATCGAAGGAAGAGACAGAGGAAAGAGAGTATGTAAGAATATAGCTATATATATAATAGGAAATGAGAAACGGGGCGCTAAGTAGGTGCGAAGCAGCCAATTAGAGCGGACTGTAGAGATAGGGCTGGCTAGGTCGTGATATACCCCCTAGCTACGAAGTAGCTAAAAGAGAACACCTAGCTAGCTAGCTGGCGGCGAGATGCTGAAAATAGGAGGTCGAAGGCTCGAATTACTAGAGTAGGGTTAATGGCTAAAAACGAAAAATCCTTATTGTTAATATATAACCTAGTGTTACGTTTGTGTAATCGAAGATATACTAATGTAGATCCTGGCTAATTAGAACGCGGTTATATCGGTTAGTTATCTACAATCTTTAGTTACCTATTTTACAAAGTTAAATCCGAACTGTCCTATAACAATAAAAATCAATCGTGCCGCCGACCCCTCTAACTATAACTATAATAATAACAAAAATAAGAATAGCTCCAAATACTTAGGGTATAGCTGCCTCCGTCGCCCGTGTAGCGTTATTAGAGAAAGCCCGCGCGACTAGGCTCGCGAATCTACATACGGCGCGCGAAGAAGAAGAAGAAGAGGAAGAAGAGGTTATTGCTATAGGCGCTAACGATGCCGCTCCTGTTAGAGAGAGCGTAACTAGGGTTTCGAAGACCCTAAATAAAAGAAAGAGGGATATAGTTCCTGCTACGCCTAGGTATATTAATCGCGTTTCTATTAATTAAAGCGTTTTTATTAATTAACGCGCTAACTTTTAGATACCTAGTTATAATAGCGACAAGGATATCGCTACCTTTACGTCCTACGCTATAGTTTGCCGCCGTTACCTACGTTCGGCCCTATATAGGTCGTTAAGTAGCGCTTGCTTAGCTTACCTAGATACTAAGGATAAGGACGAAGCCTATGTTCGGTGCTTATATACTAGATATCTATATAAGAAGATGCTAGAACTTATAGTTAAGATAGCTATAGAGTTCCTCTCTATAAAGTAGGGTAGCGAGGCTATAGCTAGCGTAAGCTCCTTCTCTATTCCTATTAATCGCTACGTACTAATAATAGTATAGCAATTACAACGGGTTCGCCTTACGGCGAAGCACTTAATAGAACGGGAGGAGAAGAAGGAGAAGGTAGCGGCAGATACGGCTACTAAGGTCCGGGCCGAGGCGATTGCTAAGTCTCGGGCTAAGGTAGCTACTAAGGCGGTTGCTATATTAAGGGCTAGAGCCGAGGAGAGGCGTGCCGTTACGGCTGCCGCTAAGGCGGTTGCTACCGAGGTAGCTAGCTCTGACGATAGGTTGGTAGTAGTTAGCTCCCGCGAGGTTACTAACTAGGGAGAGGCTCCTGCTCCGGTTAGGCTAGTTGCTAGTAGCGTTTCGGCCGTTCTAGTTACCGAGTTAGCTAGATTAGCGAAGGAGGCTCGGGAGTCGGATAACGTAGGGGCGTCGTTAGCTTTGAGGTTATCGATGGCTATAATTGGTAGTTTGTACTACGTATTAGCCGCGATAGATGCCTATTATACGGAGTTAAAGAGGAGGAAGTCGGGCCAGTGAGCCTGGGAGTATATGTGTATGTAGCTACGTTGTTTTTGCATTTAGTGATTTTCTTATATGCTATTTTGCTCTTTTAGGCCGGATAATACCTAGTGTATTTTAGGCTAGATACCTAGTGTTAGATACCTAGCTTAATTACAAAGATCCGTTTTGCTCTGTTCAATAATATAGCAAGCGTCTTGGAGGTTTAATATAGCGCGGAAGTGCTCGAACTTCTAGCGTAGCAGCCGTTTTATAAGACCGTCTGCTAGTATATTGGCTATAGGCAGGTACTTAACCTTAAATAACCCGTTAGTATACTCCTGACGTACCTATATATTATAGATGTCTATATAGCGAAGCTTAGTAACTACGCGCTAGTTATCTCCTGTAACGAGGCGGATAGTTTGCTAATTGTTACAGAAGATATAGTATAGTTCGCTAAGATCGAACCGAATGTTAGCGAAGAAGCGCTTTAACGCTATGGTCTCACGCGTAGTAAGAGAAATAGTAAGTAACTTAGCTTCTGTCGAAGAAGTTGTAATAGTCTTTTAGTAGCAGGCTTTCTAATTAATAACCCTACTATATAGTATTATAATATACCCTTAGGATAAGTAGCGCGTCTTCTTAATATCTACAAACGAGGCATTGCTAGCGATAAGCAGGATATATATCCTAAAGGCGATACTATACCGAATAGCTAAAAACCAGGTACCGAAGAGGTAAACGATAATATATTCTGTAGCCTCGATATATATAGGGCTAGGATTCTTTAAGAACTAAGAGAGCTATAATATAGCGAAGGCTACATCAGGGCGGATTATAATAGCCGTATATAGAATAGAGCTAACGAGTTCCTAGAACCGTTTAATATCCTTGAACGGAGCAAGACCCTCGAATAGGTAAAGGTTATATTCTAAGGGGATATATAGGAAGCGAGTCTCCTTGTTAAGATTAAAGCGCTTAGCGATCCGCTTGATATACTAATTGTAGACTAGATAGACTATACAATCCTCGCGGTTTCTTAAGACGCGGATACTAAGGAACTACAAGACGTTGCCTTAACTATATACTTTGTACTTTGTAGCTAGCGTATCTATAATCCGGTTTGCCTTATTAGCGTAGTCCTTATAGTAGAATATAAGGTAGTCGTCTATATAAAATAGAACTACTATATAGCGGTATTAGTTGTAAAATAAACATAGTTCCTTACCCGATGCTATTAGACTAAGTTTATAGAGCGAAGAGGAGAACTCTTTATACTATAGAAGGGGGGATTCGCGCAAGCTATATAACGCTCGTTTAAGTTCGACGAAGGTATCGCCTTACTTAAAGCTAGCTAGGAGGTAATAATCCTCTCTAAACCCCTAAAGGAGCTTATAGACGATTCCTTTGTCTATTTTAGCGTTTAGGAATACCTAGGTAACGTTAAACTGCTTAACTTTTATATCTATATTAGCGGCAATAGCTATTATAGCCTAGAAGGAACGGGATATAAGTGTTATAGCGTATATGTTTTATAACGAATTAGCGCTCTAAAGATTACCTCTTACGTAGATACGCGCCTTACATTTCTCTAAGAATCCGTCCTTATCCTATTTATAGGCGAACACCTACTTTAAAGGTAGGGGCTTCTCCTTAGAGAGTTTAGATAGAAAGGACTAAGTAATATATCTCTAGGTTTTACAATTTATAAGATTCCAAATCTCTAATTCGGTAGCTCTAACGAACTCTTTACCTATTAGATGCTTAGTAAGTTGCTTCTAAGACTTCGGAGCTTTAAGAAGGGTGTCTCGGTAAACGTAGGGAGGGGCCGGGGTAGCGTTAAGTCTAGCCGCGTACTAGGGTATGATCGTAGCGGCAATAACTATATATAAAGTATAGTATACCTGATCTCCCTTATTAAGTACCTCCTTATAGTATAGTATATACGTTTTGTAAAACGCTTGCTATATTCTAAGTTCAAGGATATAGATACAGTCTAGAGTATATATTTCCAAAGTAAATCTAATAATCCTAGTAGTAGATATAGAAGGACCGTTATTAGTAGGGTCTTCTAGGTCTATTCTCCTAAGCCGCCGGCTTGTACGAGATGCTAGGGCGAACACCTGCTTAGTGTACTTACGTTTTGCCCGTTCGTAGGCGGGGGACTTAGGTTTGTTAGTATCGTCTAAGTTATCTAAGCTAAAGGAGTAGTAGCTAGGGTTTAAAGATTCTAGGCTATAATTCTTAGGAAGTAGGTCGTCCAAGTATATAAAGTGTTTAGGATAGTAATTAACCAAGTCCTTGAAAATAGTACTTATATTAGAGGCAATGCTTTATATACTTCTAAGGCTATCTCTAGAAGTATATATATAATCCCTATTGTCATCTAGGCTCGTAGGCCTAGTAGGGGTAGAGGCTGAACTTTGAAATGACTAATCTGGTATTAGGAGTCCTCTATACGCGTAGTCTCTAGAAACTAAAGGTAGCTTGCTTATATTACGCTAGGCTACCGTTCTAGATATAGTTACCCCTAAGTCCTAACTAGGATTTAGAGTTTCTATACCCCTAAGCTTGTCTTTAGAATGCTCAGGGGATATAGACGTAGGAGTCGTCGCTTCTAGATTGTCTATCTCGCTATCCTTAACGCCGCTTAGTACTACGCCTATAGCGGGCAAGTGTAGCTAAAGCTCCAGGGAGTCTACTAGATTCCGCTTCTTAGCGATAGTCTATAGATCGAACCTCCCTTCGCCCTTCTCGAAAAACTAGTTCTTATTAAAGGTAACGTTACAAGTTGTAACGACTTTATAGAGTGCTAGAACCTAGATTCGGTAGATATTTAATACCTTGTAACTAACAAGGTAACCGATATACGCTCTAGGCTTCGACTTATATACGCGTTTCTGCTTATCCCTCTCTCTCTCTTTATATAGAGGATATATATAGCAACTATATACGTAGATACCGCTCTAGTTAGGCCGTAGATCCGCTATAAGGGAGACGATCGCGTCTAGCTAAAAGAACCGGAAGTAGGTTTAGAACTAAGTAAGGAGGACATCGTTTAGTAACTTTATCGAAGGATACGTTTAACTTAGGCTTATACTAATAAGCTACGTAGATACCTCCTCTCCTTCTAGCTAAAGGTTACCTAGGAGACTAGCTCCGGCTATTATCTTGATAGAGCGGGTAATAACTTCTTAACTAGCGCGTTCGATAGCGCTAGTCGGTTCGTATATATTAGACGGAGGGAGTTTAAGCTCGATACCTAGTTCTACGTACTATTTCTAGTACTAGGTACAGCTATAATCCCTAGTTTTAACAAGGGAGCCTTCGTTATTATATTTAAACTTGTAGATCGCTACGCTAAATTAGCGTTGTACCTAGGCCTCGAAGTATTGAAGAATCAGGAGAAGGAGGTCCTAGGTCTTGTCTTTAAGGCGGAAGACGAAGGGTTTGCTAGAGAACTCGTCTTTAAGAATCAGAGAGTAAATGGATCTATTATACCTACGTATATAATAGAAAAGGTCCTAAAATACTCGCTAGAACGGCCGTACTAACTTGGTTATAGGAGGCCTATAGGAGACGACTTTTCCCTAATATACAATAGAGTAAGCCTTATAGTTAATACGTTTAGTTCCGTTAATTCGAACGTTCTAGCCTCTCTAGACAAGAGCCTTAAGCGTATCCTAGCTAAGATAACTAGCGCGGATATACTAAAGGTGTTCGGAATCCTTGTAGGGTAGGAGAGAGTGCCTCGATCCTAGTCCTTAACGAACTTGTTTTATAGTATCGCTTATCGTAGCTAACATTACAAGTATAGCGGAACTAATAGTAAAGTCGTCTAGACAGCTAGGTTAGATGTTATAGATTATAGCGAGGGACTGCTCCGAAGGTATAGTAGGAGGATCCTTGTAGATCTTAGCGAGAGCTCGTTCTTTATTGTAAGAAACGGCAAAGGAAGAGTTACAATTATAAGGATACGGTAGGTAGGCAAAGAGAGGCTTATATTCCAAAAACACTAGCTTGTACCTATAAAGGAGAGACGCGATAATAATATTACTCTCTATCGAACCGAAACGTAGTATATAGTCTAAACTATAGTACTAGATGTTAGCCTTATAGAGGGCCGCCTCCGAGATAATATTAGAGTAGAATCCCTTAATAACTATAACGTTATTAAGAACTAGATCCTTAGATCGTAGGCCGTTAACGCTATTAAGTGCTCCCTTAATACGCTATTTGCCCTTTCTAGAGATAGGGAAACAGGTAGTGCTAGCCTTAATATAGTTATCCTTCCTTGCCTTAATAAGGGACCCTTCTTCTAAGAGTATAGGGTTGTTAATAAGGTAGGTTGCTCTATAGTTATTAACTAGGATACTATCTAATAGGATGTATTTGCTAGAATCGACGGTTACGAAGATACCGAAGCTATTACTAAGGCCGGTTTCTTTACTAAGGGCCGAGAGTTCCGTAGGATCAATAATTGCGGCTATTACTGCGCTAGGAAAGCCCGGTTTAGTAGACAAAGTAGAGCTAGATAGGGATATAGGCTAGGGTTTGATTCCCTAACCTTCCTTTTTAAGCTAGACGCGGAGGTTATCCTACTTTTTCTTGGCGAACCGTTCGTAGATCTGTAAAACGAACTTAGGACTAACTAGGCCTTTCGGATGTTTGAACCTAGTTAATGTAGATTTAAGCGTGTTATAGTTGATTAGCTTCTAAACGTAATTAGAAATTATATATAGGCAGGGGTGCTTAGGCTTAGTAGACGAAGATTTTTCACCTCCCTTGCCCCAATTATAGCGTTTGCTAGAACTAGTAGATTCAGTAGTAGCGAAGCTACTATTAAAGTCTAGCTTGCTATAGCTAACGATAGTCTCGGTAGCTTGGATTAGGTCCTTAAGGCTCTTAAGAGGTTTGCCGACGCGGTTGTTAATAATCGTAGCGTCGTATTTGCGGCGGCCCTATTCTAGGATAAGACGATCCTTAATTACGCGAAGGAAGTCTAGAACAGGTAGAGTACTACGAATATACTCGAGACTAGCTACCTTAGCGCGTTAGTAAGCCTAGCGGTAGTTAGCGATCTAGGTCCGCGGGTCTATATTAGATTACTTAGCCTCTTTAAGACAAGCAAGATACCGTTAGCGGGTTATATTCGCAATTATATTATCTGAGATTCCGACTTAGCGTTCTAGAGTACGGAGGAGCGTGCGTATACCGAGTTACTACGCTATAAGGTTAGTCTCGTTAGTAGCGTTATAACGCTTACGATTGATAGTAGCGATAATAACTTTATATAGTATATCTAGGTTCTCCTTATTAACGCTTATACCTAGAGTAAGTTACTAAGTAGCGTACCTAGTCTAGTTGGCTTAGTACTAGACAAGGATTCTCTCTAGACTTAGATGTTAAGGAGGGATAGGCTCTAGACCGTAAGTAGCAACTAGCTTCTCGTTCTAGGCAGTTACCTCGGCGAGCTATTCCGCTTAGTCTCGTGCTATTAGCGTAGTAATAGCCTCTGTAGTAGAGGGCGGCTAAAAACTACTAAGCATCGCCTCCTTAGTGACATCGTTCTGATCGAAACGAACGATATTATAAACGTAGAGGGTAATAGCGGCGCTTTCGATATAACGCTTCTAGATCGGCTAATCCGTAGGACCCTTAAGTAGGATGTCCGTTAGGATAGTAATGTTCCCGATTATGTCTATAGTAGTAGAAGTCTCTATTATAGAAGAACGACAGATAGAGGTAGACGGAGATCTAGAAGGTATAGCGGTACGGCGGAACAGGTAGAGAGTAGCGCTAAAGAGCGGCTTGACTTATACGCGGGCGGGGCAACTTTAAAGGACTTCGTAGAATAGCTATATAAGAGCAGTTCAAGCGGAAAACGAGGGAAGCTATAGAAGGGCTTTAGCGATAGCGTTTGTAAAGAACGAGGCGGCGGGACTTGTAAGAATAGTAAAACGAGTTATAAGGATTATAGAATAACAATACTTCCAAGCTATAACGGGTTTAGCTACTATACGAAGGGAAACAAGCACCGGGCTTATAACTCTTACGTAGGCTTATAGTAGCACTAGAAAAGCATATAGGAGAGATACGTTGCATTGATTGTTATATATTAAAGGAAGAGACAGAGGAAAGAGAGTGTGTAAGAACATAGCTATATATATAACAGGAAATGAGAAACGGGGCGCTAAGTAGGTACGAAGCAGCCAATCAGAGCGGACTGCAGAGACAGGGCTGGCTGGGTCGTGACATAACGTTACCTAGGTATTCCTAAACGCTAACATTAATAAAGGAATTGTCTATAAGCTCCCTTAGAGGTTTAGGGAGGATTATTACCTCCTAGCTAGCTTTAAGTAGGGCGATACCTTCGTTAAGCTTAAACAAGCGTTATATAGCTTATACGAATCCCCCTTTCTATAGTACAAAGAGTTCTCCTCTTTACTCTACGAACTTAGTCTAATAGTATTAAGTAAGGAACTATACTTATTTTATAACTAATACCGCTCTATAGTAGTTCTATTTTATATAGACAACTACCTTATATTCTACTATAGGGACTATACTAATAAGGTAAACTAGATTATAGATACGCTAGCTATAAAGTATAAAGTATATAGCTAGGGCAACGTCTTATAGTTCCTTAGTGAAACTTTCTTCGCAAACAGGCCCGCACCAACTGGTGCAGCAGCGCGCCAAAACGGACGAAACCTACATCGCTAGAAAGCTCCCGACGAGCTCTATCTAACTATACCGGGTGCATCTGCGCGCGAGACGCTGGGTAGGTGCTGCAGGCGTGGGAAGATAGGGAAAACGAGCTGCGTGTAGCTCCTAGAAATCTTCTTCTACACCGCCTAGACCTACAACCCGGATCTATAACGGATCCACCTGGCGCCGGCCCCGATAGCCTATACTGGACCTAGCATGGAGGTTGATAGCGACCTCCCCCCCCCTGCCCCCGCTACTAGGAGTACCCTACCCGCCCCGAGAGGCCTATCTGAGTCTCGGTACAACGGACCCGAACCCCCCTGCGGAGCGCCCCCGAGCGGCCCCTGTAACTACTAGCAGACCTACCGCTAACCCCCCCGTTAATAC
>MU853410.1:800779-811193 GCA_033297235.1 Trichocladium antarcticum
AGCAGAAGAAAAGAGGCGCTCCTAGAGGAAGACGATCGAGGAAGCTAGGGAGGAGACCCTATAGCAGCTCGAGCGTTAGGTAAGGCTTAGGAGCTTCCTCCCCCCCGAGCTACCGAAACTCCCGGCCCTAAAGGGCCTAGACGGTAGCCTAGATCTAACGACGTACTAAAACAAGGCGGAGGCGCTCGCGAAGAAGTTCTTCCTAAGCCTAGGGGCGGACCTTAGCGATATCTAGGACCTGGACCTTAAGGAGGAGTAGGAACAGGGGTTTAAGGTCTAGGAGCTTGTAAGCTTCCTAGCGATAGAAGCGGCATAGGACAAAGCGAGCCCGTAGAAGGCCCTAGGGGAGGATATACTCCTAATAGGATTCCTAAAGGCGTATAGCCAACCGCTAAGCCAGATCCTCGCGGCCCTAACTACAAGGTGCCTGCAGCTAGTATAGTTCCTAGCTATGTTTAAAAGAGCTAAGACGGTAGTCCTACGGAAGCTAGGAAAGACACCCGACATATACCGTACCCTAGGAGGCTACCGCCCTATTGCGCTACTCCCGACTATAGGGAAGGTGATCGAGGCAGTAGTAGCAAGAAGGATCATAGCGGCGGCGGAGGTCTATAGGCTACTCCCTACCGAGCAGATAGGTAACTAGGCGAGTAGATCGACCGAGCTAGCGGTCCGACTAGTCGTAGCCTAGGTCTAGGAGGTATAGCGCTAAGGCGCCTTAGTATCCCTCCTGCAACTAGATATCGCCGGAGCCTTCGATATAGTTAACTACGTTAGACTACTAGCTACGCTCTAGGAGCTTAGCTACCCAAAGTAGATAGTACTCTAGGTATAGGAATAGCTAACGGACAGGGTTACGATCCTCTACTTTGACAGGAAGGCAATAGATAACATCCTAGTTACAGCGGGGGTACCCTAGGGGTCCCCCCTATTACCCGTCCTATTTATCTTATATATTGTATTACTATATAAGGACCTAAGGAGAGAGTACCTATACCTTAGTATAGCAGGCTTCGCCGACGACACGAACCTGCTAGTATTTAGAAAGTTAGCCAAGGTAAATATCCGCTAACTCGAGCGAGCGTAGGGAACCTGCTTAAAGTAGGCGGGAACGTAGGGAATAGCGTTCGTAGCGTAGAAGTACAAACTAATCTACTTTAATAAGAACCGAAGGTAGTAGCTAGACCTAGCTAAGCTCGCCCTCCCGGATAGAGGTAGGTATATAGATATTAAACTAGTTAAGTCCGCTAGGTTCCTTAGGGTCTGGCTAGACTAGAAGCTCTTATAGTAAGCGTACCGTGGCGTAGTTAAGAAGAAGCTCGCTACCTAGGAGTTCGCGCTAACGAGGATCGCGGCGAAGACGTAGGGCCCGAGCCTCGCGAAGGCCTAGGAGGTGTACACAAAGTATATAAGGAGCGTAGTAGTATACGGAGTAGCGAGCTACTATATCCTAACTATAGTTAGTAAGGGGAGTAAGCTAAAGGGGATAGCTAAGAAGCTAGCGAAGGACTAGAGCAAGGGCCTCTACGTAGTAGCAGGAGGCTATAGAACTACGCTAATTAGGTACCTAGAGACGGAGGCCTAGGTCCTACCGGTAGACCTCTACCTGAACAAGCGGCTAGCTAACTTCGAAGCTAGGATATACAAACCACTCCTCTAGTTAGGGGAGGGACTAGGGTACCCCCTAGTTATAGTAGCGAGCTTAATTTAGAAGGCGTATACTAAGCTATTTAGGAGGTTCTAGAAGAGGAGCGGGAGGACGTAAGGGAGGAAGCCTAGGCTAGGCCTATAGGGGCTAATAGCGGTCGAGAGAGTAGTAGCTATAGCAAACGAGTAGGCTAAGCAAAAGTAGAAGATAGGGAAGCTGAAGAACAAGACCCTCGATACGGATAGAGTAGTAGAACTCGCCTGGCAGGAGCGCGAGATAGCGGCCCAGGAGAGGCGCGCCGCGCTTGTAACGAGGGCAAGAAGACCTATACACCGCTCGGCAGACAAGGACCCCCCGGTATAACTATTTACAGACCTCGCCCTTAAGAGACACAAGGGTCTAAGCAAGGCTTAGAGCTCCCTGCTTACCTAGGCGCGTAGCGGGGATATCGGCCTCTAGGAGTACCTAAATAGGGTAAACGTCCTAGAGATCACTACGCTATACTACAAGTATAGTAAGGGAAAAGAAACGATCGAATACCTAGTAGTATAGTATAAAGATCCACCGAAGTACAGAACCTAGGAGGAGTTACAAATATAGTTACAACAGGATCTGTAGCTCGTCTTACAACGAGCTATATAGCTATACAAGAGCTTGGCAAAGGTAGTCATTAGCTAGTTAATAGATTCGGGGCGCCTGACGGAGTATAGCGTAGCTCGCAGGCTATAACTAGAAGCTACGATAGCCGCGAAAGCGGCTAAAAGTAGCGGAGAGGGTGCGGGAAGTGCCGAATCGAGCCGCTAAAGGAGACAGGGGCTACCTTTAACACATAGCATAATAGATTCAAAGCGCTGAAGCAGAAGCGTAGGCAGGGGTTTTTACCCGGCCCCCTGTTCAGGGGGTACGGTTTCCTTTGTATATAAACCAGTAGCAGGACCGGCGCGCCGTAAGGCATATCGGAGTACGAATAAATAAATAGTTCCTTAGTATTTAGGTCTTAAGAAACTACATAGACTATATAGTCTATTTAGTCTACAATTAGTATATCGAGCGAATCGCTAAGCGCTTTAACCTTAACAAGGAGACTCGCTTCCCCTATATCCTCCTAGAATATAACCTTTACCTATTCGAGGGTCTTGCTCCGTTTAAAGATATTAAGCGGTTCTAGGAACTTATTAGCTCTATTCTATATTATAGCTCTTTTAGTTCTTAAAGAATCCTAGCCCTACTTACATTAAGGCTATAGAATACGTTATAGTTTACCTCTTTAGTACCTGGTTTTTAGCTATTTGGTATAGCATTACCTTTAGGATATTTCTCCTGCTTATTACTAGCGACGCCTTGTTCGTAGATATTAAGAAAACGCACCGCGTATCCTAGGGGTATATTATAATGCTATATAATAAGGTTATTAATTAGAAAGCCTGCTACTAAAAGACCGTTACAACTTCTTCAATAGAAGCTAAGTTACTTACTGTTTCTTTTACTATATATAAGACTATAGCGTTAAAGCGCTTCTTTACTAATATTCGGTTCGATCTTAGCAAGCTATACTATATCTTCTATAACAGTTAGCAAACTATCCGCCTTGTTACTAGAGATAACTAGCGCGTAGTCACTAAGCTTCGCTATATAGACATGTACAATATATAGGTACGTTAGGAGTATACTAATAGGTTATTCAAGGTTAAGTACCTGCCTATAGCTAATATACTAGTAGACGGTCTTATAAAATAGCTGCTACGCTAGAAGTTCGAGTACTTCCGCGCTATATTGAACCTCTAAGACGCTCGCTATATTATTAAATAGAGCAAAACGGATCTTTGTAATTAAGCTAGGTATCTAACACTAGGTATCTAGCCTAAAACACACTAGGTATTATCTAGCCTAAAAGAGCAAAATAGCATATAAGAAAATCACCAAATGCAAAAACAACGCGGCTATATATACATATACTCCTAGGCTTACTAGCCCGACCTCTTCCTCTTTAATTCCGTATAATAGGCCTCTATCGTAGCTAATATATAGTATAAACTACTAATTATACCTAACGATAACCTCAAAGCTAACAACGCCCCTACGTTATCTAACTCCTAAGCCTCCTTCGCTAATCTAGCTAACTTAGTAGCTAGAACGGCTAGAACGCAACTAGCAACTAGCCTAACTGGAGCAGGAGCCTCTCCCTAGTTAGTAACCTTGTAGGAGCTAACTACTACTAACCTATCGTTAGAGCTAGCCGCCTTGGTAGTAGCTGTAGCTACCACGGTACGCCTCTCTTTAGCTCTAGCCCTTAACGTAGCAACTACCTTAGTAGCCGCCTTAGCCCGCGCCTTAGTAGCCGCCTTAGTCTATACCTTAGTAGCTATATCCGCCGCTACCTTCTCCTTCTTCTCCTCCCGTTCTATTAATTACTTCGCTATAAGGTAAACCCTCTATAGTTACTATACTATTATTAGTACGTAGCGGTTAATAGGAATAGAAGGGACTTACGCTAGCTATTACCTTGCTACTCTACTTTATAGTAAGGAACTCTATAACTATTTTAACTATAAGGCGAGGGTGCCCCAGGGGTCCCCCCTATCACCTGTCCTGTTCATCTTATACATCGCATTACTATACAAGGACCTAAGGAGAGAGCACCTACACCTTAGTATAGCGGGCTTCGCCGACGACACGAACCTGCTAGTGTTCGGAAAGTCGGCCAAGGTGAACATCCGCCAACTCGAGCGAGCGTAAGGAACCTGCTTGAAGTAGGCGGGAACGTAGGGAATAGCGTTTATAGCGTAGAAGTGCAAACTAATCCACTTTAATAAGAACCGAAGGTAGTAGCTAGACCTAGCTAAGCTCGCCCTCCTAGATAGAGGTAGGTATATAGATATTAAACCAGTTAAGTCCGCTAGGTTCCTTAGGGTCTAGCTAGACTAGAAGCTCTTATAGTAAGCGTACTATAGCGTAGTTAAGAAGAAGCTCGCTACCTAGGAGTTCGCGCTAACGAGGATCGCGGCGAAGATATAGGGCCTAAGCCTCGCGAAGGCCTAGGAGGTATATACAAAGTATATAAGGAGTATAGTAGTATACAGAGCAGCGAGCTACTACATCCTAACTATAGTCAGTAAAGGGAGCGAGCTAAAGGGGATAGCTAAGAAGCTAGCGAAGGACTAGAGTAGGGGCCTCCACATAGTAGCAGGAGGCTATAGAACTACACTAATTAGGTACCTAGAGACAGAGGCCTAGGTCCTACTAGTAGACCTCTACCTAAACAAGCGGCTAGCTAACTTCGAAGCTAGGATATACAAACTACTCCTTTAGTTAGAGGAGGGACTAGGGTACCCCCTAGTTATAGTAGCGAGCTTAATCTAGGAGGTATATACTAAGCTATTTACAAGGTTCTAGAAGAGGAGCAGGAGGACGCAAGGGAAGAAGCCTAGGCTAGGCCTATAGGGGCTAATAGCAGTTAAGAGAGTAGTAGCTATAGCAAACAAGTAGGCTAAGTAAAAGTAGAAGATAGGGAAGCTAAAGAATAAGACCCTTAATATAGATAGAGTAGTAGAACTCGCCTAGTAGGAGCGCGAGATAGCGGCCTAGGAGAGGCGCGCCGCGCTTGTAACGAGAGCAAGAAGACCTATATACCGCTTGGCAGACAAGGACCCCCTAATATAACTATTTATAGACCTTGCCCTTAAGAGATACGAAGGTCTAAGTAAGGCTTAGAGCTCCCTGCTCGCCTAAGCATATAGCAGGGACATTAGCCTCTAGGAGTACCTAAATATTATTTTATTTATTTATTCGTACTCCGATATGCCTTACGGCGCGCCGGTCCTGCTACTGGTTTATATATAAAGGAAACCGTACCCCCTGGACAGGGGGCCGGGTGAAAACCCCTGCCTACGCTTCTGCTTTAGCGCTTTGAATCTATTATGCTACGTGTTAAAGGTAGCCCCTATCTCCCTTAGCGGCTCGATTTAGCACTTCCTGCACCCTCTCCGCTGCTCTTAGCCGCTTTCGCGGCTATCGTAGCTTCTAGTTATAGCCTATAAGCTACGCTATACTCCGTCAGGCGCCTCGAATCCATCAACTAGCTAATAACTACCTTTGCTAAGCTCTTATACGGCTATATAGCTCGTCGTAAGACAAGCTACAGATCCCGTTGTAACTGTATTTGTAACTCCTCCTAGGTTCTATACTTCGGTGGATCTTTATACTATACTACTAGGTATTCGATCGTTTCTTTGCCCTCGCTATACTCGTAGTACGGCGTAGTGATCTCTAGGACGTTCACCCTGTTTAGGTACTCCCGGAGGCCGATATCCCCGCTACGCGCCTGGGCGAGCAGGGAGCTCTAAGCCTTGCTCAGACCCTCGTGTCTCTTGAGGGCGAGGTCTGTGAATAGTTGTATCGGGGGGTCCTTGTCTGCCGAGCGGTGTGTGGGTCTTCTTGCTCTCGTTACGAGCGCGGCGCGCCTCTCCCGGGCCGCCGGAGTACCTAAATAGGGTGAACGTCCTAGAGATTATTACGCTATACTACGAATATAGCGAGGGCAAAGAAACGATCGAACACCTAGTAGTATAGTATAAAGATCTACTGAAGTATAGAACCTAGGCAGAATTACAAATATTATCACAGGTGGTAAATGCCCAATGTTAGGGTACGTATATATTCGATGTGGTTGTACAAGGAACTCAAGATAGTGGGTGTAGCCCGCCGGGGATAAGCCCTGCGTAGCGGGCTCTATATACTACAGGCTCTACAGGCCCTACATCGCATAACCGCTCTATAATGGCCATACGGCCCGCAATGGCCATACGGCTATATGTCACGGCTAGACCTGTAACACTACCCTCCCTTAAAACAAGCCTCCTCTTTAAATCAAGCCTACGGTTCGAACGCTCGAATTGTAGCTTCAGTTCCTTCTTAGCACCTACGCTAGGGGCCCTAGCTTGTTCGGATTAGTATTATAGAACTTCCAAATAGCATTATCGCAGCTACGTAGATCCGTTACTAGCTACTAAGTCAGCTAGGCGTAGCCCTCCTACTTAACTAGGTATTGCTACCTCCTGTTCTTTACCTTCCTAAAGTCTCGAATCTCTTCAAATCTCTATTTAACTACTTCGACGCCGTCGTCCTAGCGCCTTACTTCCCTACTATAGTTCGCCCTTACATCTCTCTACGCGTTAGCTTACCCTAGGATTCCCTGCTTGCCCCGCTATAGCCGAACTAGTAATACGTAGAACGTGTCGAATATCTTTATATTCGCTAGAAGGCGTAGCGTTACTACGTATAACGCCGCTTTAGTAACTTCGAATAGTCCCTCCTAGCGTGGTTCGAGCTTCTTCGTCGGGCGCCCTGTCTTATAATACTATATATTAAGCATTACCTTATCGCCGATTCTATAGACTAGGGCGTCGCTACGTTTAGCGTTTACGTTAATCTCGTAACGGTCCTACGCTTGCCTCGCTAGTGCCTTCGCTATATCTAGCACTACTTTAAAGCGTATAGATATCTCTATTGCCCGGAAAAACTCCCTTTTCTAAGCTTCTAAGAGTTCTAGTAGGTATAGTCTGCTTGGTTCTACGCCTATATGTAGGTAGAAACCGTAGTTCGCGAAGAAGGGCGATATTCCCGTTGTCTCTAACGATATGTTATTCCCTACGAACTCTACAAGCGGTACCTAATCCGCCTAGTCATCTTATACCTAGTTGACGAAAAGGCGCAAATACTACTCTAACTTTACGTTAATCCGTTTAGTCTGGCCGTTCGTCTGTAGGTAGAACGCCGATGATAGTTTTAGAGTTACTGCTAATCTCGACGATAGTGTTCTCTAGAACGTTAAAACAAACTATATGTCTCTGTCTAATATAATCGTCTCGGGTAGGCCGTATAGGCTATAGACCCGTTCTACAAAGCGGTCCGTCAACTTATCTATTTCTAAGGTCTCTATTAGGATAAAGTAGCGTATCTTCGTTAGTCGGTCTACTACTACTACGATATAGTTGAAGGTACGGTTTCTCCTTATATATAGTAGAAGTGGTGTAATATAATCTACCGATATATCCTGCTACGGCGAGAGTAGCACTAGTAGTAGCTTTAGAAAGCCCGTTAGTAGCGCCCTTGGCGTTTTCGTCTTGTTATATAGCAAGTAGGCGTTATAGTAGTCGCGGATCGTACCGGTTATCCCGGTCTACTAGTATTTCCGGTTTATTAGATCAATAGTCTTGGTCCTCCTAGGGTAGCCCCTAGGTCCCGATACGTAAGTTTGGTGGATTAGCTATAGCTGTATTTCGTTATTGTCTAGGTCGATAAGTATCCTCCCCTAGTAGTAAGCTTTACCCGCGATAGCTTAGTACTCTACGTATAGCACTTTAAGCTTCGTTTTTATATCCTTTAGCTACGCTCTAGTTCTAGGGTCTGCTAACGCCTTGAGCGTTGCCTTTAGTAGATCCGAGCTTGTATATATCTCGTTCAGTAGATCGTCGATATACCTGGATAGGTCTAACTAGTTGACTGTAATCGCCTTGTCATATAGTCTTAGTAGTTTAAATGTCTCTAGATCGAACCGGTTAGGGTCGATTAGTAGCCTCTTACGGTTCTAGAGTCGGTTATCCTCTACGCCCTATAGTATATGTTCTAGCTTGCGGCTTAGTATATCCGGCATTACGTTTGCTAATCCTAGCTAGTAGATAATACGGAAGTTAAATCGTAATAGGAATTCGGACTATTATATATACCTTAGGGATAGTTGCTTCGTCGTTACGAAGGTCTAAAGGTTCTTATAGTCTGTAATAATGTTAAACCGGCCGTTTGCTCCCTCTAGTTCTAGTTGCTATTCCTCTAGTGCCTTAATTACCGCTAATAGCTCCTTGTTATAGATGTTGTAATTGCATTCCTATACTAAGTGCTTTGCACTAAAGTAGGCTACTAGGTGCTAGTCGCTATTATTGTCTTGCTATAGTAGCGTTCCGCCTACTAACTAGTCTAAAGCGTTAGTTTCGACGACTATAGGCTTGTCCTAGTTGTAGATCCTTAGCGCTAGCGCCGTCGAGAAGTACGTTTTTAGTTGTTCGAAAGCTAGATAGTATAGTCTACTCTATTCCTAGCTTGTTGTTTTCTTCGTGAGGTTGTAAAGTGGCTATACTACTCCCGAGAAGTTCTTAATAAATTGTCGGTAGAAGTTTATAAAGCCTAAGAACCGTTGTAGCTGCCGCCTCGTTGTTAGCGGTTCCTAGGATATAATAGCTACTACCTTCTCTTTGTCTATATCGATGCTACCTAGTATAATGATCAGGCCTAGGTATTTCGTTCTTATAGTATAGAATTCGCACTTGTTAATATTAACCTAGAGCCCTACCTAGTGTAGTCTCTTTAGTACCTCTTTTACTTGCTTGACGTAGTCTGCTATATTCGTAGAGTAGATTAGTATATTGTCTAGGTACGCTATAGCGTATACGTCTAGTATATCGTATAGCGTGTTATTAATATAGTGCTAAAACGTAGTAGGCGCTCCCTATAGCCCGAACGGTGTAACTAGCGATTTATAGAGGCCGAATTGTGTTACAAACGCTATTAACTATTCGTAGCCTTCCGCTACTTAGACTCTATTAAACGTTACGATAATATCTAGCTTCGTAAAGATCCGCGCTCTATAGATAGAATCAAATGTCTCCTTAATCAGTAATATTAGATATTGACTCTTTATCGAAACGTTGTTTAGACCTTAGAAGTTAGCGCAAATCCGTACTCCGCCTCCTAGCTTCTAGGCGAGTAGTAGAGGCGCTCCTGTACTTAATTTCGATAGTCGGATAAAGCCTTTCGTCAGGTAGTTATCTAGCTAGCGCTTAACTACGCGCAGTTCTATTAGTAAGAATAGTCTGTTCCTTAAGAACAGTAGCTTACTTCCTAGTATTAGCTCGATTTTATAGTTGTATAATCTATACGGTAGTAGCGTATCCGTCTCCTAAGGAAGAAAAGTCTCGAACATATCGCGATACTCCGCTAGTAGGCGTTTCAAGATATCCGCTACCGTTAGCTAGGGTTTATTGCTCTTCTCGAGGAATTTCCAAGCGTCCTCCTCTATAATCCTATAAATCGTCTCTACGTTACTCTAGAGGGCGTTTACAAACTCGTAGTACCGTTCTAGGAGTGCTAAAGTATAGTCCTTTAGCGAGCTTTCGCGGTTTAACATCCGCTTATAAAAGTCGTCTAGTAGGGCATAGAGTATAGCCCTCTTCTTATCCTTCTTCTCGTTTAGTATTGCTTGTTCTAGTTAGTTAACCGTTACGCGTATTACCGTTATACCCTTCTAGCGGTAGAAAAGTATAAAGTTTAGCGCGTTTAGTATCTTAATGTCGTTTCTATTAATCGCCTCGTTACGCGGTAGTAGCTTCGGGAGTCGTTTCGGTAGTAGTAGCGCCTATAGGTGCCTACGCCTATTTACCTCCTTCGCTAGTTATAGCCTCCTTATAGGCTTATTCGGAATAACTACCGCTCTCTATCCTAGTAGGGATAAGGTCTACCGTAGTCCGTTCTTAAGCGCTCTCTAATAGCGTTGTAATAGGGATAACCTCCTCTTCCTCTTTTTCTACAGGTTCTCTAGACCCTGGTTATACTCCCTGTCCTCTAGTTCTCCCTTATCTAGGACTTCCTTAACCGATGCTTAGTATTTCGCTATGTTTTTTATAGTTGTAGGTTCTGCGGTTGTAGGTTCTATAGTTATAGGCTTTGCTTATAGTACTATTAGCTCGGTTATATATTCTAGTAAGTAACGTTGCT
>MU853410.1:819247-838817 GCA_033297235.1 Trichocladium antarcticum
CGTTTGCATTTAGTGATTTTCTTATATACTATTTTGCTCTTTTAGGCCGGATAATACCTAGTGTATTTTAGGCCAGATACCTAGTATTAGATACCTAGCTTAATTACAAAGATCCGTTTTGCTCTATTTAATAATATAGCGAGCGTCTTAGAGGTTCAATATAGCGCGGAAGTGCTCGAACCTCTAGCGCGGTAGCCGTTTTATAAGACTATCTGCTAGTATATCGGCTATAGGCAGGTACTTAACCTTAAATAACCTATTAGTATACTCCTAACGTACCTATATATTATAGATGTCTATATAGCGAAGCTTAGTAACTACGCGCTAGTTATCTCCTATAACGAGGCGGATAGTTTGCTGATTATTATAGAAGATATAGTATAGCTCGCTAAGATTAAACCGAATGTTAGCGAAGAAGCGCTTTAACGCTATAGTCTCACGCATAGTAAGAGAAACAGTAAGTAACTTAGCTTCTATCGAAGAAGTCGTAACGGTCTTTTAGCGGCAGGCTTTCTAATTAATAACCTTACTATATAGCATTATAATATACCCTTAGGATAAGCGGCGCGTCTTTTCGATATCTACAAACGAGGCGTCGCTAGCGATAAGTAGGATATATATCCTAAAGGCGATACTATACTAAATAGCTAAAAACTAGGTACTAAAGAGGTAAACGATAACGTATTCTATAGCCTCGATATAAGTAGGGCTAGGATTCTTCAAGAACTAAGAGAGCTATAATATAGCGAAGGCTATATCGGGGCGGATTATAATAGCTATATATAGAATAGAGCTAATAAGTTCCTAGAACCGCTTAATGTCTTTAAACGGAGCAAGACCCTCGAATAGGTAAAGGTTATATTCTAGGGGGATATATAGGAAGCGAGTCTCCTTATTAAGATTAAAGCGCTTAGCGATCCGCTCGATATACTAATCGTAGACTAGATAGACTATACAATCCTTACGGTTTCTTAAGACGCAGATACTAAGGAACTACAAGACGTCGCCTTAACTATATACTTTGTACTTTATAGCTAGAGTATCTATAATTTAGTTTGCCTTATTAGCGTAGTCCTTATAGTAGAATATAAGGTAGTTGTCTACGTAAAACAGAACTACTATATAGCGGTGTTAGTTGTAAAATAAGTATAGTTCCTTACCCGATGCTATTAGACTAAGTTCGCGGAGCGAAAAGGAGAACTCTTTGTACTATAGAAGGGGGGATTCGCGTAAGCTATATAACGCTCGTTCAAGTTTAACGAAGGTATCGCCTTGCTTAAAGCTAGCTAGGAGGTAATAATCCTCCCTAAACCCCTAAGGGAGCTTATAGACGATTCCTTTGTCTATTTTAGCGTTTAGGAATACCTAGGTAATATTAAACTACTTAACTTCTATATCCGCGTTAGCGGCGATAGCTATTATAGCCTAGAAGGAACGGGATATAAGTATTGTAGCGTATATATTTTATAACGAATTAGCGCTCTAAAGATTACCTCTTACGTAGATACGCGCCTTATATTTCTCTAAGAATCCGTCCTTATCCTATTTATAGGCGAATACCTACTTTAGAGGTAGGGGCTTCTCCTTAGAGAGTTTAGATATAGAGGACCAAGTGATATATCTCTAGGTTTTACGATTTACAAGATTCTAAATCTCTAATTTAGTAGCTCTAACGAACTCTTTGCCTATTAGATGCTTAGCAAGTTGCTTCTAAGACTTCGGAGCTTTAAGAAGGGTATCTTAGTAAACGTAGGGAGGGGCTAGGGTAGCGTTAAGTCTAGCTATATACTAGGGTATAATCGCGGCGGCGATAACTATATATAGAGTATAGTGTACCCGATCTCCCTTATCGAGTACCTCCTTATAGTATAGTATATACGTTTCGTAAAACGCTTGCTATATTCTAAGTTTAGGGACGTAGATATAGTCTAGAGTATATATTTCCAAAGTAAATCTAACAATCCTAGCGGTAGATATAGAAGGACCGTTATTAGTAGGGTCTTCTAGGTCTATTCCCCTAAGCTACTAGCTTATATAAGATACTAGGGCGAATACCCGCTTAGTGTACTTACGTTTTGTACGTTCGTAGGCGGGGGACTTAGGTTTGTTAGTATCGTCTAAGTTATCCGAGCTAGAGGAGTAGTAGCTAGGGTTTGAAGATTCTAGGCTATAATTCTTAGGAAGTAGGTCGTCTAAGTATATAGAGTGCTTAGGATAGTAATCGACCGAGTCCTTGAAAACAGTACTTATATTAGAGGCAATGCTTTATATACTTCTAAGGCTATCTCTAGAAGTATATATATAATCCCTATTGTTATCCGGGCTTATAGGCCTAGTAGGGGTAGAGGCTAAACTTTAAAATAACTGATCTAGTGTCGGGAGTCCTCTATACGTGTAGTCTCTAGAAACTAAAGGTAGCTTGCTTATATTACGCTAGGCTACTATTCTAGATATAGTTACCCCTAAGTCCTAACCGGGATTTGGTGTTTCTACACCCCTAAGCTCGTCTTTAGAATACTTAGGGGATATAGACGTAGGAGTCGTCGCTTCTAGATTGTCTATCTCGCCGTCCTTAACGCTACTTAGTACTACGCCTATAGCGGGTAAGTGTAGCTAAAGCTCTAGGGAGTCTACTAGATTCTGCTTCTTAGCGATAGTCTATAGATCGAACCTCCCTTCGCCCTTCTCGAAGAACTAGTTCTTGTTAAAGGTAACGTTATAAGTTATAACGACTTTATAGAGTACTAGAACCTAGATTCGGTAGATGTTTAATACCTTATAACCAACAAGGTAACCGATATATGCTCTAGGCTTCGACTTATATACGCGTTTCTACTTATCCCTCTCTCTCTCTTTATATAGAGGATATACGTAGCAACCGTATACGTAGATACCGCTTTAGTTAGGCCGTAGATCCGCTATAAGGGAGACGATCGCGTCTAGCTAAAAGAACCGGAAGTAGGTTTAGAACTAAGTAAGGAGGACGTTGTTTAGTGACTTTATCAAAGGATACGTTTAACTCGAGCTTATACTAATAAGCTACGTAGATACCTCCTCTCCTTCTAGCTAGAGGTTACCTAGGAGACTAGCTCTAGCTATTATCTTAATAGAGCGGGTAATAACTTCTTAACTAGCGCGTTCGATAGCGCTAGTTAGTTTGTATATATTAGATAGAGGGAGTTTAAGCTTAATACCTAGTTCTATATACTATTTCTAGTACCAGGTATAGCTATAATCCCTAGTTTTAACAAAGGAGCCTTCGTTATTATACTTGAACTTGTAGATCGCTACGCTAAATTAGCGTTGTACCTAGGCCTTAAAGTATTAAAGAATTAGGAGAAGGAGGTCCTAGGTCTTGTCTTTAAGGCGGAAGACGAAGGGTTTACTAGAGAACTTGTCTTTAAGAATTAGAGAGTAAATGAATCTATTATACCTACGCGTATAATAGAAAAGGTCCTAAAATACTCGCTAGAACGGCTATACTAACTTGGTTATAGAAGGCCTATAGGAGACGACTTTTCCCTAGTATATAATAGAGTAAGCCTTATAGTTAATACATTTAGTTCTATTAATTCGAACGTTCTAGCCTCTCTAGACAAGAGCCTTAAGCGTATCTTAGCTAAGATAACCGGCGTAGATATACTAAAGGTGTTTAGAATCCTTGTAAGGTAGGAGAGGGTACCTCGATCCTAGTCCTTAACGAACTTGTTTTATAGTATCGCTTATTATAGCTAACATTACAAGCGTAGCGGAACTAATAGCGAAGTCATCTAGACGGCTAGGTTAGATGTTATAGATTATAGCGAGGGACTACTCTAAAGGTATAGTAGGAGGATCCTTGTAGATCTTAGCGAGAGCTCGTTCTTTATTGTAAGAAACAGCAAGGGAAGAGTTACAATTATAAGGATATAGTAGGTAGGTAGAGAGAGGCTTATATTCTAAAAACACTAGCTTGTACCTACAAAGGAGAGACGCGATAATAATATTACTCTCTATCGAACCGAAACGTAGTATATAGTCTAAACTATAGTACTAGATATTAGCCTTATAGAGGGCTACCTCTAAGATAATGTTAGAGTAGAATCCCTTAATAACTATAACGTTGTTAAGAACTAGATCCTTAGATTGTAGGCTATTAACGCTATTAAGTGCTCCCTTAATGCGCTATTTGCCTCTTCTAGAGATAGGGAAACAGGTAGTGCTAGCCTTAATATAGTTATCCTTCCTCGCCTTAATAAGGGACCCTTCTTCTAAGAGTATAGGGTCGTTAATAAGGTAGGTTACTCTATAGTTATTAACTAGGATACTATCCGATAGGATATATTTGCTAGAATCGACGGTTATAAAGATACCGAAGCTATTACTAAGGCCGGTTTCTTTACCGAAGGCCGAGAGTTCCGTAGGATCAATAATTGCAGCTATTACTACGCTAGGAAAGCCTGGTTTAGTAGATAAAGTAGAGCTAGATAGGGATATAGGCTAGGGTTTAATAGCCTAACCTTCCTTTTTAAGCTAGGTATAGAGGTTATCCTACTTTTTCTTGGCGAACCGTTCGTAGATCTACGAAACGAACTTGGGACTAACCGGGCCTTTCGGATGTTTGAACCTAATTAACGTAGATTTAAGCGTATTATAGTCGATCGGCTTCTAAATGTAATTGGAAATCATATATAGGCAGGGGTACTTAGGCTTAGTAGACGAAGATTTTTCACCTCCTTTGCCCGGATCGCAGCGTTTACTAGAACTAGTGGATTTAGTAGTAGCGAAGCTACTATTAAAGTCTAGCTTACTATAGCTAATAACGGTCTCGGCGGCTTAAATAAGGTCCTTAAGGCTCTTAAAGAGTTTACTAATGTAGTTGTCAATAATTATAGCGTTGTATTTATAGCGGCCCTATTCTAGGATAAGACGATCCTTAATTATACAAAGGAAGTCTAGAACAGGTAGAGTGCTATAAGTATACTTAAGACTAGCTACCTTAGCGCGTTAGTAAGCCTAGCGGTAGTTAGCGATCTAGGTCTATAGGTCTATATTAGATTACTTAGCCTCTTTAAGACAAGCGAGATACTATTAGCGGGTTATATTCGCAATTATATTATCCGAGATTCTAACTTAGCGTTCTAGAGTATAGAGCAGCGTACGTACGCTAAGTTGCTACGCCGTAAGGTTAGTCTCGTTAGTAGCGTTGTAACGCTCGCGATCGACAGTAGCGATAATAACCTTATATAGCGTATCTAGGTTCTTCTTATTAACGCTTATACCTAGAGTAAGTTACTAAGCGGCGTACCTAGTCTAGTTAGCTTAGTACTAGATAAGGATTCTCTCTAGACTTGGGCGTTAAGGAGAGATAGGCTCTAGACTATAAGTAGCAACTAGCTTCTTGTTCTAGGTAGTTACCTTAGCGAGCTATTCCGCTTAGTCTTATACTATTAGCGTAGCTATAGCCTCCGTAGTAAAGGGCGGCTAAAAACTACCGAATATCGCCTCCTTAGTAATATCGTTCTAATCGAAACGAACGATATTATAAACGTAGAGGGTAATAGCAGCGCTTTCGATATAACGCTTCTAGATCGGCTAATCTATAGGACCCTTAAGTAGGATGTCTATTAGGATAGTAATGTTCCCGATTGTATCTATAGTAGTAGAAGACTCTATTATAGAAGAACGATAGATAGAGGTAGATAGAGATCTAGAAGATATAGCGGTACGGCGGAACAGGTAGAGAGTGGCGCTAAAGAGCGGCTTAACTTATACGCAGGTAGGGCGACTTTAAAGGACTTCGCGGAATAGCTATATAAGAGCGGTTCAAGCGGAAAACAAGGGAAGCCGAATAAGGGCTTTGGCGATAGCGATTGTAAAGAACAAGGCGGCGGGACTTATAAGAATAGTAAAACGAGTTATAAGGATTGTAGAATAACAATGCTTCTAAGCTATAACGGGTTTAGCTACTATATAAAGGGAAACGAGCACCGGGCTTATAACTCTTACGTAGGCTTATAGTAGCACTAGAAGAGCATATAGGAGAGATACGTTATATTGATTATTATATATTATTATTTATTCGTACACCGATATGCCTTATAGCGCGCCGGTCCTTCTACTGGTTTGTTTAGTACAGGAAACCGTACCCTCGCTAGGCCGGATGAAAACCTCTACTCTTCGATTTAATCTCCCCGCTTCTATTTCCTTCATACTACGTAATGCCCTAGCCTTCTCCAACCCTACCTACCCCCTTTGTTAGATATAATTAGTTCTAGGGTAGCTAACAATCTCCTCCTTCTTCCACTCTTCGTTCAAGTCTAGTTTCTTCTAGGGGGGGCCCCTAGTAGTATTTTATTAGGTAGTTTAGCTTCTACCCTAGGTAGTTTACTAGTCCCTAGCTACTACGGCTAGATTGTTTTTATCCTATAGCGAGTAACATAGGGTTCTTGCCGATCAGTATATAACGTAGGGGCCTAGATCCTAGTCTCCGAGACGATAGCTATTCCTCGGGTTTTCCTTCTTTAGTTAGTGTACCTCTCGTCGGAATTTGTAGGGGACTAATCCTGAAAAAACCGAAAAGAGGGTGAGGGAGGCCGGATTCGAACCGACAGCCTTGCGGCTTCCAGGTGCAACACACTCCAATTACACCACTCCCCCTGATTATTATATATCGAAGGAAGAGACAGAGGAAAGAGAGTATGTAAGAACATAGCTATATATATAATAGGAAATGAGAAACGGGGCGCTGAGTAGGTGCGAAGCAGCCAATCAGAGCGGACTGCAGAGACAGGGCTGGCTAGGTCGTGACAAATATCTTAACTATTAGCTAGTTCGAATAGTTAGGCTAGGATAGTCGAAGGATTAGTACGTTTACTTACTTAAAGGTAGTTAAGTAATAAGACTCTTAATTGTCGAACCTAAACTATAGGGTTAGTGATCTAATTAGTCTGAACAGACGGAGGATACAACAGTGATAATGGCTTCAATTGTATTAATCTATATAACTGTGAAAAAGCTCTATGTAGCTCCAAAGCCCATTTCTTCGGGGGAGCCTACGGATACCTAATACCATACCAAGACCCCAGTCTACCCCTGAACCCCTGAGTGGGTTCATCCAATATTCGCTATAGTGGTCCCATTTGCCACAGTGGGTTCAACAGATGATTAGGAGTGTAGGCTTTTGCGGGCTGTCATATGCGACGTTAGGGAACGACTGACAAAGTTTGCCAAGGATTGCGACTCCTGCAGCTGGCCGGCTGGGACCCGACTAACAATAGGCCCCGATGACAGGATGAACTCGCAGGCCTGCGCCGACTGGACTCGGGATACCGCATATGATCCATTATGTTCGCTTATGTCTGGCCCCCCGGCCGAGGCACAGACAAGCTTCTTCTCGAATGGAATCAGCCACGTTGCTTTGATATACCCAACCTCTTTAAGATGCCGAGGAAGGTATTCGCATGCCAGATACAGATAAGTACCCCAGCAGAGGGGAAGAGAGCCGAAGTCGCATTGATAACTGCAAGGCAGCGATCAACAAGGTTACCAGATGGCAAGACCGCATTGCACTGTTCGTACCATGACTTTAACCGCTCGAGGGCCCTTTCCTCCGCTGAGGCACACGCCGTTCCACAGCCGGAAAGACCTGCGAAGCACACGGAACGAGACTTTGAGTCTCAGGAAAGAAATAAACGAAATAGACACTCGGAGCCAGGCCGCAACTGCAATTTGACTATTACCTAAATGTGAATGTCACGAGCAAGGAGTCGACGGTCAGGAAGTGGGATAGGAACAGGCCAGGTTAAACATCCCCCAAGCTCACAACGAGCTTCCGCAACACACACCCTGCCCCCTAGTCCCAAGGATCCGAAAGCTCCAGCATCAAGGCCAGCACGTTGCGTATAAGGAGCCTCACGTGCTGAGGTTCGTCGAGGGAATACGCGCCGTAGCAGTTCATGATCGAGAAGTTGCCGTCGTTAAGGTCCTCGGGTGTGGCGTTCCTTGGCCCGGCGGTCTGATCAAGATTGGCCGGGGGTGGAGGGTTGGGGGGTGTCGTGGCGGGTTTGGCGTCAGCGAGACCTCGATTCTGAATGGGCGAGCTGTTTTTAGACGGCGGTGTCACTGGACGGGGCCCGCCGCCGCTGAGGTGGGTTTCATATCCCTTTCCCCATTCACCGACCGTGATATACAAAAAACGGTAATCCTGGGAAATGAGTATCCGGCTGCGTCGGAATATCCGTGTCAGAATTCACCTTGAATGACGATACGACAAGGTCGGGTGAGAATGAACGAACCGTCTTTTGGTGTTGTCACTCGTCGACAAACTACCAGCCCGCCGTCTCTCTGCCGTGCTCTCCCTCAAACTAGTGGAGATCCATGCGGCCATCTGGCAGGCCTCCTGCCACTCGATTTTGGCCTGACTCCAGTTCCGCTTGTAGGGCTTGACTTCCAAGATGGCAAGAGGGCCACGGCAATCCAGGCTTCCCGGGTTCCTCAGAACGCCATCGGTTCGAGCTTCACACACGGTGTTGTTGGCAGATCCAAGCGAAAAGGCCTGGCGCTTTGGCAGCCACTGCAGTCCTTCCCGGCCCTTCATGGACATGATACCGGAGCAGAGGGTTATGGCAGCGAGGAGGTTTACGAGAGCCGAGTTGACGATTTCTTCATCCTCGGACCTGACCATTTCCAGCCCCATGCTTTCCGGGCTGAGAACGTCGAGCTCGTGCGTGTCCGCCATTGCAGCTGTGGTCCCAATCACCCGGGACGCTGGGGTTTCGGGGGCCGGCGGAATGGTTCGGGGATTGATCGTCAGGCCCTCTATCTGCTGATTCAAGGAAGCTCCCTCCCTCTCCCTGTCGGCCGCTGCCCTTGCCTCTTTCTGCTGCTTCAGTCTGGCGGACCTTCGAACTATCTTGATCGTGTCACCCCCCACGTGCTGACCCTGGTTGTTGACAGATTTTGTTTGCTCAAGCAACCAACTGGTGACCAGAAATGCTCCCAGCTGGACGTTGACAGGGTCGTTGGGCCGGAATGGAGCCGCGACAGTGTTGATGAAAGTAATCATGCTCTGGCGTAGCGAACAGACAGGCTGTTGGCCTTGCTCGGCGGACGGGCCAGGCCTTTGCCCGACAAACTCCCGAGCCTTGCTGACGTATTCCGCCCGCACATGTTGGCTGATGTGGAACTCGGTCACGGACCTGTTCCTCCATAGAGCCTTCAGATAAATGAAGTCGGTTTCGTCAAACTTGGAAGCAGAATGGGCCTTATACGTGAGAATGCTCAATTGCGTGGGGTCCGGGGCAATGGCCATGGCTTTTTTCCACCACAATAACGGCGTCGCCGGGTTCGGACCCTCGGACAACGACATTTCTGCACGTGGAGGGGTGCCGTACTGCAAAGGGATCGTCACATGTTCCCCCAGGGAAGAGAGGGGGTTGGAATCGAGTTGACGTGTGCCAGAGGGAAGAGGCGAGCGTTGTCTCTCTTTGAGTTTTCAACGTTTTTCGGTGAGGAAGTGACGGATAAATGTCTGAACTTGGATGGTCTCGCGAGACTTCGAGTCGGGGGTGTGAGGGAGAGGGAAAAAAAAGGGGGGGGGGGGGGGGGGGGGGCACCTAGATGGGGTTGATGGGTGGCCTAGAAATCGGCCTGTTGGGCCGACGAGTCTCGCTGCCCAATGGCGCAGGCCTCCCTCCGGCGCGTTGGGCTCAAGTCGTCACGATGGGATGCATGGCCAGAATGCGAGGCCCCAGCAGGCTTAGTTTCGGGTAACTCAGTGCCCTTGACCGCAGCGCCACTTTGAGCTTTCGTTGGTTTTGGTCGCCTGCATGCATTGGAGACTGGCCCGGCGAACAGGACGAGGAGCAGACTCACATCGGGAAACAGGGGCAAGCGGCTGGTGCCAAGACTAACTTGAGCGCTTGCCTCCGCGAATGACAGCCTGTGCAAATTGAGACGGCCCTCTGGCCGCCGATGTGGTCTCGTTCGGCAGCCGGCCGGCCCAGGGGGACCAGGCAGCATGAGCACTGGCATGAGATGGATTATAGTGTATCACGTAGTTGTTGAGATGATGGTTTGAGGCCGAAGACACCTCTCTGTTGGTCCTGAGGAACTCCTTTTGAGATGGTGGCCGCTGACAAAATACTCACAGCCACATGCCACATCTCGCGACAACCTTGGACTTCACGCCCCTCGCACTTCGACCGGCAGTTGGCCGCTGCTCTGGTCGACATCCCGCAGTCCCGGCCCTTCCGGCCCCTCCTCTGCGGCTTTGCGGAACCTGGTTTCGCCCATTGGCCGGTTGGCCATCCAGCGGATCATGTGGTATGCATCGATGGTCGGTTCGTCGCTTCGGAAATTGAGGAGGCGAGACTGTCGCAGCACGAGGGATCGGCCGTCGAAGTGGAATTGTGTCACACGGCCGAATCTGTCATGCTGGAAAGAGAAGACGATGGCCTGCATACCGTCATGCGATTGGGGGTTAGCCGCTGGCCCGGACCTCACGGACAAGACTTGGTGGCAGGCAGTGGGGATGAAACTGAGGGATAGTGCTCACAGGGAGGGTATGGTGGTGGCAGAAGTCACCGCGACGGAATTGGAGCTTGAGAAAGGCAACGGCAGCCACAACCTCGCTACGCAGGACTTCCCCTTCCTTGGATTCGACCGAGTCCAGAACTGTGCCTCCAATGTGCGGTATTTGGGCGGCATCATCCTCGATCAAGCACGCTGTGCTTACTCGGAACGAGTAAGCTTGCGGGGGGGTGCCAACCCGGACACCAGGGGGGGAATGCCCTGGAAGGTTACCCGCAATGCGGTACTGACTAGCGGAGAGCGGACACGGATTAGCATGGGATGACTTTTTCTCGGCAAATTTAGCTCGATAACTTACGGGCAAACCCGCCATTCTGAGCCCTCCCAGACTCCCAGATTGGGAGAAGTGCTCCATGGGTCGTCGTAGTACATGCCGCTCGCAGCGATAAACCAATCCAACCTAAATTGGGCATCCGTCTCTGCATAGCATAACGGATGCCTCTCTTCCGGGTCTAAGGGGCCCCGCGAGGGCTCACACACGTCGTCATCGAAGGATCCGCGCCGGCATCTCTTGGGCCAGACGTGGTGGTTGAGTTCTTCTTCGTGGTCGGTAAAGAAGTCTGTAGTCTTTTGCCGCGCCTGGTCAAGCGTGAAACGAGGGTAAAAAAAACGACGTCCGAAATCAACTGTCTGTTCCTCGATGTCGAGAGCTTCTGCCCTTTGTATGTTGAGTGTCGCAAGGTGCGTATCCTCGAGGACACAGACACTATCACCAAACCCCCGGATTTCGTCAAGCACACCATCGAGGTATTCGATGCACTGCTGCGTGAAGTTCATCGTTCCGCTCTCGACATCCATCGCGGCGGATTACAGGTTTTGTATGCGTAGCAGCAGGAGTATCAGGGGGATGTAGGAGCTGAAAGGAAATCAAAATTGGGGAACCTGAGGTTAACGAAGACGTTTCTCGAGTAAATTGCAACTTGAAAAATGAAGAGTGTAATTAATGTTTGGACGTTGCAGTGCTGGATGTTTACGTGCGTCTTTGTTGACGCGGCTGTCTTTCTTGCACCATCTCAACACGCCGGAGATGGTTGACGTTGCCACAGCAACCACATACCAATGACGTGGCCAACGGCCGGGACGGGCCCGTCTAACATTTGGAGAAAAGCGACAATTTGCAAAAATAACCTACAAAGTGGAGCGCTAAAAAAAAATTGCGATAACGTAGGCGATTGGCATTTGTTGCACGGCCAAGGAAACCGAAAAACTGGTGATATCGCTTGTCTGTGTGGTCGATAGTTGTTGTTATTGCTAGGGTAGAAGCTAACCTTCCAAACTATAATTAGAGAGGAAAGTAGTAGGATGGCCCTAGGCGGTCTGGCACGACAATGCGAGACTCACTACAACCGATTAAGACCGTGCACCTAACAATTGGTTAGCCTAGCAATCGAAAATGCTAGCTACTTAGCTAGAAAATGAGGCCGAAAGCTTCCTGTTAAGTTATAGGAACGGAGGAAGTGCTATGAAGATCAAAGTAATCACCGGCTAGGTGCTTTCAATATAGGTTTAATTGTACATAGGTGTTACATACTTAGGTAAACTTAACTTGCGTTCTTAGTTAATGTATAACGTTATATGTCGTGAGGTAGGGCTTAGCGCCTTAGTATAGTAGAACCTAGTACCTCTGGTACAAGGCTTACGTATACTCTTCTCTTATATATATAGGCTCTATCAGAGCACTTCTTTCTCTGAATGGATCATCCCTTTCTATCTATTCGAACCTGCTACCTACCCTCCGCTAAGCCTTCTATTAGTATAATAGTTATAACCCTAGTGCTCTAAACGTTGTATGTAGCTACCCCTATTATACTATAGAAGTGTATTCTTTTCTCTTTCTATTTAGAATACTTTTTTCTATACGTTTTTCTAATTGTATATCGCTAACCCTGCTAGAACTTATTATATTAGTATCTAAGATTACCTCTATTAAGCTTATAGATCGTACTAGCTACTCTATATAGTTTGTATAGTTCTACTACTAAGCTACAGATATTTGTAAGGTCTAGAAGTACGTTAACCTAAAGACAACTAGTATTCTAGAGCCTAAGGAGCCTAAGGCTCCTACTATATAGAGCGTCCTAGAAGACTTCTAACAAGCAAGCTATATCTAGTATAATATAGCTATTATAGACTAGGAGCGCTAACCTAAAGCTAAACGGACTCCTAAATCTAGGCTAAAGCTTAAGGAGGATCCTACCCCTAAGGTAGTACGTACTAAACTCCTAATCAAACGAGAGGACTATAAGGCGGAGCGTACAATTTAGGATAAGCTTATAGTATATATTACTACCCTTAACGCCTAGCTCGAGTTAACGGTTAATAGTAGTCTATAGACTATAGCCCTTACTTGGAACTATAGGGAGGGGAAGGTCAGAACCTATACGCTTATAGTCTCCCTTTATAAGCTTATATCTCCTACTAATACTTTAGTCTTAATAACGGTTACCTAGGAATACTATTAGGTACTTAAGCGCGCTAGGATTAGTAAGATCGACCCTATAGTCTAGCTCTAAGATTAGACTAAAGCCTACTAGAACGTTTAGGCGTATAATATCCTTAACGTTAAGGGTATACTTATAGTAAAAGACTTTCTTAACGTACTCTAGGTAAAGATCGCTCTAGACTAGGTAGGCTAGAAGGTATCTAATCTACTTAAGGTAAATAGCCTAGGCTAACTAGTACCTTCCCTTAACGAATATAGGAGGATATTTACTACCCTAGTTAATAAGGAGATTAGCGTTACCGCTACTAAAGGCCTAAGCCTTTTTACTACTTTCCTAACGCTTAGTTAGGGCTAATTAGAGGGTAGGCGCGCGCCTAAAGCTAAAACTAGTAGCGGCCCCTTATCTAAATAGAACCCCTGCCCCTACTAGCCGAACAACAAGTATAGTTAGAAGCCTAATCGCTATTTTACGCTCGAAATAGCAGTAACTAGGGTCCCTAGTAAGTTTAGTTAGCTACCTGATATAAAGCGGGCTAAGATCCTTGCTTAGCTAAAGGAGCCCTACTAGAAGGAGGTACACGCTACTATAGCGGAACGTAGTTAGGTCGATAAATCCTTATTAGGTAGTTCGGGTAGATTCCCTAGTTTAGTTAACGCTACTATAATTAATCCGTCGATTATAGGACTACTTAGCGTATTCTCTACCCTCTCCTTTTCCTAGTATCTACTCTCTAGGAGTACGTTGTTTAATAACTATAGTACTATTTACATTGTTAATAGCAAGGATCTACTTGTCCCTAGCACTTTCGTTAAAACCAAAGGAAATAAGCACGTACAGGCTAGTATATCTACTTACCTAATCGTAGGTACTAGTCGACGTATTATTAAGAACGTGCTCGACAGTAGTTATAGACCTTCTACTAAGGACCTAGTATTAGAGAATATAGCTATAGTTAAGGGATTCTATATTAACGTTGTTACTAAGGCGGCTCTATATAAGGCAGGGCTCTAGTATCTAGTTCTAGACTACTCGCTACGCTATAGTAAGCTCGAGAGGAACACTATAGTTAAGAAGCTAATCTATATATACTATCTCGTCTTCCTTGAATATATTCCTCTTACCCTTTGCTTAACAATTCCTAGCTATATCCTAAGGAGCTTTATAGGGACTATAGTAATTGCATTAACGATAGAAAAAGTATTTAGGCGCGTAAAGGCTACTACCGTATAGCGGTCGAAGGATCTATAGCGCCTAAGAGAGGATACGGACGCGCTCTAGTACGCTAGATCTAGTTATCTAGGTCTAGAAGCGCTACAGGCACTTCTCTAAAACGTTAGAGGAGTTCGGATCAAGGGTATTACGCGACTTAAGTGTATATACTACGCTTAAATATATATATACTAAGTAATCTCGAGACGTCCTTTAGATAACGCCTCTATAAGACCGTTCTAGAGGATCTTATAAGACCTATTCGATTACCCTATAAGCTTTAATAGCAAGAACTAGCTTCTTATAATCAAGGATAAGTATAGTAGCAAACTCTTCGTTTTTTATTTAGTAACTAAGATATAAGCTAAGCTTTTTAATACGCTATCTACGTTTAAGCCGTAGGTAAGAAGGTAATATAGCCTCTTTATTTGTAAGATTTAGTTAGATAATAAGGCGGCGGTAATAGCCTTTAAAGGCTTTACCTATTATAAGATATAGGCGAAGGAGGAAGGTATTAACATTAAGACGTCCCTAACGTATACCTTAGAGCTAAATGGAAGTGCTAAGTACGTAGGCTAAGAGATTATTAACAAGGCTATTAAGAGAGGCTTTTACGTTAGCCTCCCTAAGAACCTCTAGAGCGAGACAACGCCTATAGCTACGCTATTATATAATATAAGCCCTAATAAGGTATACTACTAGTAGTCTCCTAACGAAATGCTATTGTTATAGTTTTAGCAGTACTTTCGCTAATATACTCTAAATATAAGCAAGGAACTTACTACGGACCTCCGACTAGATTAGAGTAGTATTATAGCGTATAGTTACTATACCTACCTGCTTAATAAGGAGCAAGAGGCAAAGCGTTTAAGGCAAGCATTTAGAGTAATACCTTAAGGGTATATTAGATACCTAGTTAGGTACTATAGTACTAACATTTATAGGATCTAGGTACTAGTATTAAAGCGCGTTATCGTTACCTAGAATATTACCTTTAATAAGGAAACTTTCTTCGACCTTATTTGTAAGGAGTAAGAAAAGCTACCTATTAGGATTATTAATAGGCTTACTAATCTTCTTAATAAGGGGGAGAAAAGCTAGGACGCTAGTATTTTAGATATATAGGTAGATAAGGAGGAAGTGCTTTTAGAGTCCTTTAAGATCGCTATATAACCTCTTAGCAAGTAGGCTAAGCCCGTTACTAAGACTATAGTACTACCTGCTATAGTACCTTAGAAGTCTAGTTAGGACTTAGGGGTAGGTAGAGCGTAAAAGACGCGTAAAGAACTCCTAACCTCTAAAGGAACTCCCGAGCTAGCTATAGCTAGTATAGAAGGGAGTATTACCTAGTCGACCTAAGCGGGTTAGGGTATAGATAGTAATAGAAGGTCTACTCTCGAAGTTAGCGAGGATATCGAGAGTATAGGTAGGGATTTTAGAGTATAAGGATTAGACTCTAAAAGCTTAGTAAGTATCTAAAGTAAGATTATTATAAGTAGGGAACTTATAGAGGATATAATATCTTCCTAGGGCGCTCTACTAGCCCCTAAAGTAGCTAAGCCTAGATATCCTAAGTCTAGTATACTAGTACGTTAGTAGAGGACTATATACCTGCCTATAACGTATAGGAGCGAACGGATTTAGAAGCTACTAAGGCGGTTTAATAATAAATGGGGCCTAGCTAGTGTCAATTTCCTAGGTATACCTAAGTTATAGCAGGACTTCTATAGTATATACTTTCTAAGCCTAGAGTCCTAGGCTAACGTAGCGTATATAGCGATACTATATATTATTATTGTAGCTATAGTACTCTAGAATAACAGCGGAAGGCTAGGAGCGGTACCGAGTATTACCTAGAGTTATTAAGATAACCTTCCGAAACTCCTAATAAAGTAGCAAGACCTAGATACCTATAAGTATAGCAAGCGGTTTATAGAGGTAGTAAAGAGTAAGATAAATAACCTAATAACCTATTAAACCTAGCGGAAAGTTTAACGCGAAGCTACGTAGAACCGCCTATTGCCTCTAAAATAGGTCTTCGCTTATAAGTTCAATAAGTATAGGTTTTTTAAGAAGTACAAAGCTTATATCTATATATAGGGAGATTTGTAGAATATAAGCAATCTTTAGAGTATATATACTGCTACCTTAGCTATACGCTCTTTCTATACAATAATAGTAGTTATAGTAAAGTTTAGCTTAGAATGCTAGTAGTTTGACGTAGCCTAGGCATTTCTTAACGCGTCCTAAACTAGGGAGTCTATATAGTATAAGCTCCCTAACGGCTACATGGAGCTAGGTCTTTATATAGAGCTAGATAAGGCTCTATATAGGCTAAAGGACTTACCTTTCCTCTAGTACCGAGAGTTTGCCTTAACCCTTAGCGAGCTTAGGATAATAGCCTTAGGCAAGGAGCTATACCTCTTCTTTAATAAAGAGCGGCGTATAATAGTAATATTCTACATTAACGAATTTCTAGTATTTAGCTGCCCTAAGGATACTTACCTTACAAAGTATATTATTAATAGTATTAAGGTAAGGTACAACGTATATAAGTAGGGCGAGATTAAGTAGTTTCTAGGTATTTATATACTTTAGGATTATACTAAGGGTAAAGTCTAGCTCTATTATAATTAGTATATTAAAAAGATTACAAAGAAGTATAGGCTAGCCAATAGTACGAGCTTTCTAAGTACTCCTATCCTCTCTAAGGAGCTTAGGTAATTTGCTAGAAAGGTAACGCCTGTCACGGGTCTAGCCGTGACATATGGCCGTATAGCCATTGCGGGCCGTATGGCCATTGTGGAGCGGTTGTGCGATGTAGGGCCTGTAGAGCCTATAGTATGTGGAGCCCGCTGCGTAGGGCTTATCCCTAGCGGGCTACACCTACTATCTTAAGTTCCTTGTATAACTATATCGAATATATACGTACCTTAACATTGGGCATTTACTACCTGTAATAGTTGGTTGTACCTTCTGTTCGTGTACGTAGACCTTCGTCGATTAATTACGACGAATTTACGTTACGCGAACTAACCGAAATCACAATTCGACCGCCCCGAACCTAAGAAACTAATAGGATAGTCAGTCCCGAAATAACAAGATAGTCTAATACCCGAACCTAAGAAACCCGAACCCCTAAGCCTAAGAACCTGAACCTAAGAAACTAAACCCCCGAACCTAAGAAACCGAACCCCTAAACCTAAGAACCTAGACCTAAGAAACCTAAACAAAGAAGATAATAAGTACTATAGACGTTAACGCAAGCTCTATAGCCTAAGTGCCTATTCCTATTAAGGATATTTATAGCGAGGCCCTACGGCCCTAAAGGAAGAGATATACCCGAAACTAAAGGGTTATTTCGAAGGATACTATAGGCTGTTTATAAGTAACGAACGACCTCCTGCTTAAAGCGCTTAAAAGAGCTAGAAAGGATAATATAATAGAGAGGATAATAGTAAACCTTGCTAAATATATCCTTAGGGGCGCGACCGAGGAAATCTAGAGATAGATAGTTAGGGCGAACGAGGTAAACGAGAAGGCTATAGTACTATAAGTAGAGAATAACGTTTTAATAAGGCTAATCGAGTCTAGGAAGCTAGGCGGCGGCGGCGGCGGTGCTAGAGAGGGTAGTATACTATACGTTGAACTGGGGCAGACAGCTCTTGGCCAGAACAAGGGGGCATTCGTGGTGGATTTTTCGTTTTTTGACTGCTTGCAGCGCCATGCGTTGTTTTGTGGTCATATATATAGCCAGTCAGTCCGCCCACTTGGGCAGACGACAACACTCTTGGGACATAAAACTCCCCCCCTAAATTTGACACTTTTGGCTCCAAGCCTTCCCGATGCCTCTGGGCACATGTTTTTATGGTGATCTTGTTCGCCTTCCTCTGAACAGGGGGAGACATGTGTCCGGAGGGCGATATCTTGATCTGATCAGACGCAATTGAAGTCCGAAGATGCGTCGGCAACCTTGGACGCTCGCCACTTGTCCATCACCACTGCGTCTTGCTCTCCATGCAGCCAGTGGCTTGGTTTGTGGTTTGCTCCAGTTCAACGTATCCGCGTTCTTAGGCTCTAAGCGGGACTTAGCAAAGCGAACTATATAATTTAGAATGTAGAAGACGCTAATTACGGCGCGATAGGCTGTAAGGCCGCTAGAATACACGACCGAGAAAGCGAAGATCGTCTATGTAGCTTCGCTACTAGAGGGAATCGCGGCTATAGGAATTAGCAACTATATCGATACTATTGTTGCAAATCTAGGCGATAAGTAAGCCTAGGTATAGACAACTACCGACAAGTTTATTAAGTTCCTTTCTAAGAAGTATATAATAATAGATCTAGTAGCTAATATCGAGAACAAGCTATATAAGATAGTGTAGAAGGATAAGTATACGAAGTTTATAGACTTTATTATAGAGTTCTTGAACCTTTATAACCTAAGTAACTAGGATAACGCTACCTACGTACACGCGCTAAGAGAGAAGCTTTCGAAGCTAATATAGGACCTAATCCTACTATAGACGAACCTCCTAGCCTAGGATAACTTCTAGGGATAGGTTACTATAGCCTAGGCCTAGGCTAATAACCTTAAAATAGAGGAATACTTAAAGAAGGCTAACGAGCCGAACTACTATAATAGCTACAATACTAAGAAGGAAGGCAAGGACCTAAACGCTATAGACGTTAACTAGGTAACTACTACTAAGGATAAGGCGACTATCTTATAACTCTCTAACTTAAAGAGGGAGTAGTATATAGCTATAGGTCTCTATTTCCTCTATAGTATAAGGGGCTATATCGCGGCGAAATGTATAGAGAAAGGCAAGTAAGCCTAGAATAACCTAGGCGCTAGAGGTAGAGGGTAGCGGGGCGGCTGTAGCAACTACGGCGGATTCGGCAATAACAGCGGATTCGGCAATAACAGTAGCGGCCTAAACTGGAATAACAATAGTAGCCCGAACTAGAATAACTACAATAGTAGATTTAACAACAATAACGGCGGATTTAGCAATAACGGCGGATTCGGAGGTAGCGGAGGCTACGGCGGCGGCGGATACCTATATCGATAGAATAGTAACAACTAGAACTTCGGTAATAACGGTAGAGGCTACGGTACGTACCGCGTACGATTTATAGACTAAGGCTACATTCTAGGAGAAGTTAATTACGACGATGCTAAGCGCTACGAACCTAAATAGAGTATAGAAGACCTAGAATAGTAACAACAGTACTAGGGAAATGCCTAGCCTCTACGCGAAGACGCGTATAGGGGTATAGAGGCTATTATAGGGGAGGTAGTAGCGATTTAGTTATTAGCGCTATCGGTTAGATAGCTAATT
>MU853410.1:850219-874589 GCA_033297235.1 Trichocladium antarcticum
GAGGACTAGAGGGGCTAAAGGCAAGGATCAAGACAAGAAAGGGGCTAGAGGAGGTGTTTAAAGAGCTAGCTATAGAGCTAATAGCTATTACCTACGCGATAGCCCCTAGGAGGAAGGAATCAAGGGGGAGGAGCTCCCTATAGTAGACAGGAAAGGTAGAGGAGGCGTCGAAGGCGGCGAAGGAGGCGGAGAGGGAGCTCCGGAGGACCCCTATATAGTTCTATAAGGAGAAGCTTAACAAGAAGCAAAGAGAGCTAGCAATAGAAATAGCGGAAGAAAAGAGGCGCTCCTAGAGGAAGACAATCGAGGAAGCTAGGGAGGAGACCCTATAGTAGCTCAAGCGATAGGCAAGGCTTAGGAGCTTCCTCCCCCCTAAGCTACCGAAACTCCCGGCCCTAAAGGGCCTAGATAGTAGCCTAGATCTAACGACGTACTAGAATAAGGTAGAGGCGCTTGCGAAGAAGTTCTTCCTAAGCCTAGGGGCGGACCTTAGCGATATCCAGGACCTAGACCTTAAGGAGAAGTAGGAATAGGGGTTTAAGGTCTAGGAGCTTATGAGCTTCCTAGCGATAGAAGCGGCATAGGATAAAGCGAGCCTATAGAAGGCCCTAGAGGAGGATATACTCCTAATAGGATTCCTAAAGGCATACGGCCGACCGCTAAGCTAGATCCTTGCGGCCCTAACCACGAGGTACCTATAGCTAGTATAGTTCCTAGCTACGTTTAAAAGAGCTAAGACAGTAGTCCTATAGAAGCTAGGAAAGACACCCGATATATACTATACCCTAGGAGGTTACTACCCTATTACGCTGCTCCTAACTATAGGGAAGGTAATCGAGGTAGTAGTAGCGAGAAGGATTATAGTAGCGGCGGAGGTCTATAAGCTACTCCCTACTAAGCAGATAGGCAACTAGGCAAGTAGATCGACCGAGCTAGCGGTCCGACTAGTCGTAGCCTAGGTCTAGGAAGTATAGCGCTAAGGCGCCTTAGTATCTCTCCTATAACTAGATATCGCTAGAGCCTTCGATATAGTTAACTACGTTAGACTACTAGCTACGCTCTAGGAGCTCGGCTACTTAAAGTAGATAGTACTCTAGGTATAGGAATAGCTAACGGACAGGGTCGCGATCCTCTACTTCGACGGGAAGGTAACAGATAACATCCTAGTTACGGCAGGGGTGCCCTAGGGGTCCCCCCTATTGCCTATCCTATTTATCTTATATATTACATTACTATATAAGGACCTAAGGAGAGAGCACCTATACCTTAGTATAGTGGGCTTCGCCGACGACACGAACCTACTAGTGTTTGGAAAGTTAGCCGAGGTGAACATCCGCTAGCTCGAGCGAGCGTAGGGAACCTACTTAAAGTAGGCGGGAACGTAGGGAATAGCGTTCGTAGCGTAGAAGTACGAACTAATCCACTTTAATAAGAACCGAAGGTAGTAGCTAGACCTAGCTAAGCTCGCCCTCCTAGATAGAGGTAGGTATATAGATATTAAACTAGTTAAGTCCGCTAGGTTCCTTAGGGTCTGGCTAGACTAGAAGCTCTTATAGCAAGCGCACTGTAGCGCGGTCAAGAAGAAGCTCGCTACCTAGGAGTTCGCGCTAACGAGGATCGCGGCGAAGACGTAGGGCCCGAGCCTCGCAAAGGCCTAGGAGGTATATACAAAGTATATAAGGAGCGTAGTAGCATATAGAGTAGCGAGCTACTACGTCCTAACTATAGTTGGCAAGGGGAGCGAGCTAAAGGGGATAGCTAAGAAGCTAGCGAAGGACTAGAGTAGGGGCCTCCGCGTAGTAGCGGGAGGCTATAGAACTACGCTAATTAGGTACCTAGAGACGGAGGCCTAGGTCCTACCGGTAGACCTCTACCTAAACAAGCGGCTAGCTAACTTCGAAGCTAGGATATACAAACTACTCCTTTAGTTAGGGGAGGGACTAGGGCGCCCCCTAGTTATAGTAGCAAGCTTAATCTAGAAGGTATATACTAAGCTATTTAGGAGGTTCTAGAAGAGGAGCGGGAGGACGTAAGGGAGGAAGCCTAGGCTAGGCCTATAGGGGCTAATAGCAGTCGAGAGAGTAGTAGCTATAGCAAACAAGTAGGCTAAGCAAAAGTAGAAGATAGGGAAGCTGAAGAACAAGACCCTCGATATAGATAGAGTAGTAGAACTCGCCTGGTAGGAGCGCGAGATAGCGGCCCGGGAGAGGCGCGCCGCGCTTGTAACAAGAGCAAGAAGACCTATATACTGCTCGGCAGACAAGGACCCCCCGATATAACTATTTACAGACCTTGCCCTTAAGAGACACGAGGGTCTAAGCAAGGCTTAGAGCTCCCTGCTTACCTAGGCGCGTAGCAGGGACATCGGCCTCTAGGAGTACCTAAATAGGGTGAACATCCTAGAGATTACTACGCTATACTACGAGTATAGCGAGGGCAAAGAAACAATCGAACACCTAGTAGTATAGTATAAAGATCTACCGAAGTATAGAACCTAGGAGGAGTTACAAATACAGTTACAACGGGATCTGTAGCTCGTCTTACAACGAGCTATATAGCCGTACAAGAGCTTAGTAAAGGTAGTTATTAGCTAGTTGATAGATTCGGGGCGCCTAACAGAGTATAGCGTAGCTCGCAGGCTATAACTAGAAGCTACGATAGCTACGAAAGCGGCTAAGAGCAGCGGAGAGGGTGCGGGAAGTGCCGAATCGAGCCGCTAAGGGAGACAGGGGCTACCTTTAACATATAGCATAATAGATTCAAAGCGCTAAAGCAGAAGCGTAGGCAGGGGTTTTTACCCGGCCCCCTGTTCAGAGGGTACGGTTTCCTTTATATATAAACCAGTAGCAGGACCGGCGCGCTATAAGGCATATCGGAGTACGAATAAATATATAATATATAGCCTACCTAAGACGATTATATTAGATAGAGGTATATAGTTTGTTTTAACGTTCTAGAGAATACTATTATTAAGATTAGTAGTAACTCTAAAGCTATTATTAGCGTTCTACCTACAAACGAACGGCTAGACTAAACGGATTAACGTAGAGTTAGAGTAGTATTTACGCCTTTTCGTCAACTAGGTACAGGATAACTAGGCGGATTAGATACCGCTTGTAGAGTTTATAGGGAACAATATATTATTAGAGACAATAGGAGTATCGCCTTTCTTTACAAACTACGGTTTCTACCTACGTATAGGCGTAGAACTAAGCAGACTATACCTACTAGAACTCTCGGAAGCTTAGAAAAGGGAGTTTTTCTAGGTAATAGAGATATCTATACGCTTTAAAGCAGTGCTAGATATAGCGAAGGCACTAGCAAGGTAAGCGTAGGACCGTTACAAGATTAACGCGAACGCTAAACGTAGCGACGCCCTAGTCTATAGAATCGGCGACAAGGTAATGCTTAATATATAGTATTACAAGATAAGGCGCCTAATAAAGAAGCTCGAACTACGCTAGGAGGGACTATTCGAAGTTACTAAAGCGGCGTTATATATAGTGACGCTACGCCTTCTAGCGAATATAAAGATATTCGATACGTTCTATATATTACTAGTTCGGCTATAGCAGGGCGAGTAGAGAATCCTAGGGCAAGCTAACACGTAGAGAGATATAAGGGCGAACTATAGTAAGGAAGTAAGGCGCTAGGACGATAGCGTCGAAGTAGTTAAATAGAGATTTAAAGAGATTCGAGACTTTAGGAAGGTAAAGAACAGGAGGTAGTAATACCTAGTTAAGTAGGAGGGCTACGCCTAGCCGACTTAGTAGCTAGTAACGGATCTACGCGGCTACGATAATGCTATTTGGAAGTTCTACGATGCTAATCCGAACAAGCCAGGGCCCCTAGCGTAGGTACTAAGAAGGAACTGAAGCTACGATTCGAGCGTTCGAACCGTAGGCTTGATTTGAAGAAGGAGGAGGCTTGTTTTAAGGGAGGGTAGTGTCACGGGTCTAGCCGTAACATATGGCCGTATGGCCATTGCGGGCCGTATGGCCATTGTGGAGCGGTTGTGCGATGTAGGGCCTGCAGAGCCTGTAGCATATGGAGCCCGCTGCGCAGGGCTTATCCCTAGCGGGCTATACCTACTATCTTGAGTTCCTCGTACAACTACATCGAATATATACATACCCTAACATTGGGCATTTACCACCTGTGATAACGCCGGTGTAAATCAAAGAGTAATAGGAGCTTGTTAGCTTAATTCTATATTCGGCAATTATAACCTAGCTAGACGTAGCCTTTATAGCTTCGAAGCTATCTTAGTTTCTTACTAATCCTAGACCTAAGTACACTAACGTAGCTAAGCGCGTTATTTAGTACCTATATAGTACCTAGTTCGTCTATATTAAGTACAGGGGTACGTAAGCCCCTAGCACTTAGATACTTGTTACTATAGGAGATTCCTCGTATCGAGACGACCTAGAGACCTAGCGCTTATCGTAGGGATATATTATTATTTATTTATTCGTACACCGATATGCCTTACGGCGCGCCGGTCCTTCTACTGGTTTGTTTAGTACAGGAAACTGTACCCTCGCTAGGCCGGATGAAAACCTCCACTCTTCGATTTGATCTCCCCGCTTCTGTTTCCTTTATACTACGTGATGCCCTAGCCTTCTCCAACCCCACCTACCCCCTTTGTTAGATATAATTGGTTCTAGGGTAGCTAACAATCTCCTCCTTCTTCCGCTCTTCGTTCAAGTCCAGTTTCTTCTAGGGGGGGCCCCTAGCAGTATTTTATTAGGTAGTTCAGCTTCTACCCTAGGTAGTTTACCGGTCCCTAGCTACTACGGCTAGATTGTTTTTATCCTACGGCGAGCAATATAGGGTTCTTGCCGATCGGTGTATGACGTAGGGGCCTAGATCCTAGTCTCTAAGACGACGGCTATTCCTCGGGTTTTTCCTTCTTTGGTTAGTGTAACTCTCGTTGGAATTTGCAGGGGACCAATCCTGAAAAACCGAAAAGAGGGTGAGGGAGGCCGGATTCGAACCGACAGCCTTGTAGCTTCCAGGTGCAACACACTCCAATTACACCACTCCCCCTGTAGGGATATATTATCTCCCTATTTAGTAGCCTAATCAATTAGAAGGTAGCGCGTTAGGATACTATAACGACTTTATCTATAGAGGCTAAGCTCTTAGCTCTATTAACTCTTAGGCGCGAGACAATAGCGCTTAAGCGCTTGTTTCGGGATATCGAGTTAGATCTAGGTAAGCCCTAGAGGGTTTTCTATAACAATTAGCACACTATTTAGCTAGTTATAGGCGAAAAAGAGCGTATTAGTACTTGTCTCTAGTATATAGATATTTATAACCTCTAGCTACGCTAAAAGTATAGCTAAGGGTCGTTTAAGATAGTATATCTACCTACTAGTTTAATACTAGCTAATAGTCTTACTAAGTAGCTTAGTTGTTAAAAGTTCGAGCACTTTAGATTACTATTAAACTTATAAGATATAAGGTACTTAGTAGATATATAGAAAACTATTAATTAAACCCTAGCGTATAAAGGCGCTAAATACCCTAGCGCCGAACAAGCTAGACCTAATAGAAAGCTCCCTTTCCCCTACTCTTTAATAGTAAGGGAGAACCGACTACGCTAGAACTATAAGATTGTAACAAGTAGCTATAAGGCCCTTAAAAACACACTTATAGAGCGAGATCTCTTCGGTACTTATAACTATCTTACCTAGAACCTCTCTATTCTACTACGCTACGCTTATAGTAACGTAGACAGTAGCGCGATTGTTAGTAATAGCCTATATAATATAGTTAGCTATACTATTAGTATATATATATACTAAGCGGAACTAACTAACTATAGCTATCCCTTAGTAAAGGAGTAGAGAAGGCGCTATATCTATAGTATAATAGAAAGAAGCCTACTAACTAACTTAGTTAGTTAAAGCAACTTGAAAATCTAGATTATAGAGAACTTATAGCTACTTATACTTATACCTATAGGTATAGCGGTAGCACTAAGTACTATACCTAATAACGTTAAAACACTCCCTAAAGGAGCGTCTAGATATTACTAAAGTAATATACCTAGTATATAGAACTACGTATATATTAGCCTTAATAGGCGCTCTTCTACTAGATAAGAGTTAGCTAAGAGCATATATAAAGAGAAACGGATTAATAAATACGGAGCTAGGAGTAGTAGTAGTAGGTACTAAAGCGCGAACTAGAGTAGGTATAGCTAAAGCTATAATATCTAACATTAAGGCCTCCGACAATAACGAAAACTCCTAAGAGACTAATAAGGCTAGGGAGGAGGCGTAAGGTATAGGAGAAACTAGCTTAGTATCTACAATTATAGTACTAGGTATAGCGGCGGGAGAATCGGACACTATAATAGTATCGTTATTTTCGTCGTTAGAAACGACGGGCTTAGTAACTACCGAAATAGTACTAATAGCGGCAGCGGCGTAAGCCGCGCGACAGGAGGTAGCACGAACCTAGCGGCGGCGGCAGCGAGCTAAAGCCAAGCGACTAAGGTACGCTAAAGGGTATAGAGAATTAGTAGCCCTAGAAGCTATAATGATTTTTTATATTATTAAGAAAAGAGGCGATCGAGAAGGTCGCTAACGATTAGAGGAAATAGTTACTATAGTAGCTAGAAGAAAAAGTAAGGCTAAGTATACCTTCTAGGAAGGAACTTATAGCGTAAGGCTAATACTATAGTAACTATTAACACTACGCTACTAGGCTTAATAAGTAGCTTATTTAGTACTATAAAACGGCACTATAGCGCGCTAAGGGTATATTAACTAGTTAGATTTAACTTATATAAGTAGTTACTTACTAGCGTTTTGCAACTAGAGGGTCTATTATAAGGTAGGGCTTAGCGCCTTAGTATAGTAGAACCTAGTACCTCTAGTACAAGGCTTACGTACACTCTTCTCTTATATATATAGGCTCTATTAGAGCACTTCTTTCTCTGAATGGATCATCCCTTTCTATCTATTCGAACTTGCTACCTACCCTCCGCTAAGCCTTCTATTAGTACGACATTATATTGTTAGTTTAGCGAACTAATAATAATGTTAGAAGATCGGGGATCTTAGCTAATTCGACGAATATATTCATTCATTCTAGTTAGTTATTAACTAGTACCTAGGGAATTAACATCTTTTGCTAATCAGGAGATAGTTAGTGTAGAGTAGGCACCTAGGCCTATACTAGCTACACTATATATAAGAAAACCACTCCGAAAGTAGTTTAGCCTCTAAATCAAAGACAAAAACTTAGAATAAATCATCTATAACCTTGTAACTTAGTATCCTTATAGATACTACTTAATCCTTGCTAAACCTTGATTATTATCTAATAGTTATCTTAATACTAAACTACCTATTCCCCTAAGTTACCGAGACCTCTATCCCGATTATACAAGTAGCGTTCCATTGCATCTTACTCACAGCTCATTACTATATTGTACAAACTCACAAACACAACGATGGAGTCCCCTACTCCCTGCCCCGTTCCTGCTGTCGTAATGTAGGGCTTAGCGCCTTGGCATAGTGGAACTTGGTACCTCTAGTACAAAGCTCACGTGCACTCTTCTTATATATATATAGGCTCTATTAGAGCACTTCTCTTTCTCTAAATGGATTATCCCTTTCTATCTATTTGAACTTGCCCCCTGCCCTCCGCCAAGCCTTCTGTCAGTGCGACAGTTATAACCCCGGTGCTCTGAACGTCGCACGTAGCTACCCCCATTACACTATAGAAGTACATTCTTTTCTCTTTCCATTTGGAACACTTTTTTCTATACGTTTTTCCGATTGTATATCGCCAACCCCGCTAGAAATCATTATATCGGCATCTAAGATTACCTCCGTTAAGCTTACGGATCGCGCCAGCTACCCTATATAGTTCGTACAGTTCTGCTACTAGGCTAAAGATATTTACAAGGTCTGGAAGTACGTTAACCCCGAGACAACTAGCATTCCGGAGCCCGAGGAGCCCGAGGCTCCTACTACGTAGAGCGTCCTAGAAGACTTCCGACAAGCAAGCCGTATCTAGTATAATATAGCTATTGCGGACTAGGAGCGCCAACCTGAAGCTAAACGGACTCTAGAATCTAGGCCGAAGCTCAAGGAGGATCCTACCCCTAAGGTAGTACGCGCCGAACTCCTGATCGAACGAGAGGACTATAAGGCGGAGCGTACTAATTAGGACAAGCTTATAGTATACATTGCTACCCTTAACGTATAGCTCGAGTTAACGGTCGACGGTAGTCTACGGACTACGGCCCTTACTCGGAACTATAGGGAAAGGAAGGTTAGAACCTACGCGCTTATAGTCTCCCTTTGTAAGCTCGTGTCTCCTACCAACACCTCGGTCTTAATAACGGTCACCTAGGAATACCGTCGGGTACTCGAGCGCGCTAGGATCAGCAAGATCGACCCTACGGTCTAGCTCCAAGACTAGACTAGAGCCTACTAGAACGCTTAGGCGTACGACATCCTAGACGTTAAGGGTATACTTACAGCAAAAGATTTTCTCGATATACTCTAGGCGAAGATCGCTCTAGACTAGGCAGGCCGGAAGGTAACTAATCTACTTAAGGTAGATAGTCTAGGCCGACCGGTGCCCTCCCTTGACAAATATAGGAGGATATTCACTACTCTAGTTAATAAGGAGATTAGCGTTACCGCCGCCAAGGGCCCAAGCCTGTTCACTACTTTCCCGACGCTCGGTCAGGGCTAATCAGGGGGTAGCCGCGCGCCTAAAGCTAAGACTAGTGGCGGCCCCTTGACCAAGTAGAACCCCTGCCCCTACTAGCCTAACAACAAGTATAGTTAGAAGCCTAATCGCTATTTCACGCTCGAGACAGTAGTAACTAGGGTCCCTAGCAAGTTTAGGCAGCTACCTGATATAGAGTAGGCTAAGATCCTTACTTAGCTGAAGGAGCCCCGCTAGAAGGAGGTATATACTACCGTAGCGGAACGTAGTTAGGTCGACAAATCCTCGTTAAGCGGTTCGGGTAGATACCCTGGTTCGATCAACGCTACTATAATTAATCCGTCGATTATAGGACCCTTTAGCGTATTCTCCACTCTCTCCTTTTCCAAGTACCTATTCTCTAAGAGCACTCTAGTTAATAACTATAGTACTATTTACATTATTAATAGCAAGGATCTGCTTGTCCCTAGCACTTTCGTCAAGGCCGAAGGAAATAAGCACGTAGAGGCCGGCACGTCTGCTTGCCTGATCTTAGGCACTAGCCGGCGTATTATTAAGAACGTGATCGACGGCCGTCGTAGACCTGCTACCAAGGACCTAGTATTAAAGAACGTTGCTATAGTTAAGGGATTCTATATTAATATTGTTACTAAGGCCGCTCTATATAAGGTAGGGATCTAGTATCTAGGTTTAGACTGCTCGCTACGCTATAGCACGCTCGAGAGGAACACCCTGGTCAAGAAGCTATTACGTATATACAATCTCGTCTTCCTCGAATATATTCCTCTTACCCTCTGCCCGACGATTCCTAGCTATATCCCTAGGAGCTTCATAGGGACTATAATAATTGCATTAACTATAGAAAAAGTGTTTAGGCGCGTAAAGGCCGCTACTATACGACGGTCGAAGGATTTACGGCGCCCAAGGGAGGATTCGGACACGCTCTAGCACGCTAGATCTGGTTATCTAGGTCCAGAAGCGCTGCGGGCACTCGTCCAGAACGTTAGAGGAGTTCGGATCAAGGGCATTACGCGACTTAAGTATACGAGCTACGCTTAAACATATATATACCAAGTAATCTCGAGGCGTCCTTTAGACAACGCCTCTATACGACCGTTCTAGAGGATCTTATAGGACCTATTCGATTACCCTATAAGCTTTAATAGCAAGAACTAGCTTCTTGTGATTAAGGACGAGTATAGCGGCAAGCTTTTCGTTTTTTGTTTAGTGACCAAGACGCAAGCTAAGCTTTTTAATATACTATTTACGTTCGAGGCGTAGGTAAGAAGGCAATACGGCCTCTCTATTTGCAAGATTCGGTCGGACAACGAGGCGGTAGTAATAGCCTTTAAAGGCTTCACTCATTATAAGATATAGGCTAAGGAAGAAGGTATCGACATTAAGATGTCCCCTATATATACCTTAGAGCCTAACGGGGGTACTAAGCGCGTAGGCTAAGAGATTATTAACAAGGCTATTAAGATAGGATTTCACGTCGGCCTCCTTAAGAACCTCTAGAGCGAGACTACGCCTATAGCTACGCTCTTATATAACATAAGCCTAAACAAGGCGCACTACTAGCGGACTCCTAACGAAGTGTTGCTATTATGGTTTTAGCAGTACTTTCGCTAGTATACTCCGAGTATAATTAAAGAGCTTACTACGGACCTCCGACCGGATTAGAGTAGCATTATAGTGTATGGTTGCTATACCTACCTGCTTAACAAGGAGCGAGAGGCAAAGCGTTCGAGGCGAGCATTTAAAGTAATGCCTCGAGGGTATATCGGATACCTAGTTAGGTACTGCGGTACTAACATTTACAGGATCTGGGTGCTAGTGTTAAAGCGTATTATCGTCACCTAGAATATTACCTTTAATAAGGAAACTTTCTTCGACCCTATTCGCAAGGAGCAGGAAAAGCTACCTATTAGGATTATTAACGGGCTTACTAATCTTCTCGACAAGGGGGAGAAGAGCTAGGACGCTAGTATTTTGGATATATAGGTTAATAAGGAGGAAGTGCTTTTAGAGTCCCTTAAGGTCGCTATATAACCTCTTAGCAAGCAGGCTAAGCCCGCTACCGAGACTATAGCACTACCTGCTACGGTACCTTAGGAGTCCGGTTAGGACTCGGGGGTAGGTAGAGCGCAAAAGACGCGCGGAAGACTCCTAACCCCTAAAGGAACTCCTAAGCTAGCTATAGCTAGTATAGAAGGGAGCATTACCTAGTCGACCTAAGCGGGTTAGGGCGTAGACGGTAATAGGGGGTCTACTCTCGAAGTTAGCGAGGACATTAAGAGTATAGGTAGGGATTTTAGAGTATGAAGATCGGACTCTAAAAGCTCGGTAAGTATCCGAAGCGAGATCGTTGTAAGTAGCGAACTTGTAGAGGGTACGACATCTTCTTAGGGCGCTCTGCTAGCCCCTGAAGTAGCTAAGCCGGAGTATCCTAAGCCGAGCGCATTGGCACGTTAGTAGCGGACTATACACCCGCCTATAACGCGCTAGAGCGAACGGATTTAGAAGCCGCTAAGGCGGTTCGATAATAAATAGGGCCTAGCTAGAGTTAATTTCGTAGGTACTCCCGAGTTATAGTAGGATTTCTATAGTATGTACTTTCCGAGCCTAGAATCCTAGTCTAACGCGGCGTATATAGCGATGCTATATATTATCATTGTAGCAGCAGTGCTCTAGAATGACGGCGGAAGGCCAGGTGCTATACTAAGTGTTACCTGGAGTTATCGAAATAACCTTCTAAAACTCCTAATAAGGTAGTAAGACCTTAATACCTACGAGTATAGCGAGCGGTTCAAAGAGGTAGCCGATAGCAAGATAAGCAACCTAATAACCTGTTAAACCTAGCGGAAAGTTAAACGCGAAGCTACGTAGAACCGCCTATTGCCTCTTAAATAGGTCTTCGCCTATAAGTTCGACAAGGACGGTTTTCTCGAGAAGTACAAAGCTTATATCTACGTACAGGGAGATTTGTAGAACACGAGCAATCTTCAGAGTACGTACGCTGCTACTTTGGCTACGCGCTCTTTCCGTACAATAATAGCGGTTATAGCAAAGTTTAGCTTAGATTACCAGCAGTTTAATATAGCCTAGGTATTTCTTAACGCGTCCTAGACTAAGGAGTCTATATAGTGTGAGCTCCCTGACGGCTATAAGGAGCCGGGTTTCTATATAGAGCTAGACAAGGCTCTATACGGTCTGAAGGACTTACCTCTCCTCTAGTACTAAGAGTTTGCCTTAACCCTAGGCGAGCTCGGGATAACGGCCTCGGGCAAGGAGCTATGCCTCTTTTTCGACAAAGAGTAGCGTGTGATAGTAATGTTCTACGTTAATAACTTTCTAGTGTTTAACCGCCCTAAGGATACGTACCTCGCTTAACGTATCATTAATAGCATTAAGGTAAGGTACAACGTATATAAGTAGGGCGAGATTAAGTGGTTTCTAGGTATTTGTATGCTTTGGGATCGTACTAAGGGCAAAGTCTGGCTCTGTTACGATTAGTATATTAAGAAGATTACGAAGAAGTATAGTCTGGCCGACGGTACGAGCTTTCCTAGTACTCCTATACTCTCTAAGGAGCTTAGGTCATTCGCTAGAGAGGCGACGCCTATGTAAATCAAGGAGTATTAAGAGCTCGTTAGCTCAATCCTATATTCGGTAATTATAACCCGGCCGGACGTAGCCTTCGTAGCTTCAAAGCTGTCTCAGTTTCTTACTAATCCCGGCCCTAAGTACACTAGCGTAGCCAAGCGCGTTATTTAGTATCTATATAGTACCTGGTTCGTCTATATTAAGTATAGCGGGGCGTAAGCCCCTGGTACTTAGATGCTCGTCGCTATAGGAGACTCCTTGTACAGCGACGACATAGAGATACGGCGCTTATTACAGGGATATATTATCTCTCTGTTCGGCGGCCTAATTAACTAGAAGGCTACGCGTTAAGATACTATAACGACTTTGTCTATAGAGGCTAAGCTCTTAGTACTATCGACGCTTAGGCGCGAGATAATAGCGCTTAAGCGCTTGTTTCGGGATATCGAGTTGGATCTAGGTAAGCCCTAGAGGGTTTTCTATAACAATTAGCAGACTATTCGGCTAGTTGTAGGCAAGAAAGAGCGTATTAGTACTTGTCTACGTTATATGGACATCTATAACCTCTAGCTACGCTAAAAGTACAGTAGAGGGTCGTTCGAGGTAGTGTATCTGCCTATAGGTTTAATACTAGCGGATAGTCTTACTAAGTAGCTTAGTCGTTAAAAGTTCGAGTACTTTAGATTACTATTGAACTTGCAAGACGTAAGGCACTTGGTAGACACTTAGAAAATCATCAATTGAACCCTAGCGCACAATGGCGCCAAATACCCTAGCGCCGACAGAAAGCTCCTATTCCCCTTATAGGCTAGGAAAGATCGACTACGCTAGAACTATAAGGTCGCGACGAGCGTTCGCGATACTATCGAAAACGCGCTCGTAGAGCGCGATCTCCCTGGTACTTATAGCTATCCTACCCGGCACCTCCCTATTCTCTTGCGCCACGAGCGTAGCGACGCGGACAGTAGCGCAATTGTTAGCAATTTACTACGCGATATAGTCAGCTATATCGTTAATATATATATATATAGTAAGCGGAACTAACCGACTATAGCTATCCCTTAGCGAGGGAGCGGAGGAGGCGCTATACCTATAGTATAATAGAAGGAAGCCTACTAACTAACTTAGTTAGTTAACGCAACTTAAAAATCCAGATTATAGAGAACTTATAGCTACTTGCACTTGTGCCTACAGGTATAGCGGTAGCACCAAGTGCTATACCCAACGACGTTGAAACACTCTCTAAAGGAGCGTCTAGACATCGCTAAGGCAACGTACCTAGTATACGGAACCGCGCGTATATTGGCCTTAATAGGCGCTCTTCTACTAGATAAGAGTTAGCTAAGAGCATATATAAAGAGAAACGGATTAATTATTTATTCGTACTCCGATATGCCTTACGGCGCGCCGGTCCTGCTACTGGTTTATATACAAAGGAAACCGTACCCCCTGAACAGGGGGCCGGGTAAAAACCCCTGCCTACGCTTCTGCTTTAGCGCTTTGAATCTATTATACTACGTGTTAAAGGTAGCCCCTGTCTCCTTAGCGGCTCGATTCGGCACTTCCTACACCCTCTCCGCTACTCTTAGCCGCTTTCGCGGCTATCGCAGCTTCTAGTTGCAGCCTACGAGCTACGCTATACTCCGTCAGGCGCCCCGAATCCATCAACTAGCTAATAACTACCTTTGCCAAGCTCTTATATAGCTATATAGCTCGTCGTAAAATAAGCTGTAGATCCTGTCGTAACTGTATTTGTAACTCCTCCTAGGTTCTATACTTTGGTAGATCTTTATACTATACTACTAGGTGTTCGATCGTTTCTTTGCCCTCGCTATACTCGTAGTATAGCGTAGTAATCTCTAGGACGTTTACCCTATTTAGGTACTCCCGGAGGCCGATGTCCCTGCTACGCGCCTAGGCAAGTAGGGAGCTCTAAGCCTTGCTTAGACCCTTGTATCTCTTAAGGGCAAGGTCTGTAAATAGTTGTATCGGGGGGTCCTTGTCTGCCAAGCGGTATATAGGTCTTCTTGCTCTCGTTATAAGCGCGGCGCGCCTCTCCTAGGCTGCTATCTCGCGCTTCTACTAGGCGAGTTCCACTACTCTATCCGTATTAAGGGTCTTGTTCTTTAGCTTCTTTATCTTCTACTTTTACTTAGCCTACTCGTTTACTATAGCTACTACTCTCTTAACTACTATTAGCCCCTATAGGCCTAGCCTGGGCTTCCTCCCTTGCGTCCTCCCGCTCCTCTTCTAGAACCTCCTAAATAGCTTAGTATACGCCTCCTAGATTAAGCTCGCTACTGCAACCAGGGGGCGCCCTAGTCCCTCCCCTAACTAGAGGAGTAGTTCGTATATCCTAGCTTCGAAGTCAGCTAGCCGCTTGTTTAGGTAGAGGTCTACCAGTAGGACCTAGGCCTCTATCTCTAGGTACCTAATTAGCGTAGTTCTATAGCCTCCCGCTACTACGCGGAGGCCCTTACTCTAGTCCTTCGCTAGCTTCTTAGCTATCCCCTTTAGCTCGCTCCCCTTGCCGACTATAGTTAGGACGTAGTAGCTCGCCGCTCCGTATGCTACTACGCTCCTTATACACTTTGTATACACCTCCTAGGCCTTCGCGAGGCTCGGGCCCTACGTCTTCGCCGCGATCCTCGTCAGCGCGAACTCCTAGGTAGCGAGCTTCTTCTTAACCACGCCACAGTACGCTTACTATAAGAGCTTCTAGTCTAGCCAGACCCTAAGGAACCTAGCGGACTTGACTAGTTTAATATCTATATACCTACCTCTATCTAGGAGGGCGAGCTTAGCTAGGTCTAGCTACTACCTTTGGTTCTTGTTAAAGTGGATTAGTTTATACTTCTACGTTACAAACGCTATTCCCTACGTTCCCGCCCACTTCAAGCAGGTTCCTTACGCTCGCTCGAGCTAGCGGATATTTACCTTAGCCAACTTTCTAAACACTAGTAGGTTCGTGTTGTTAGCAAAGCCCGCTATACTAAGGTGTAGGTACTCTCTCCTTAGGTCCTTATATAGTAATATAATATATAAGATAAATAGGACGGGCAATAGGGGGGACCCCTAGGGTACCCCCGCTATAACTAGGATATTATCTATTGCCTTCCTGTTGAAGTAGAGGATCGTAACCCTATCCGTTAGCTATTCCTATACCTAGAGTACTATCCACTTTAGGTAGCCAAGCTCCTAGAGCGTAGCTAGTAGTCTGACGTAGTTAACTATATCGAAGGCTCTAGTAATATCTAGTTGTAGGAGGGATGCTAAGGCGCCTTAGCGCTATACCTCCTAGACCTGGGCTACGACTAGTTAGACCGCTAGCTCGGTCGATCTGCTCGCCCGGTTGCCTATCTGCTTAGTAGGGAGTAGCCTATAGACCTCCGCCGCCGCTATAATCCTTCTCGCTACTACTGCCTTAATCACCTTCCCTACGGTCGGGAGCAGCGTAATAGGGCGGTAACCTCCTAGGGTACGGTATATATTAGGTGTCTTTCCTAGCTTCTGCAGGACCACCGTCTTAGCTCTCTTAAACGTAGCTAGGAACTATACTAGCTGTAGGCACCTTATGGTCAGGGCCGTAAGGATCTGGCTTAGCGGTTGGCCGTACGCTTTCAGGAATCCTATCGGGAGTATATCCTCCCCTAGGGCCTTCTACGGGCTCGCTTTGTCCTATACCGCTTCTATCGCTAGGAAGCTTACGAGCTCCTAGACCTTAAACCCCTGTTCCTACTCCTCCTTAAGGTCTAGGTCCTAGATATCGCTAAGGTCCGCCCCTAGGCTTAGGAAGAACTTCTTCGCGAGCGCCTCCGCCTTGTTCTAGTACGTTGTTAGATCTAGGCCGCTATCTAGGCCCTTTAGGGCCAGGAGTTTCGGTAGCTTAGGGGGGAGGAAGCTCCTAAGCCTTACCTATCGCTCGAGCTACTATAGGGTCTCCTCCTTAGCTTCCTCGATCGTCTTCCTCTAGGAGCGCCTCTTTTCTTCTGCTATTTCTATTACTAGCTCTCTTTGCTTCTCGTTAAGCTTCTCCTTGTAGAACTATATAGGGGTCCTCCGGAGCTCCCTCTCTACCTCCTTCGCTGCCTTCGACGCCTCCTCTACCTTTCCTGTCTACTATAAGGAGCTCCTCCCCCTTAATTCCTTCCTCCTAGGGGCTATCGCGTAGGCGATAGCTGTTAGCTCCGTAGCTAGCTCTTCGAATACCTCCTCTAGCCCCTTTCTCGTCTTGATCCTTGCCTTTAGCCCCTCCGGTCCTCTATCGTCAAGCTGTATCCTTAGCGGCAAGTACGCTGCCTCTACCTTTATTAGCTTCTCTAAGACCTTCTTCTAGTTCTACCCTTCTAGCGCCTTCCCCCTTAGGAATAGGCTATCGAGCTTCGCTTTAAGTACCTATAGGTAGTAGTCCGACCCTCCCCTAATCTTCTTCCCTAAATACGTTGTCGTTAGGTCTATTAAGGCCTAGATATAGTCGATCGTTAACGTCTTGCCCCTTTACTCTCCTATAGGGGTTCTTGTAACTATACCCTATAGGGTTTGTAGGCTTAGGTCCTACTTGTAAGCTAGCTTAAGGAGCTCCTTGGACTTCCTTTTGTATCGCCCAAACTCGTCCTAGACCAGGTTCTAGAGGTTAAAGTCTCCCGCTAGGATTGTAGCGTAGGCTAGGCCCCGATAGGCTAGGAGGCTCTTTAGGATAGTCTTATCTACTATATAGTTGTTATATACTAACTAGAGCTCTAGACCTCTCCTCCCTAGCTCCAGGAACTATACCCTATACTACTATGCGCTTGCCTTATATTCCTACTATCTAATATTGAACTTCTTATATACGTATATCGCCGCTTTTCCCCATTATATATAAACTAGGTAGTACCGTAAGCTCTAGGGGTAGTAGGCTACCCCCTGCTTGCTAAGCTATAGTTCCTGGACCGCGATTATATCGAACTCCGCCTCCTCTAGTAGAATCTCTATATTCTGCTTTACGCCTCTAGTGTTCTAGAGTATAGTTTTAAAGATCATCCTCTTTACTAGCTATACCTTCGTCCTCCGGCTCGTTTTAGGTCGGGGGGATAGTTGCCGCTACTAGTAGACCCTAGGGCTAGGTATTCTATATGCTTAGGATACTAGTAGCCTATGTGTCAGGTACTTCCTAGGCGCTTAGGGGTTCCGCCTAGGATCCTTAGGATCCCTAGCGCTATTGCTATAGTAGCGGCGGTCCCGACGCGAATAGGGCTATAGCTAGGCCGAACTATAGTCGGCTCTATAATATATCCTTGCTTACTATAGTAGGGCAGCCTTTTAGTATTAGGAACCTAGGCCTTTTCGCTCCGACCCTCTAGTATCCCTCCCTATCCTCCTCCTCTACGCCTTAGCGTATAAACGCAAACAGTAGCTTCGCGGGCTCTGGTCTAGTAGGTTCGAATGTTCTAGGCCTATGTTAGTACGCTTCCTTAGCCCCCTCCCGCGCTCTTACCCTCTCCCTATACTCCTTCGACTACCTAGTATACTTTCCGCCGTACGCTAGGTACCTTAGTAGGAGGTAGCCCTTGTAGGTAGGGTACTAGGCCTCTCCCTCCTTTCCTCCTGCTCCGTAGGCCCTTATCCCGTATCTTCCGTATAGGGGTTCCTTCGGGTAGTACCTCTAGATATATCCCTACTTCTAGCACTTAAAGCACTGCTTCGGCTCGAGCGCTACCTAGTACAGTTTGTAGTCTAGTACTCGGGCGTCCTAGATAACTCCGAAGTCGTACGCCGCTCTCGCCTTATCTTAGCTCTCGAAAGTTACTAGTACCGTCGCTCTTATAAGCTCCGGCTTACTAGGGATCCTAAACTTAACTGTATTTACCGTATAGAAATCTAGTCCCTAGGCGAACTCCGCTTCGGTAACTCCCTAGATCTCTAACCTCGTCAGACCCTTTAGGAGCACCGCGAAGGTCCTACAGGCTTCCTTCGCTTACTCCCTAATGTAACGGTCGTATACAACAAGGTTGCACAACAGTGCAACCTTCGTGGGAGCTCGCGAGGGCTGAAGGCTCTGCGCGGCGAGCTCCACCTAGTGTGGAGCCACGCTCCTCTAGCTACAGGGTGCTCAGCCAACCACATGGCATGGCACATGACATGGCACATGACACAGGCTGTGCCTGTGACACTACCCTCCCTCTCCAAACAAGCCCCCCCATACAAAAATAGCCCCTATTTTGGATGCTCGCATCCAGAGCCCATCCCATTCCACACGCTCGATTTTGGATGCTCGCATCCACAGCCCGTTCCTTTTGCTCAGCGCCTTGCCTCCTGCCGCTGCGCCCTCCTTCTTCGCGTCCACGATGGCGGCCCCGGGAGCTCGGGGTGCGCGTCGTGGAACTCCCAGATGGCGTCATCACAGCCCCGCAGATCCGTTGCGGGTTGCCAAGTCGGGTTGTCGTGACCTTCCCACTTGACTTGGTACTGCCAGCGGCCGTTCGCCGCCTTGCCGAACCCCACGATCTTCTCGAACCTCCACTCCACCACGTCTTCGCCCTCGTCAGTCCGCGTGACCACGCGCCCGCGGTTAGCGCTCACGTCGTCGTCGACCCTCTCTTGGCCGGCCAGGCCCTGCCCCGGGTAGCGCCTTACTCTCGAGACGTGGAACGTAGGGAAGATCGTCATGTTCGCCGGGAGCTTCAGAGTCACCGCGTGTAACGAGGCCTTCGTAACCTCGAACGGGCCCTCCCACCGCGGCGCGAGCTTCGCGGTCGGCCTGCCAGTCTTGTAGTTCTACATATCGAGCATCGCCATGTCGCCAACGCGGTACTGCGGCGCGTCCTCCCTATAGCGGTTCGCGTTCTGCTTATAGCGGTCCTGTAACTACTTTGCCAGCGCCGTAACCTTCCCGAGGATCGCCCCGAAGCGGTCCGCGAGCTCCGATACCCGGAAAAACTCCCGCTTCTACTGCTCTAAGATGTTCGGTAGGCACAGCTTCGACGGCTCCACGCCCATCCTCAGGTTAAAACCGTAATTCGCGAAGAACGGTAATACGCCCGTCGTCTCGGAGACCATGTTGTTCCCCGCAAACTCCGCCAGGGGGAGCCAGTCAACCCAGTCATCCTACGCCCAGTCGATATATAGCCGCAGGTACTGCTCTAGTTCCGCGTTAATCCGCTCCGTCTGGCCGTTTGTCTAGGGGTGGAACGCCGACGAGGGTCTCAGGGTAATCGCAAGGCGCGCCGACAGCGCCCTCCAGAACCCTAAAACGAACTACGTACCTCTGTCCGACACGATCGTCTCCGGTACGCCGTAGAGTAAGTACACGCGCTCAATGAACCGGTCAGCCAGCTCGTCGGCCTCTAGTGTCGCCGTCGCAATAAAGTGGCGCATCTTCGTAAGCCGGTCAACCACCACTACTACGTGCCTGAACTCCTGCCCCCTCCGGTTACATAGCAGGAGCGGCGTAATATAGTCTACCGATATATCTCGCTACGGCGCCAACAGCAGCGGGAGCGGCTTAAGGAACCCCGCGGGCTTCGAGCGGGGGTTCTTCGTCTTAAAGCACAGAATATAGGCTTTGACGAACGTCCTTACTAACACGCTCATCCCTGGCCACCAGTAGACCCTGTTCATTAGGTCGAGCGTCTTCGTCCTCCCCGGGTGCCCGCCGGGCCCTAACGCGTATATCCGGTAGATAAGCTACAAATAGAGCTCCGTATCGCCCGGGTCGATCATCAGCCTGCCGCGGTAGAACGCCCTGCCCGAGACCAACTTGCACTCGGCGAACGGCACTCTCAGCTCCCGCTTGATCTTACTTAGCCAGGCGCGTGCCTCCCGGTCGCCAAGCGCCTCCACCACGTCTGCCATAAATAGCAAGCTCGCGTAGCTCTCCACGATAAGGTCGTCAACGTAGCGCGAAACGTCAAGGCCAAAGAGCTCCAGTGTCTCGCCCAGCAGCTTAGAGTCGTACTTGCTACTAAAGGTCTCCGGGTCGAACTTGCTCGGGTCGATCAGGGGGCGCCGCCTATTCCGCAGCCTATCATCTTTAACGTCCTTCAGCATGAACTCTAGCTTCCTGCTTAGCGCGTCGGGGCGGCCGTTTGCCGTGCCCGGGCGGTAGATAATCTGGAAGTCGAAACGCGACAAGAACTCCGACTAGCGCATGTAGCGTGGCGACAGCTGCTTCGTTGTGCCGAAGGTCTATAGGTTCTTGTGGTCCGTAATGATATCGAACCTCTCGGCCGCGCCTTCGAGCTCGGGGCGCCATTCTTCGAGCGCCTTGACGATCGCAAGGAGCTCCTTATCGTAGATGTCGTAGTTACACTCGGCCACGGTGTACTTCGCCGAGAAATAAGCAACCGGATACAACTCGCCGTCATCCCCTTCCTACAGTAGCGCTCCACCCGCCGACCAGTCTGACGCATCAACTTCCACCATAGCGCGCTTCTCCCAGTCATATATCCGCAGTGCCGGTACCGTGACAAAGCACACCTTCAGGCGCTGGAAAGCCGCTTCGTACTGCTCGGACCACTCCTAGTCCACTATCTTCTTCGTAAGCTCGTACAGCGGCCGTACGCAGCTCGAAAAACCTCGTATAAATCGGCGGTAGAAGTTCGCGAACCCCAAGAACCGCTAGAGGTACCTCCTCGTCTCCAGAGCCTCCCAATTACGCACCGCTTCGACCTTATCTAGGTCTATCTCGATGCCCCCGGGCGTAATAATAAGCCCCAGGTACTTCGTCCGCTTCGTGTGGAACTCGCACTTGTCGATATCCACCTACAGACCTACGTCGATCATACGCTTCAGCACCTCCCTGACCTGCTTAATATACTCCTCGAGCGTACCCGAGTAGACCAGGATGTCGTCCAGGTACGCCGTTATATAGTTATCCAGAGCGTCGTAGAGGATGTCGTTAACGTAATGCTAGAAGGTAGCGGGCGCGCCCTGCAGGCCGAACGGCGTAACCAGCGTTTCGTACAGGCCGAATCTCGTAATGAACGCCATAAGCTACTCGCAGCCCGGCGCCACGCGCACTCGGTTGAACGCCGCAATTACGTCGAGCTTCGTAAAGATCTTCGCCTTACAGATAGAGTCCAGGGTCTCCCGGATTAGCGGGATAGGGTACCGGCTCTTCAGCGTCGCGTTGTTAATACCGCAGTAGTTAACGTAGATTCTAATACCTCCGCCCGGCTTCTACGCCATCAGGATAGGCAACGAGGCGCTCGATCGCAAGGGCCGGATAAACCCCTTCGCAAGGTTATCGTCAAGCTAGCGCTTTAGCATACGCAGCTCTATCGGCGACATCAGGCGATTCCTCGAATACAGGACTACGCTCCCCAGGAGCAGCTCGATCCTATAGTCATACGCACAGTAGGGGGGCAAGATGTCAGCGTCTTGTAAGACGAAAGCGGCTGCCAAGTCTCGGTATTCCTTCGGTAGGCGCGCCTTAATCTCGTCCAGGGTAGGCGCTAGTCTATCCGCTTTGTCGAAGAACTTCTTAGAATCCTCCTCCGTAATCTTGTTAAGCTTCTCATCCCCTTTGACGAGCGCGTCGATAAAGCTATAGAACCTCGCTAGGAGCATTGACTTCGCGTACTCCGGTGCACTTTCTCGACTCAGCAGGTCCTTAAAGAACTACTCGGGCAGAACTAGTATACAGTCTCTCTTCTCAGCTTCCACCGCTCTCTCCAGTTCACCCATCGTAGTCCGCATAACCACCACGCCCTTCTATCGGCATACCGCCAGGAAACTCGCTCCGTTCAGGATCTTCGCGTCGTCCTAGCGGATCTTCCCCCGCGCTTAACTAAGCAGGGGCAGGGCAGCGGGGGGGGACCAGGGTCTAGGGGGTAGTCTCCTGGCGCCCGCCACTGCCTCTACCGGCCTTAGTGATATAGGGGGCGGCGCTTCGACCGGAACGCCCATCGCTCCCGGCGGTGCGAGCGTCCCCCGCGGGTCGGCCTATACGTCTCCCCGGGACGCGGATCTCTGCCGTCTACGGGCCCGTCTCCGCCTGTCGGACCACCTGGCCCTCTCGTAGTCGGACAGCTTGCTCGTAGCGATAGCGACCTCGTTGTCGTCACCGGAGGTACTAGAGTCGTCGTCTTCAGGTACGTCCTCTACCGTTACGTAGTACCGCCCGCTACTCTCCGGGGGTAGGGGTGCCGCCTCCAGCTAGCCTACCTACCAAGCGACCTAGCTTCCGATATACTCTAGAAGGCACCTCCCGCGGCAGTGCTCCGTAAATTCGAGCTGCAGGGTCTCCTAGTCGATCCGCAGGTTATGCTTCCGTAGCTACAGGAGGCCCAAGATCACCGGGGTCTCTTTTACAAGCGTCGTAACAAAGCACACCAGGGTCTCCCAGTGGTCGCTAACAACTAGCGTAAGCGCCGCTAAGTGCTCGATCCAGCGTGAGAACCCTCTATCGGCCAGAAATAGCGGCCGCCGTACCGCCAGCCTCTCCAGTAGCAGTCCATTCGCAACCGCAAAGCCAAAATCCACAAACGCTAAACCCGTACAACCCGAGTCCACGAGTGCCACACACTCCACATTACGCCCACCAACCGCCAGGTACGATAATAAGAGAATAGATTTAGCGCTGCTACCCACTGCACTAATGACTAAACTATCTCCCTATCCCTCCTACGGCTAGCGGTACCCCTCCTATAAGCGACAGTTCATAGGAGCTCCTCGTTTCCCTGGTCGTTATACGAGAAGCCGAAGCTAGGGGGTTGCTCTACTATGGACTAGTAAGCGCCGTGCTCCTCCTGCTTGTCCACCTCTCTAACGACAAAACCGCTCTGGTCGGGGGTGTCCGCAAAGCGTATAGCGAGCCCGCCTCGACCCCTCTAGTAGGCCCCAGCGCGGCCGCTTGCGCCGCCGCAAGCCAGAAGGCCCCTAGAGGGAGCTTGCCCGAAGCCTAGGAACCCGCCTTGGCCGTAGCCTTGTTGCGCGGGCTGCTACCATCCCTAGGTAGGCTACTGCCATCCTTGCGCGTTGCTACCGAAACCTCCACCGAAACCAGATCCTCCACCGCCTTAGGCGCCCCCGCGCTGCAACTACCCGGCGCCGCGGGCGTTACCGCGGTCCCCTCGGCCTCCGCGGCCTGCTCGGTACGCCCTCGCGATATGGTCGGCCCCGCCGCACTTGTAGCACAAGCCACTCGCTCTGCGCCGTTCCTTCTCCTAGGGGGTAAGCGCCGCGAGCGTCACCGCGTCGATCTCCATCGCGTCGGGGTATCTGCCTCCGCCGTTGTTATTGCCACCGCCCCCGGTTCCGCCGCTCCCGGTTCCGCCGCGCAGCTTCCGCCTGAAGTCCTCTCCCTCCAGGTTAGTCGCGAGCTGGCCGGCTAGCGTAGCCCAGAGCTCAAAGTTGTTAGCTGGCGGGAGCACTGCCTGCGTAACTATAGCGCTTGAAAGGCAGGGGGAGATCTTGAGCCGGAGCATCCGGACCCTCGTTGCGTTGTCGACGCCAGCAGTGTCGGCTAGGGTGGTAAATTCAGTAAGGAAGTCGTTGAACGCTACGAACTCGTTCTTCTACGCTAGCAGTTCCAGCTTGTTGCTCGCCGCAGTAACCACGTCGTACGTCGCATACCGGGTGCGGAGGGTCTTTAGGAGGTCGGACCCGGTCTTCTACGGCTACACTGCCGCGCTATACGGGTTCTCCTCAACCTGCTCGAGCTTCGCCGCGACTACCCGGCGCGCGCTGCCGCCTAGCATAGCCTTTGCGTACAGGATCTTGGTATACTCGTCCGGGAACTCCCGCGGGCGTGTTCGCCAGCGGCCGCGTACTTTATCCTCCTAGTCTTCGAAGAGCAGGGTACGCTTGACGGTATCCTTCTCTTCTCTAGTAAACGGATCGGGGTGGGGGAGGGAGATCGACACGCTATAGCCACTACTGGCGCTACTACCGCGAGCCTGGTCTAGGGCTATTACTATTAGCGTCCTCTAGTTCGCGAGCAGCAACTTATGCTCCTCGAGCTCCTTCTCGAGCGCCGTACCCGCTACGATAGACGCCTCGAACCTCCCGACAGACTCATCGAGCTTTCTCTTCAGCTCGCCGACTATCGCATTCATAGCTATAGCGAACCCCGAGAGGTCGT
>MU853410.1:875782-910919 GCA_033297235.1 Trichocladium antarcticum
CAGGGGCCGCTCGGGGGCGCTCCGCGGGGGGGTTCGGGTCCGTTGTACCGGGACTCGGATAGGCCTCTCGGGGCGGGTAGGGTGCCCCTAGTAGCGGGGGCAGGGGGGGGGAGGTCGCTATCGACCTCTATGCTAGGTCCGGTGTAGGCTATTAGGGCTAGCGCCAGGTAGATCCGTTGTAGATCCAGGTTGTAGGTCTGGGCGGTATAGAAGAAGATTTCTAGGAGCCGTACGCAGCTCGTTTTCCCTATCTTCCCACGCCTGTAGCACCTGCGTAGCGTCTCGCGCGTAGATGCACCCGGTATAGTTAGATAGAGCTCGTCGGGAGCTTTCTAGCGATGTAGGTTTCGGCCGTTTTGGCGCGCTGCTGCACCAGTTGGTGCGGGCCTGTTTGCGAAGAAAGTTTTTTTTGAAACGGATTAACAAACGCGGAGCCAGGAGTAATAACAGCAGGCGCCGAAGCGCGAACTAGAGTAGGTGTAGCTAAAGCTACGATATCTAACGACGACGAAGACTCCTAAGAGACCGACGAGGCTAGGGAGGAGGCGTAAGGCGTAGGAGAACCCAGCTTAGTATCCGCAATGGCGGTACTAGGCACGGCGGCGGGAGAATCAGACACTATAATAGTGTCGTTGTTTTCGTCGTCAGAAACGACAGGCTTAGCAACTACCGAAATAGTACTAATAGCGGCAGCGGCGCGAGCTACGCGACGGGAGGCGGCGCGAACCTAGCGGCGGCGGCGGCGAGCCGAAGCCAAGCGACCAGGGTACGCTAAAGAGCGCGGAGAATTAGTAGCCCTAGAAGCTATAGCGATTTTTTATATTGTTAAGAGAAAAGAGGCGATCGAGAAGGTCGCTAACGATTAGAGGAAAATAGTCACTATAGCCACTAGAAGAAAAGTAGGGCCGGGTATACCTTCTAGGAAGGAGCTTACAGCGTAGGGCCATTACCATAGCAACTATTAACACTACGCTACTAGGCTTAATAGGTAGCTTATTTAGCACTACAAAACGGCACTATAGCGCGCTATAGGTATATCAACTAGTTGGATTTAACTTGTATAAGCAGTTACTTACTAGCGTTTTGCAACTAGAGGGTATATTGTAAGGTAGGGCTTAGCGCCTTAGTATAGTAGAACCTAGTACCTCTAGTATAAGGCTTACGTACACTCTTCTCTTATATATATAGGCTCTATTAGAGCACTTCTTTCTCTAAATAGATCATCCCTTTCTATCTATTCGAACTTGCTACCTACCCTCCGCTAAGCCTTCTATTAGTGCGACATTGTATTGTTAGTTTAGCAAACTAATAATAATATTAGAAGATCGGGGATCTTAGCTAATTCGACGAATATATTCATTTATTCTAGTTAGTTATTAACTAGTACCTAGGGAATTAACATCTTTTACTAATCAGGAGATAGTTAGTGTAGAGTAGGCACCTAGGCCCATACTAGCTGCACTACATACAAGAAAACCACTCCGAAAGTAGTTTAGCCTCTAAATCAAAGACAAAAACTCAGAATAAATCATCTATAACCTCGTAACTTAGCATCCTTACAGATACTACTTAATCCTCGCTAAACCTTGATTATTATCTAATAGTTATCTTGATACCAAACTACCTGTTCCCCTAAGTCACCGAGACCTCCATCCCGATTGTACAAGTAGCGTTCCATTGCATCTCACTCACAGCTCATTACTATATTGTACAAACTTACAAACATAACGATGGAGTTGTTGAACCCACTGTGGCAAAGTGGGACCATGGTGGCGATATTGGATGAACCCACTCAGGGGTTCAGGGGCAGATTGGTCTTGGTATAGCATTGGGTATCCGTTGGCTCCCCCGAGGAAATGGGCTTTTGGAGCCACACACAGCTTTTTCACAGTTACACAGATTGACATAATTGAAGCCATCATTACTGTTGATTCCTCCGTCTGTTCAGACCAATTAGATTCCGATCCTATATTTTGGGTTCGACAATTAAGAGTCTCATTACTCAAATTACCTTTAAGCAACGCCAAAAGCACTAAACCTTCGAGCTAGCTAGCAGTTAAGATGTCTACTACTAAGTCGACCACTAACCTCGCCGTACTTAAGAAGCTAGCTAACTAGTACGCTTGGAACGTCTAGTTTACCTCGAAAGCAGCCTTATACGAACTACTCGACCATATCCTAGGCAAAGAGGCCCTACTCAAGCACCCTGGCGAGTTCGATCCCGATACGGCCTAGGCCGTATACGAAGCCAAAACCATGGCTGAGTTCGATCGCTTGAACCTAGCCTTAACCCTAGCACGAGACATCGACTACGACGGCGCCGATACGCCCGTCTCACGAGTTACCCGAAGCGGCACGGCCTACGCCCCCGCCCCCGGCTACGCTAGCGCTCACGCCGGAGCCGGCGGTAACAACGACAACGTAGCTACCGCCGTAGCCGCCTAAACGGCCAAGCAAGTACACCTGTTAACGGTGCAAAACCGGATGCTCTCTATCTTAGAGAATAACTACCGAGAGAAGGCCCAAGAGGCGGCCTAACAACGGAAGGAAGTCTAGAAGCTCCGGGACTTTATTATAGATACTGTCTAGGTCTAGCTCCGAACAACCCGACTTCGTATAGACTAAGGCGTTAATAAGTGGTACCGTATCTGTAAGGGATTCGGCGCTAACAACGTCGAGGCAGCTATAGCCCTCCGCGAGAAGATCAGAGCGTACTACGCTATCCTTGAATAGTCAAGGTTCGTAACTGCGGTATGAGAGGATTTCGAGCTGTAGATTAAGAAGTAGGAGATACTAATAGAGGAAGCTATTATGAGGGATATCTAGGAAGGAACTCTCCCTATCGTGTAGATCGCTAACCTGAGCAAAGCGATTAACCAGACACCCCTTGCCTTCGTTACTCGATCTGAGAAGCAGAGAGTAGTTGCTACTAACTTCCAAGACTATACGATCGAGGACATAACCCGCTAACTCCAGATCGGCACCCAAGACCTCCTGGCGAAATCGAAGCCTAGGGTCACCCGCGGGGCGTTCCTGACATTCGGCGGTAAGAGAAAGAGAAGCGATACAAGCCCCTAGTAGGAGGAGGAGGTTACACTATATAAGGCGTGTGAAGGAGTATATGATATAGAAAGATGCTACTACCTACACCTAGAGAGAGCCCCCCGGAGATTCACACATAGAGAGAACATTATCCAGAGAATAGAGAAGAACCTCAAGGCAAACCCCTCGCTTAAAGCTAAGACAGGGCGAATGAAGCCAAAGAGACAGAGATCTAACCTAAAAGAGTTATCCTAAGATTAAGATTAACTCCCTATAGCGTTAGCCCCGAGTAGGAGCATATAACAATAACGTACTTCCCTAGAGTACCGCCCTGCTTTGCAACCAGAGGCAGCCTACAACCAGATACCCGCTACTTTGCTACTAGTGGATAAGAGACCTGCTACGTTACAACTAGTGGAAGAAGAGCGCCGAAAGGCCCCCGAGAGACCTGCTACGTTACAACTAGTGGAAGAAGAGCGCCGAAAGGCCCCTGAGATACCTACTATGAAATTAGTGGACGAAGAGTGCCGAAACTCTACGTAAGTAGCAGTAGCCCCCTAAGAGTGCCAGATAGCTGATCAAACAGCCAAGGCCCCCCCTATTCAGACAAAGACCTCTCTAGAGATGACATCGGCACCTAGCTAGGAAGCTACCAAGATATTAGAGAATTTTCTAACGCCCTACTTTAAGAAGTAGGTACAGCAGCTAGCCAGGTGCAGGCGTACGGTCGGAAGATGTACTACAAGCTTCTTTACCACACTAGCGGCCTTCTAAGCAGGGCAGCTCATATACCCTCTGGTCAACTCGTCCATCCTCGATTCCGGATTAACTATCTACCTATGTAACAACCTCTCCCGGTTCAAGTCACTACCTCGCCTCGTAAGCCCGTTAGACTACGTTTGGGCCGGAGAACATCCCGTTGCTATCAAGGGATACGGCAAAGTCGACATTATAGTAAAGACTAAGAACGGATCCTAAGTTATCACTCTTAAAGACGTGGCTTTTTGCCCGACTTTCGTATATAACCTTGTCTCCCTCCGCTAACTCAAAAACCGCAGTATCTAGTAGGACACCCGCAACGACTGCCTATAGCGCGGAGAAAACGTATACCTCTGCGACGTTCAAGACCGACATAATTAATTCGTCCTAGAATATATTCCCTAGACAACTATATACGCCGCCTTCGCCACGCGAAAGCAACAGCTCAATACGTGGACCGCTCGGGCACTATCTAGAGCGGATGCGATGACATGGCATCTCCGCCTCGGTTACCTAGGCCTAAGGGCCCTCGAATATCTCGTTAACAGTGCTTACGGAGTCAAAATCAAGGGCATTACAACAGTAGAGTACGACGGGTGCGGATACGGCAAAGCAAAACGTCGGATCAGCCAAGAACCACGCCCAGACCCTCTAAAGGCAGGGGACCGCATCGCCATCGACTTCCACGAATACCCAGGCGCGCGACAAGATTATACCGTACTGCTACTCGCTACTGACCGATACTCTAGGTACACGTAGGACTATTATATAAGAACCTACGAAGGCGACAATATCCTAGCGGCCCTTAAGACCCTCTTCCGTATGCTGGAGACCTAGTACGAGATCAAACCCAAAGCAATCGAGTGTAACAACGAGTTCACTAAGACCGACGCTATTATAGCGTTCTTCGAGAGTAAGGGTATCAAAGTCGAGCCCTGTACCGCCTATACGCAAGAGCAGAACGGGGTAGTAGAGCGCTTGGGGGGTGTGATTAAGGAAAAACAACGTTATATAGCTCTGAGCGCTAACCTCCCGATCAAATTGTAGCTTGAGATTTCCCGAGCATCGGTGTACCTCTTCAATTATATACTAAGGCAAGGAAGCGGTTAGAAGATACTATTTGAGAGATTCTACAAGTACCTAGAGAAGCGAAGCATGGTCGTAATAGAGCGACGTAAACTAGCACTGAACTATTTGAAGGTATATAGATATAAGGCTTACGCTATAACAACTACAGCGTAAAAGAAGGAGCGCTAACTGTAGAGATTCGAGCCGACGGCATTCGTGGGATACCTAGTAGGATACTAATCCTCTAACATCTACCGAATCTAGAACCCTAGAACCAACGATATAGTGGCTACCCGAGACGTTATTTTTGACGAGACACAGGTCTTTTCTAGAGACCTCGAGCGCATCACGATCGATCAGAAGCAAGTTAACCCAGAGGCACTTGCCCAGTGGCTTGCCAATCAAGAAACAAGAAACCTAGCCACTAAACTGGATGAACAAGAACCCGAGAATGAGGACAAAGACGAGGATATCGCCGTCCACCTAACCGATAACGTATTAGAAGAAGAAGAGCTTGAAGAGGAGATCTTAGATACTATTATAGTCAAAGGCGACGCCTCTGGCGATTTCCCTAAGTTCTACCAAACACCTCCTACAACACCTCCCGCTACTCTTTTGACCGCGCTAATGACTAGCTTACAAGCTAACAATGCCATAGAAATAGCGGCGGCATTCGAACTATAGCACGCGGCCTTCTACGCGGGTACACTGTCGACCGTGGTCGGCACATTAAGAGACAAGCCTATTATAAGAGCTGCGATTAACCGACTCTAGCGAAAGATAGCGACCCTGGCAATCGAGCCTAAGAAACCGAAGACCACCGAAGAAGAGCAGACTCCGCGAGGAACTGTCACGAAGAAGCGCGTTACACAGCTGATAAAGAAGAAAGATAGCATTAAACGCCTACATTGCGATATCCTTCCTCCCGAGCCGAAATAGTATCACGAACTCGAGAACCACCCGATAGAAGCGCTCTTCCTACAAGCAGAGAAGGATCACTTGGCTAGCTACGGCGTTAAGTAGTCGTGGGATAAGGTTTCCCGCTAACAAGCAGGTATATAATAGATTCTGGACTGTATATAGGTTTACGTCTATAAGTTTAGCTAAGATAGATTCCTCGATAAGTACAAAGCGCGGCTTATGGTTCGTAGGGATCAATAGCAGAAGGGATTGGCAGAAGAAAATTACGCGGCTACTCTCGCGATCCGGTTACTCCGAATAGTGCTCGCCATTACAGCGAGATTCGATCTTAAGTTGATCCAATTCGACGCGGTTAACGCCTTCGTAAACGCCTTCCTTAACGAGCTTGTATATATATAGATGCCCTAGGGCTACCGTAGATACAGGAATATACTGAAGCTGAACAAAGCTCTATATAGGCTAAGAAAATCCCCTCTCCTGTAGCAACGCGAGCTAACTAACACTTTAAGAAGTCTAGGATTCGTCAAGATACTACGTAAGCTATACGTGATAATAAACGGGGACGTCATTGTCTTCTTTTACGTCGACGACATTGTAATCGCGTACTGTAAGAACAAGTAAGAGAAGGTTGACAAGATCGTCAGCGGCCTGCGCGAGAAATACGAACTTACTGGCGGCGACGAGCTACAGTGGTTCCTGGGTATCGAGATCTACCGCGAGAGAACCAAGAAGCTCGTTTGGCTTGGCCAGACATTATACATCGAGAAGATTACGAAGCTCACGGATTCGGAAGCTATGCCCAGAACACCTATAACGACGATGGAATTGCTTCCATACAATAACATCGTAGATCTAGGCGCAACGCGATTCTACCAGAAGAAGGTTGGCTCGATACTCTACGCCGCCATCACATTGCGACCCGATATCGCTTTCGTAGCTTCGAGACTTTCCCAGTTCAATCACAACCCAGGCCCAGATTACTATACGGCGGCCGACTAAGTACTAAGATACCTTTACCGAACACGCTTCTTCGCCCTCTAATTAGGAGGAGGCGACTGGCTGATTGTAGCAAGTAACTCTTCATTCGCTGATAACCTTATTGATCGGAAAAGCTTATAAGGTTTCGCTATCTAACTATTTAGCAGTCTGATTGCGTAGCGCGTAAGCAAGCAAGATACGGTCATAACCTTAACGACCGAAGCCGAGTTGTTAGCTCTCTTACAAGCAGCTAAAGAAAGTATATTCGTAAGCGGATTGATCTCCGAACTATCGGTCGATCTTAACAACGATTGGATCACGATCTAGTGCGACAACTCGCAGACTATCCGACTTGTCAACGCTAAGATCGCCACTTTATAGACTAAGCTCAAGTACGTAGATATCTACAACCACTGGCTAAGGTAGGAGCGCGAAGCTGGCAAGATCAAGGTGGAATACGTGCCTACTGTAAAGATAATGGCCGATAGGTTTACAAAGGCCCTGACGGTAGATAAACATTAAGAATTCGTTACGATAATCAATATAGTGCCAATCGAGAGCCTTATTCGCCAGAGAGCAAGCAAGACTTTGACGGAAGAGAGTATAGCGCTTATAGCGGGATACCCGTGGTCCATGTAAGGGGGTAGGAGCTAAGGAGTCTCCCGACTCTCCCCACCAGAAAACAAGAGACAGAGACCGGAGGGAGCCTAAGGCTAGATAGCCACGGAACGGAACGGATACCAGGGAGCTGGATTGCTAGGGAATTTGGATCTTAGGAATAACCTTACTTGTGGGAGTGCTCTAGAGCGGCTGCCTAGTAGTTACTCTAAGGGGGTGTGTTGAACCTACTGTAGCAAAGTGGGACCATGGTAGCGATATTGGATAAACCTACTCAGGGGTTCAGGGGCAGATTGGTCTTAGTATAGCATTGGGTATCCGTTAGCTCCCCCGAGGAAATGGGCTTTTGGAGCCACACACAGCTTTTTCACAGTTACACAGATTGACACAATTGAAGCCATTATCACTGTTGATTCCTCCGTCTGTTCAGACCAATCAGATTCCGATCCTATATTTTGGGTTCGACAGGAGTCCCCTACTCCCTGCCCCGTTCCTGCGCCGTCGCTGGAATGCCGACTCTGCGATGTATCTTTCGATTCCACTGAAGAACGGCGGCAACATACGAAAGGCGATTGGCAGTACGTTATCTGTTTTTTCTTTGTGTAGAAATTCCCGGATATTCAGTGTTGACATAGATGCAGTGTATACAAACTTCGCTGCCGGGTTGCAGAGCCTGGAACCACCATTCCTCCCCCAGACAGCGAACCGAGCAAGACATCAACAAGGCGACTGAAACACGACGGGAAATCAACGAATCGACCACAGGCCGACGCGGGGAGCTACAGCGAAGGGTCAGAGAGCGACACATCATCCAACAATGACATGATCGAATTCATCCCTGAGGAGTGCCTCTTCTGCAATCACACCAGCAACGACTTTGCCGAGAACCTGTCACATATGCACCAAACCCACAGCCTGGTCGTTCCATTCCAGGACTCATTAACGGTGGATCTCCAGACCCTGATCTGGTTCCTCCACATGGTCATCTTCAGCTACCGGGAATGCATCTGCTGCGGGAAACGCCGCCGGACGGTCGAGGCGGTGCAGCAGCACATGACGTCGAGAGGCCATTGCCGATTCGACGTGACTGACGAGATGGGCGGATTCTACGACATGGACTCCCTCCACCAACACGGCGCAGAAGGCCGCAGCCACCACCCAGACGATCGAACCCTCAGGTTACCATCCGGGAAGCTACTCTCCCACCGTTCCCACATCGACCCCCATTCCAAGAGCAGGCTGCGAGAAAAGCCATCGCCCGCGGACCCCTCCGCTTTACCGGCTTCCCAGCAAAGCGATGCCGGACCCCAGGCTCTCGCCCTCAGCAAGAAAGATCGGCACGAGCTAGCGCTCACCACGCAGGTTGCTCGGCTGCGCACTGGGGATCAGATGAGTCTGATGCACTTGCCGGAGTCGCTACAGCGGTCGCTCCTCTTGGCGCACAAGAAGCGGCTGGATGGAGCGAAGCGTGCTGAGAAGCGGAAGCGCGGCCGGATGGATAATGTGGGAAATAAGACTGCTGTGCATACCAACTATTACAAGCAAGAGGTTCCAGTATACATGGGCGGCTAGATAGAATGCCCTTTTCAATACAGATCCGATGCTCCAAAACCATGGTACGCCGTGCAACTGCTGTGAGTAGGTAGGCAATCTCACAATGTCCTGGCTGTACTATCTGGCCTGCAGATAGGGTACTGGCTGTTCAAGGTTGGCAAGAGTCAGCTCGGGTTGCTTTTGCTGAAGCCGCGAGACAAAGTTGCAGCGAACTCACAGTCCTCGCAGGGGACCCGTCGTCGATGTATGCTGGACAAAGCAATCGCGTTAACAAGACGTCAGGGAAGAGTCGTGATCACCAGAACAGGCGACTCCAACCCCGAGGCCTTGTACTTGGGCACAGGACCGCCGAGACTCCCTACAAAAAAGGGCAACTCCCGGAAGTCATGCTTCAGTATACGTCAGGCGATGATCAATTCGGTCAACTCATGATGATATACACGAGACTCGGGGCCTTTGTTGTTGGACGTCTTTGTTCCTCCAGGACAGTCACGTAGCACCAAAACACAAAGCCTATGCCAGGGGCAACAGAGGTCATTCCGTGTCGGCTCGCTGTAGGGTCGCTGTAGGCTCGCTGGATAGAATAGTATAAATGGCTCGCTACGGCCAGGGGATTTGTGAGCTCAACACCGATCAGTATCAACCCACGCCCAGACTACACCTTCACATACCAGCCGGCAACATGGACGACGCCTCGATGCAAAAGAAGGCGAGATGGATCAAGACCCTCACTGAGGTGCCGCTCTCGCCCCTTGACAATACTGCGCCGCAGAACTACATAATGACCGCGCTTATGTTCCCATTTGACGACGATTTCGATCGCCGGCAGACCGTCGCCTACCTCAAGGCTCGATTTGACGGGGTATTGAGATTGCTGCCCGTCCTGGCGGGCCAGATAATGCATGTTGAAGATGGCGAGCTGCCGAAGCTGCTGATGCCAACTGAGCACAGCAATTCCAACCTGGCTCGCTTTCCGGCCGAGGTATTCGACCACCAGATCCTCACGCCGCCGCAGTACTCCAAGACGTTTGAGGGCCTGTCAGCCGAACACGTCCCGGCGGAGACCATGGTCAAGGAACAGTTCTGGCTCCTACCGCCGGCAGACAAGGCACCGGGCGGTGGCTGGCATCCCGTCACACTGCGGGTTTCCTTCATCCCAGGCGGCCTGCTGCTTGGCTTTGCCCTCCACCACGGCATCATGGACGGCGGTGGTTCCGTCGAGTTTCTCCACCATTTTGCCAACGACCTCTTGGACGCAGCACAAGCAGCCGAGACGTTACAAGCGGCCAAGCAACACTTCATCCGCTTCGCCGCCGAAGCGGCCAAAACCACCCCCGTCGACCCCCGCTCCATGGACGGCTACGACTTCATCGTCCCGGCCACCCCCCCCATCCTCCCGCCCTCCATCGCCAAGATCTTTGCCTTCCCATCCGCCCGCATCGACAGCCTCCACACCGCCGCCCTCGCCTACCTCCGCGCCGCGCCCGGCCACGACGCCTTCATCTCCCGGACCGACGTCCTCTGCGGCCTCCTCTGGCTGCACATCACGCGCGTGCGGCTGCGCGCCAACCGCATCGCGCCCACCGACACCACGCACTTCGCGACCGCCATCGACATCCGCCGCCACATCCCCGGGCCCCCCCACATCGGGGCCGGCAGCGGCGGCTACATCAGCAACAAGTGGCTGCGCGCGCTCGCCCACACAACCGTCGCCGACCTCGTCTCCCCCACCACCACCACCACCAGCAGCAGCGCAATCCCCACCATCGCCCACGCCGCCCGCCACATCCGCACCGCCATCCAAACCCTCATCACCCCCACCACCCTGCGCCAGCACCTCGCCATCGCGGTGCACGGCACCGACCCCGCCAACACCACGCTGGCGTGGGCCGACGTCGACGCGGCCACGCGGCGCGCCATCGCGCGGCACAGCACCGGCGTGGACGCGACGGTCGGCGCGCGGCTGGGCGCGGACGTGGAGTTTGCGATCCCGGGGTGCTCGGGCGGGCGGCGCGCGCCGGCGGCGTGGGTGCGCCGGGCGTATGTGGCGAATGATGGCACGGTGGCGGTGCTGCCGCGGCGAGGCGGGGACGCGGCGGGGGGCGCGGACTGGGAGGTGTTTGTGGCGCTGCGCGATGAGGATTTGGCGGCGGTGGAGGAGGGGCTTTTGCGCGGAGGGTATTTGGCGCGGGCGGTGGTGGGGGAAGGAGGGGGTGGGGAGTGGAAATTGTAGGGAGTGGAAGATGGTTTGGGTTTGGTCTCGCTGTAGACGGTGCGATGGTTCTGGATTGGCAGAGTAGAAGTATTGGCAAGGCGTTCTGGTAGTTCAATAAGAGTAGGTAGTTCTTCATAAAATAGTTGTATGCTAAAAGTGTCTTGCAGGGAGAGCTTCACTCGAGGCGAACTTGTACACATTCTGAGATATTCCATATCCCCGCAGTTGCGATTACAGTAGGTACGCTCTTCCAGATCCCGTCACCAGTGCTTGCCAAGCGGGGCCATGGCCATATCACGGATGGCAGGCACTACCGCTGGCTGTTGTGATGGCTGGCACTGCTGGAGTGGTAGATTTGGAAAGTACACAGGAGCCTATCATGCGGATGCCGCTGAATCAAAATCTGCAACTTGATTTGCAACCCGAGGGTGGCACCTAAGAGTGTCTCTCCAAATCATCTTTTCTTTTCCACATCGTACTCCTACTATTCCAGGCGCACCCATCCCATCCGCACAACCTCCTACCAGAATCCCCTTCACCGTCATGCCCTTCAGACTGAACCAAGCTGACGCGCGCCTCGCGCTGGCGCTTTGCAACCTCGACACATATCCGCACCACTCACCAAGCCGCACATGGCGGCGGAACCCGAGCCGCTCGCATCCCTACGATGCGCTGATGGTGGCGCCAACGCCCGGGGCTCACCCGTCAAACATATCGCGCATAAGCACCTCGGGCCTTGGCACCCTCAATACCCTGCCCGTCGAGTTGGTGCTGGCAATCCTCGAGTTCCTCGACTTTCAGTCGCTCTCCCGGCTGCGGTGCGTCTCTCTGACGGCCAACCATATCACCAAGTCCGTTCTGGCGTACACCGAAGTCATGACACACGCGGCTGGGCCGCTGACTGTCCTGGCCGCCACGGGGCTTCTTCGCTACCACTCGTGCTTCTCGCTCCGCCAGGCCCTCCGCTCGTGGGAATGCGTCTCGTGCCTTCATTACGGTGGTTTTCTGTTTCTCTTCACCTGCGAACGCGCCTGCTCCCGCTGCCTCAGCCGGAACCTGGCCTTTCACGTCACCAAGAAGGCCGCAGCAAAGTATTATTTCGGCGTGCACGAGGATGACGCGGTAGCCCTCCCGACCCTCTACTGCCTCCCCGGCGTGTACCCTGCCGGACCCGAGCTGATAGCTCATGCCAGGAAGAAGACCGTTCGCCGCCAGCAGGCGGTCAGCCTGAAACAGGCCAAACTGTTGGCGTTGAAGCTTGGGCCCGTGGACAACTCGGACTATGCGCTGATGTCGTTCCTGAGGGACTATGTTGCGGACGAGTGGACCGAAAGCGACTGGATTTGTTCCGCTCAGGCGCCGAATCTGGACAAGATCCCCTTTGAGCTGCCAAACAGTTATGAAACCATGCTGGGGCTTGACGGGATCCGAGACATTCGCAGCTGGCCGGGCGTCGGCCACGTCCGCTTTCCCTAGCTGGCGCGAGGCGGCCAACTAGAGTACGGCCGATGGTGCTTGGGCTGCCGCAGGACAGTGTTGCTCTGCGATCAGGGCTTGCTGCCCGATGACATCAAGAGACAGCTCCTATACTGGCCAGGGGAGGACCAATTCAACTGCCGCAGCGCAGCCAAAATCATGTGCTCCTTTCTGTGGTCATACCTGGGCTTGCAGCACCACGTCCAGCGATGCTATGGCGCGCAGGTTCTGTGCAACGAATGGAGGGCGGTGCACAGCGAGCTGGAGCAATGGCACGAGGAGAAGAGGCAGCGGGAGCTGGCCGCGGCGAAGGATACACCAGCCGCGGCAGAGGCCTTGGATCAAGTAGCCGACATGCACCTGGCGGACAACCCCGACTCGGCACACACCAGCAACTCTTCGTCTCTCTCCTCCCCCGCCTCTCACAGCCCCCCGACCCCCTCAACCTCGCCGCCCTCGGGCACAGGCACGGGCAGCCCCTCCCCCAGCCCAACCCTCTCTTGAAAACTCCACCCCATCCCCCCTTCCTCCTCCCCGTCCCACTCCCGAATCCCCACATGCCCGTCCCCATCCCTGCCGACACCATCAAACTCAAAAACCCGATAGTCGCCATTCATAAACCACCTCCCCGTCACGCCCAATCGCAAGAAGCCAGAATGCGACACCACAATGACGGCCTTCTCAGGCCGCTCGCGGAGCTCGCCCAGCACCGCCTGGCCGCGCGCAAGGATCGCAGGGCGCGTGTAGAAATAGCGGGCACCCGCGGGCGAGGATTTGTCGGGGTAGACCGGGTCGACGGCGGCGAACGAGACCTGCGGGAAGAGGGCCTGTAGGGCGGGGATGGGGGTGCCGGTGTCGCAGGGCTCGGTGGAGTTTTCTGGGGGGTTGGGGGTTAGTTTTGGAGAAGGGCCAGCGGATAGGGTTATTGGTTAGGTAGGCTTTTGTGAGGTGATGGATACAGTAGCGGTAGTGATATGAAGTATGCTTGAAGCGTTATTGAGTGTTGTGGGATCCTTACCCTGCCAGCCGGCGTGGGCGACGATGGGGATGCCGCGCGCGAGGAGATGGGGAAAGGCGAGCAGCGCCGTCTCGATGGTCCGTTTCATGGGGCTGACGATGATCAGGCCCACGTCGAGATCACGGGGTATCCTGGCGGCGAGGTTCGCCTTGAGTTCCTCGCATTGTTGCCGGCCGAGCGCGGAGAGCTCGGGGTCGTGGAGCGTGTAGTCTTGTAAGGGGGGTTAGTGGGGCTGTGGGAGCAATGCGCGGCAGTATTAACTTATTGTCGACGTTGTGCAGGGCCTGCGCGTGCCGCACGAGGATGATGGTGGGCGGCATGCCGATGGTGAGACGGGGGTGAATGGGTGCTTTTTTTAAGCGGTCGTCTTAAAGTCTAAAATGTATAGGGGGGTTTCGTGTTCCGACTCATGCAGCCACGAGATGTTAGGTTGAGGTTGGGTGAGGGTCAGAGTCAGCGCAAGGGCCGACGCTGCTGGTCTTGGCATCGGTGCGAGACGTCATTGGACAATGATTCGATATTGGCCTACCGGGGCTGCCGTGCCAAGTACATGGATATTTGCTGCACCTCACAACAGAAGGCTGCGGCAACAATCCAGACGCCATCATCACCACATCTGTCTTCCAACATGACGAGCATTGATGAGATATTCCAGGTATGTCCCAGCCCCACGTCGATCCAATTGCGATGGAACCGCCCGTCTGACATTGCTGTGTTTCCAGAAATCGGGACTGCCCGGCAAACGGAAGCTGGACTCGGTGCGCGATCCAAGTCCGTCCCCCCCCCGTCCCCTTCCCAACCAGCTCTAACCCCGACCAGCCGAAATCCACAAATTCGCCAGAACCTCCTCCACCAGCCGCAGCAACCGGAACGCCCGCGTCGATGAACCCCCGCACCCCATAGACGACACCGAAGCCGGGCCGCTCCCGCCGCCACCCTCCGACGACGAAGGCGACTATGGCCCCTCCGCCCCCGCCCCCGCCGAGGAAGAAGAAGAAGAAGACGCCGGCGACGACGCCGACGGCCGCTTCTTCGGCGGCGGCATCACGCGCACCGAGCGCGAGATCCTCGACTTCATGGACTCGACCACTAGCACCGCCGACAACGCGCTGCGCGCAGACGACGCCGCCGCCGCCGCCGCCGCCGACGCCGACGCCGACGAAACGATCGATCTCGCCTACCTGAAAAAAACGGCCCTCGCCTTCGAGCGCAAGATCTCGCGCAACGCGGAGCTGCGCGCGCGCTTCGAGGCCGCGCCCGCCAAGTTCATGGCGTCCGAGGCGGACCTCGACGCCGCGACCAGGGCGCTGTCGATCCTCGGCGAGCACCCGGCGCTGTACCCGGAGCTGGTGCGGCTGGGGTGCGTGGGCAGTCTGGTGTCGCTGCTGGCGCACGAGAACACGGACATAGCGCTCGGGGCGGTGGAGATTGTGGGGGAGCTGACGGACGAGGACGTGGATGCGAGCGAGGCGCAGTGGGCGGTGCTGGTGGACGCGCTGCTGGAGGCCGATCTGCTGGGGCTGCTGGTGAGTAATCTGGGCCGGCTGGACGAGGCCGAGGAGGCCGATCGGGAGGGCGTGTACAGGGCGCTTGGGGTGGTCGAGAACCTGTGCTCGCGGGCGGAGACGGCCGAGGTGGTGGGCGCGGACGAGCGGTTGCTGCGGTGGCTGTTGGAGAGGGCCGGGAGGGCGGAGAAGCCGGTGGGGCAGAACAAGCAGTATGCGGCCGAGGTGTTGGCGATTCTGGTGTCGGGCTCGGCCAAGAACCGGACACGGCTGGTGGGGATGGAGGCCGTGGATGCGATGCTGCAGCTTGTGGCGCCGTACCGGAAGCGCGATCCAGAGAAAGGCGGCGACGAGGAGGAGTACGCGGAGAGCCTGTTTGCGGCGCTGACGAGTATCGTCGATCAGCCGGAGGGCAAGGCCAAGTTCGTCGAGGCTGAGGGCGTCGAGCTGTGCTTGCTGATGCTCAAGGACGGGGGCAAGCTGAGCAAGCCTGCCGCTCTGCGCCTGCTGGACCACGCCGCGGGCGGGCCGGCGGGGGCCGAGGTCTGCCACAAGATCGTCGAGGCCGGCGGGCTCAAGACGACGTTCGCCGCGTTCATGAAGAAGCACGACCCCCGGACGACAGAGCACCTGGTGGGCATCTTTGCCTCGATGCTGCGGCTGCTGCCGGCCGACTCGGCGGAGCGGATCCGCACGCTGGCCAAGTTTGTCGAGAAGAACTACGAGAAGACGGAAAAGCTCGTCAAGGTGAGGAGAGACTATGCCGCGCGCATGGCTTTCGTCGATGCCAAGATCAGGCAAGAGCAGACCGGCGTGGAGGAAGACCAGAGAGGGGCGATGGCGGGCGAGTGGTTCTCGCGGCGCCTGGACGCCGGCTTGTTTTGCCTGCAGACCATCGACGTGATCCTGGCCTGGCTGGTTGCCGAGGACGACGGGGCCCGGCGCAAGATCCAGGGGCTATTGGCCGACAGAGACGAGACGTTCGCCACTATCAAAGCGACCATCCAGGAACAGATTGACGGCATCGATGCCGAATCGGACGAGGGCAAAGAGACCAAGGAGATGCTAACGACTCTGGCGGGATTTCTTCAATAATCCACCCGCAACACATGTAGTGATAGGTGGGTGTATACAACAGTTCTAGGCAATACCACGATACCATTGGGCCCTGCCGGGCTTTTCCCACTCGTTCTCCGAATCCGCAACCCTTCATGTGGGAGGCGTGGGGTGGACGTCAAACACGGCCGAGAGTAGATCGTTGATGACATTATCCTGGTTCTTCTTCCCGGCCTCCCGGATCTCCTTGATCTTGACGTCGGCTTCGCGACTGGCCTCGGCCTCGGCCGCCTGGTTGCCCGATGTGTGCTGTGGCAATCAGCATCTCGCCCGGCAGCTGTTTGGTGGGGGATGGCTACCTGGGCCTCGAATTCCTTGAACTCGGTCTCCTTGTCGGCGCGGTACGCTTCGATCTCCTTCTTGGCCTCGTCGCGTGCTTCTCTCACCCGCTTGGTGCGGTCTGCCTGGCGTTAGTCGGCGGGGGTGGATCGCGAGGACGGGGGGCGTACATTCTCGTGCTGTGTCCACGGCTTGTCAGCATCGATGTCCAAAAGCATTTCGCACACTGACGTATTACCCTTCTGCACAATCTTGGATGCCTCCCTCTCGGCCTGCCATTACTTGTCAGTCGCGTCTCCAACCATCGCGCCGTCCATGGGACTCGGATAACGGCGATGGGAGTAGAGAAACCGTACATCGAGGAGGGTCTGAATGCCCGCTGAGTTTTGGGCCGACTATGGTGTCCGTTAGCATTCGCCCAGCAACATGACCACCGCGCCCCGCGCATTGCGCCCGAGGCAGATCCAATGGAATGGACAGACCATTGCGAACGCCGATCTAGACGACACCCCAAACAAGGAGGGAAACAATCGAGTGTAGTATTTGCGGATATGAGGGTGCAAACTGTTGCTTCGCGCTCGCCGACCAAGAAATCGAATGCCGTCGTGATGTTGGCAGCGCAGTGCAAGACAAGGCGGATGGATATGTAGCTGAAGCGGGACAATCTGCCGCCAACCCAACCTCGAACCAAGCAGCGGCACAGCCCCCCCCCCCTGCAAGCGCTGACGCACCACCCCACCACGGGTACCCACCCGCCGTTGCCTGCCGCGGGATGGGGGAATCAATCTTCAGATCCAATCGACCGACCCGACACCCCGGAGTCCCGGACCGACAGGACAGGCACCTCTCGGCAAGCACCAAACATCACCAACAAACCACCAACCGCAACGCCATGCCCGCACAATAACGCTCTCCCACTACCATACACACACACACCACATCCAACCATGTCCCGCGCCGCCAAGCTCACCCTGACCGGCACGTCCCTCTTCGCGCTCAGCACCGTCGTCTTTGTGCACTACCAGCAAAAAGCAGAGCAAGAGGTTCGTTTTCTTTTCCCTTTCCCTTTCCCTTTCCCTTTTTCTTTTCCCTTTCCCTTTCCCTTTTTCTTTCCCATTTTCTTTCCCATTTTCTTTCCCTTTCCCTTTTTCTCTCCCTTTTTCTCTCCCCCCCTCCTTCACTCACCGTGGCCTCCTCTTCCACAACCCCCCCCCCCAGCTAACAACTCGCGCCAGGCAATGCACCAGGGCGTGGTGCGCGACATGGAGCAGCAGCGGGTGAAGCGGGAGCGGCAGGCCGACTTCGACATGCAGCGGCTGCTGGAGGCCGAGTACAAGAAGGAGCAGACGGTGCGGGAGAGCACGGGGGATGAGCCGGCGGGGGCGGGAGCGGGAGCGGGAGCGGGGAGGTAGCACCATCGCATCTGTGTGGAAGACGAGAGGATGATGATGATACCCAGGGCTGGGAAGGGAGGGACGGACGGTCGGCTGGCCGGACATGTACACATACATACTGTAATGATCACCACACCAGAAACACCTGCAGCAATGCATTGTCTAACTCGGCAGCTATGTACAAGAATAGCACCGTAATACCGCATACTACAATGCTGCATCGACTGAAGAAGCCCCCCACGGACGGCGCCGCCGTCACCACCAAGGCCACGCACGAGTAACTCGCGAGAAACCACTCCCGCGGAGTACTCGCAAGATCTAGACCAAAAGCCGCTGCAGAAATCACGAGGCTCAGAACGTGTCCCAGTACGTGTCCCAGTACGGTATAAAACGCCCCAAACGACCCAAATAACCCGAGAAGAATGCATCCACGGAAAGGAAAATATTTCTTCTCTCTTCTCCTTTTCTCTCTCGCTTCCTGCCCAGTCCACACCCCACAACCGCCAGTCTCAACAACACCATTCCCCACCACCCCCATCTCACGCACCCATGGCCCATCCCGTGCAACGGTGAGCTTCTCACCGCACCGAGATGCCCGACCGGCTGGTGAACATGCGCGAGGCGATGTTCATGGACATGAGCTCCTGGAAGAGCAGCTTGGCGGCGTACGGCATCTGGACCTGCGCGATCTTGGTCTTGTTCTTGCACGGGCGGCACTCGAACGACTGCTTGGTGAGGTTGCTGCCGGGACACGAACCATCAGTACCACACCATGGGACGGACGAAGGAGTGTTTACACCATGACAGGAATGAGGGAAGAGAGGGGCCAAAGACTTACGCAATGGGCGTCATCAGCCCGCAAATCTCACAGATATGCACCCGGAACGCATCCGACACCTCAAACAGCCTCTCCTTCAGGAAGCTGGCCGCGCCGTGCGCAATCATGCAGTCGCGCTCCATCTCGCCGAAGCGCAGGCCGCCGTCGCGCGCACGGCCCTCGACGGGCTGGCGCGTCATGATCTGCAGCGGCCCGCGGGCGCGCGCGTGGATCTTGTCGTCGACCATGTGGCGCAGGCGCTGGTAGTAGGTCGGGCCGAAGAAGACCTGGGCGCGCAGCTTGCGGCCCGTGTGGCCGTGGTACATGATCTCGAAGCCACGGCTCTGGTAGCCGTGCTCCCGCAGGAGGGACGAGACCGAGTCGACCGTCACCTCGGTGAAGGGCGTCGCGTCGCCTTCCATGCCCTTGAGCGTGGACACCTTGGAGAGCAGACACTCGATCAGATGGGCAATCGTCATGCGGGACGGGATGGCGTGGGGGTTGATGATGATGTCGGGCGTGATGCCCTCGGCGGTGAAGGGCATGTCCTCCTGGCGGTAGGTGACGCCGATGGTGCCCTTCTGACCGTGCCTGGACGCAAACTTGTCTCCGATCTGCGGCACCTTGGTGGTGCGCACCCGCACCTTGACATAGCGCATGCCGTCCTGGTTCGTCGTCACGATGACCTGGTCGATGATGCCGCTCTCGGTGCTGCGCAGCGGCGTCGAGGCGTCGCGCTTGATATGCTGCGCGGTTCGCTGCCCAAGCTCGGCATTGTCGGGGTTGATGGGGCAGGTCTTGCCGATGATGATGTCTTCGCCTGACACGCGGACGCCGGGGGCGACAATGCCGTCCGCGTCCAGCTTGTCGTACGTGCTGTGCTTCATCCGGAGCGTGTCGCTCCGGTTGGGCTTCTCAAACATCTCCACAATGTTGATGCCGACGCGCTTCTCGCAGTCCGTGTAGGACCGGAAGAAGAGACTGCGGAAGAGGCCGCGGTCGATGCTGCTCTGGTTCATGATGACGGAATCTTCCTGGTTGTAACCCGAGTAGCAGGCAATGGCGACAATGGCGTTCTGTCCGGCCGGCAACTCGCGGAACTTGAGGAACTCCATGGACCGTGTGGTCGCGAGCGGTTTCTGCGGATAGTATAGGATGTTGGCCATGGTATCCATGCGCCGCGAGTAGTTGGTGAGGAAGAACCCCATCGCCTGCTTGCCCATGGCAGACTGGTATGTGTTTCTGGGAGACTGGTTGTGATCTGGGAATGGAATGATGCTCGCGCAGATGCCGAGCAACATGCTGGGGTGGATCTCACAATGCGTGTACATGTGAGTTGTCGGATTCATCTTGGTCCTGATCCGGTTGTTGCCCACGCCAGAGGTGTCGTCGACGTCGAAGCCCATCTTGCTAAGACGGTACATGTCGAGGTCCTCGGGCGTCATGCAGATCATGGCCGTCTCCTCCTCCTCCGCATCCAGGTACTCGATGGCACCGGACCTCAGCAGGCCTTGCCAGCCCCAGTAGTTGGGATGGTACTTGCCCAGCTCCTTATCCGCCTCCAGCCGTTGGATGTGGTCTTTGTTCAGGATCAGTTGGCCCTTTTCAGCGCCGCTGTCGCCGCTCTCCTCCTGCTCGACGGTAAACAACGGCCTCATGACGCGCCCCGCATCCGAGAAGATCTTGAACTCGCGGTCGCGGATGTCGCGGACCAGCGAGACCTCGAACGAGATGACATTCTTTCTCCGCAGGCCCTGGACCAGCGAAACCAGGTGCTTGGGGTCCTGATGAACACCAACCCAGGTACCATTGACGAACACTTTGGTGGCATTGGGATACCGGAGCGGCTCGTATTCTTCCAGGACCTCCATGTTTCTGGCGATCATGAACTCAACCACAGGATCCGCGGGCGTGCCCACGCTGACGTAGCACATCAGGGACAGATTCTTGACGAGACCGCAAGCCTGTCCTTCGGGGGTTTCTGCAGGGCACACCAGACCCCAATGGGTGTTGTGGAGCTGTCGCGGTTTCGCAAGCTTGCCGTCGCGCCCGATGGGCGTGTTGGTCCGCCTCAAATGAGATAGTGTCGACGCAAAAGTGTAGCGGTTCAGCACCTGCGACACGCCGGCGGTGGAGCTCATGGCCTTCTTCTGGTCGCCCCAGTTACCCGTCGCCAGGGAATACTTGAGGGCGTTTGTGAGAGTCGAGTGCTTGATGCCCAGAGCAAGGGAGAAGTTCTTGTTGGTGTCGATGCACCGCTTCATGTACGACATCAGGTCCTGGGTCATGCGGCGCACGACACCGCGGAAGAGCTTCGCCAGCAGCGGGCCGGCGAGATCCAGTCTCTTCTTGCCAAAATGATCACGGTCGTCCGTGTCCCGGCGGCCGAGGGAGCATTGGAGCAGCTTGTGCACCATGTAGCCCAAGAAGAACGCCTTTCTCGTCTCACAGCCTTCGGTTTGCGAAATGTGAGGCAGCATTTCCTTCTGGAGCAAGTCCTTGGCAGCGCGGATGCGGCTTACGCGGTTCTGGCCCGCGTTGCCATTACCACGTTTGCCGATGAAGTCCAGAGCAATCTCGCGGTCCTGGATGCAGAAGGCTTCCTCGATGCAGGGCCGCAGAGCCTCGAGCATCTGGGTGTCGGTTCGGTCATAGCAGATGTGGTTGAGAATATCCTCATCCGACACAATGCCGAGGGCGCGGAAGACGATGGCGAGGGAAACGTCTTCCCGAACATAGGGTAGTGTAACGCTGACCGTGTTCGCTAACCTGCCCTTTTCAGGAGAGGCCTTGGTGTGCAGCTTCATCATCAGGGATGAAATCAGGCGCGAGCCCTTCTCGAGCGCACTGCGGATTTCGGCCTGGTATGAGACGCTGCCTCCGGCGGGCTTCTTGAAGACCTGGACGATGTTGGCGGCGGAGCGCTCCTGGGCAATGAGGACCTTTTCGCTCCCGTTGATAATGAAGTAGCCGCCTTGGTCGTAGGGGCATTCGTTGAGGAGGAACAACGACTCGTCATCTTCGGCCGACAGGTGGCAGACCTGCGACTTGACCATGACGGGAAGTTTGCCGAGAAATATTAGGTCGCCCTTCGCCTCTTCCCCCTTTACCGCACCCTCGCGCGGCCCAGTGTCTTCTTCTTCCCACCGGACCGTCGTGGGGTGGTCGCCGGTCCGGGCCATGTAGTCTCGCTGCTCGTCATCGAGGTCGTTCAGACCGATGGGCTCATTGATTGCAACGCGGGCGCGCTTCGTGACTCTGCAGTACATGGGCGCCGAGTATGTGAGATTGCGATCGCGGCATTCGTATGGCAGGAGGCTAGTGGTCTCTCCCGTCGTCTCGGTAAGGGTCGGCTTGGAAATCATGACGCTCTCGAAGTGGATGTCGTAGCGGCGCATGGCGATGTCTCGGCCTTCGTCGTCGCCGGGGTTCGGGTGATCCAGCGTCAGGTCTGCGTACTCGTCGACAAGAGACTGGATGGTGGTCGAGGTAAACTCGTCAAACGAGTCTATTTGTTGCGACACCAGGCCCTTCATGTCGAAGTAGGCCGAGATGACCTCCCAGCAATCCTCGGGTGTGATGCTATCGTCGCCAGCAAGGCCCGCGCCGTCATCGAGGCCGGTGCCATTCTCGTAATTGTCGTCATTCTCGTAGGTGTCGGCATAGTTGCCGTAGCCCTGGCCAGCCTGGGTCGCGTAGTCGGCCATCCTGAGACGGGGCAATCGAGAGGAGGTCGAAAGAGGGTTTTGCAATCGGAAGTCGGGAGCCGCAAAGGAATGGACTTCCCGACAAAGCGAGCGGCTGAGATGCCGCGGTCGAGGTACTGCAAAGACAGGGAAAAGGCGAAACGGCGAAAGGCTCGGTTTGTGATTTCGACGAGCTTAGAAATCGCCACCCACGGCGACTGCGCGCATCTACTCGCCGAGCGCAAAGTCTCTATCTCATCAACCGATGGGTTAATTAAAACTGTAAGAAGTGAGTGTCCCGGAAGGAATGGCAGGAAGCGCACGGTGAAGATGACCGCGGTCGGTTGGTGGCTGCGGTTCGTGAGCTTCTTTTGCAAGGACGAAGCGTACCCAGTCGATTTTCGGGCCTGCCAGTAATCTGGAGGCTGAAGACGCGGCAGCAGGGCGCTAGGCTGGATGTAGTTAGTGGTCGAGGCGGGAACTCGAGGCGGTGGGTGTTTGGTGGCGGCGGGGAAAACCCAAGCCACAGATCTATAATCCACGATAGTGTGGCTTCGACTCCGCTTTCTGGGTTGACAAGGTTCTTTGAACTTTTGAAGCATTTGTGACAGAGCCGACAGAGCCAAGTTCAATACGCAATCTAGAGCGAAACACCTGTTTGGTCACTTTCGTAGTCGCGGTATACTTCTGAATTTCTTAGCCTTTGTTTCAATTCCTCTCCTCTGGGACTTTCACACTTTGGAACGCGCTCGATCGTAGCTCAGCGTTCAATTGAGCTGGCAATGCTGTCCACCACAATCATCTGTCCGCTGCGGGAGCCAGTGGCCTGAGCCTGAATGTTCTCATTTCCGCCCACCGTCCCCCGCCGTCGGCCCTTTTGCAACCTGTGGTTTCAGGGCTGCGTCCCGGTGCTCCGAGCGTCTAGGACGTCAGGATCAAGCCCGTACACCCCTCTACTCTCGGTAGGCGACATGCAACCATTCCCAATGCGCACTCGATCGAACGGCCAGTTTCCTAGCCAGAGTACTGGAAGGCAGATTGCTTCGTTTCATCGAACAGATTGGGCCGGTCTTACTCTAGATATCACGCATTCGCATCCTAGCGCAGGGCCGGATTAGTATGGTCTCGTCCGGCAAGGGGGACCTGGAAATCGGGTTCATCGAAAGGGGGTCGAGGTTCCAAAGGTATATCAAGTTGACTTTCTCCGCTCAGCAGAGGGTCTCAGATCCAGATCATCGTTCATTACATTCTTTTTACCTGTTCAAGAACCTCATTCATTTTCTTGACATGCATTTATAACCAAATTTTCAACATGCGCTTTGCCCCCATTTTCCGCACAGCCCTGGCTGCCGCGCTCCCCCTTGCTGCCCTCGCTGCTGAGGGCAAGTCCACCAGATACTGGGACTGCTGCAAACCGTCGTGCTCTTGGCCGGGCAAGGCCCTTGTTAGCCGGCCTGTGTTCACCTGCGACGCCAAGTTCCAGCGCCTGACCGATCCCAACGCCAAGTCCGGCTGCGATGGCGGCGGTGCCTTCTCGTGCGCCGACCAGACCCCCTGGGCTCTGAGTGACGACGTTGCCTATGGCTTCGCGGCCACTGCTATTTCGGGCGGTTCAGAGACCTCGTGGTGCTGTGCCTGCTATGCGTGAGTCTGTGGTCGACACTAAACAGGATGACTGCAGCTAACCAGTCCGTCACTCTTAGTCTTACCTTCAACTCGGGCCCTGTGGCGGGCAAGACCATGGTGGTCCAGTCGACCAACACGGGGGGCGACCTCGGCAGCAACCACTTTGATCTCCAGATCCCTGGCGGCGGTGTCGGCATCTTTGACGGGTGCCGCCCCCAGTTCGGTGGTCTCCCCGGTGAGCGGTATGGCGGCGTCTCAGCCCGCAGCTCGTGCGACTCGTTCCCCGCGCCGCTGAAGCCCGGCTGCCTCTTTCGGTTCGACTGGTTCAAGAACGCCGACAACCCGACCTTTACCTTCAAGCAGGTGCAGTGCCCCGCCGAGCTTGTTGCCCGGACCGGCTGCCGACGCGCCGACGACGGCAACTTCTCGGTCTTTACCCCCCCGGGCGGCAGCAACACTGGCGGTAGCCCTCCGAGCTCCGCCGCCGCCGCCGCTGCCAGCTCCACCTCCAAGGCCGTGCCAGCTCCTTCTATCAGCTCCACCTCCAAAACCGCCGAGGTCCCCAAGCCCAGCTCGACTTCCGCCTCAACCAAACAGGACGGCTGCCGCGCGCCGACCGGCGGCTCTTGCGTCGCGGAGAAGTGGGCCCAGTGCGGCGGCAACGGCTTCACCGGCTGCGCATCTTGCATCCGCGGCACCAGGTGCCGGTTCCGGAATGACTGGTACTCGCAGTGCCTGTAAGCGGTGTTTGCGATGCCAGTTGAGAACGGCTGGGAGGAGTGGAGGATACGTACGCCGTAGGGTACTTGATACGCCGTATTGTACTGTTGAGCAAAAGCTCATTTCAATTCTGGCATGACATACATATTCGATTCGTGTGCGTTAGATACGCACTGGTTTCAAGCATGCTCCGTTGGCGGCATGCCTGAGTCTCAGCTTGGGGATCTAGTACTAGCCCCTTTGTCTCAAGGATGAGGGATCTTGGTCTATCTTAGAGAACTATATTGCCATAGGCACTTGATCAATAGAACTTTAAATTCCGGAGAATACTCGATCGCTCTGGATTAATACCAAACATAACCGACATTGAGGCCGGACAAAACACCACCAGAGCAGCCACACTGGGATCGTTGCTTTCTTCGGATGTAGTTATATGGTGTTGTCTTGATTAATGCCATTCCTCGTAACGTTGCCTTGTATTCAATAATGTAATATAGCCTTGACTAAACCGACATGCTTGACCCCCCCCCCCCGCCTAACCAAGCGACATAACCAAGCCATTCTTGATAGCATCGATCTCCGCCTTCCCAAGCGGGTCCTTCTTATCAAACGACTTGCGCTTGCGCTCGTCGCTCGTCCAGGTGGTGATGTCCAGCGTGTCGCCGCCGATCGGCGTCCGGGGCGTCTTGCCGACCATGAACCCCGTGATCCCGCCGCACTGGTTCGTGTACGCCTTCAGGCCCTTGGCAAAGCCAAAGGGATCCGCCTTTCCCGTGTTGGATGCCGGCGCGGGCAGGTCGGCGTCGGGCTCGGCCTCGGCGACGGCGTCGGCAATGTTGTGCGGGCCGACCAGGTCGATGTCGTACTTGCGGGCGTAGGCGAGGATCTGGTGGTGGAAGGTGTGGGGCTGCCACTTCTTCTTGTCCTTTGCCGGGCCGATGGCCTCCTTCTTGCTGTCGTCGAGCAGACCGTAGGGGGCGAGATCACTGGGCAGGGTCATGAAGATGGCCATGATCAGACCGAGGTTCGGGATCGGGGAGTCCTTGCCGAGGAGGTTCTCCCGCTCGAGTGTCGCGAGCATGGACAGAAAGAGACGGCCGATCAGCTGGAAGGTCGCGTCGACGGTCTCGCCATCGTCGATCCTGCGCACGGACACGGGGTTAGCAGGGGTGACTTGGCCCGGGGCCAACAGACACCTACCGGGTGATCGCGGCGGCGAGGTCGGTCTTAAGAAAGAAAGCCGTGCCCTCGCAAACCGCCCACTGCTCCTTGTAGTTGCCCGCGGCCTCGGAAAAGTCGAGCACGAGGTTCTGCAGCAGTTCCAGGATCCCGTACCCCATGTGGTCGTTGAACGTGTACATGTTGAAGTTGTCTGGGCACCGCATCTGTTCGTGGGTGCGCTGCGTGAAGAACTTGCGCTTTCCGGCGGCCGACAGCTTCCACACGTGGTCGGGGTGCTCCGCGGCCGGCTTTTCACACAGGCACGTATCGCCGCCGTCGCATCGCGGTCTCTTTCCCGTTCCCGCCCCATTGCGCTCATCCTCGTCTTCATCTTCCTCGTCGTCATCGTCCTCGTCGTCATCGTCCTCGTCGTCATCGTCCCCGTTTAGGAAGGGAGGTTGGCACATGCAGACAAAGTTGTAGGCCGTCACCGGGTTGTGGACAAACAGCTTGTAGTCATCATCGGCGTTGCCCGAGGCCGAGACGGGGGCCCAGCGCTTGTTCCTCGGAATGGCAGGCAGGTCTGCCGGGGGGCCGTCGGTGCTATCAGTGGAAGCACGCGACTTTTTGGCCTGGCTGGAGGCGCCTGTTGGAGCACGTTTAGGGGGCATTGTGGTGGAAAGGGAGGGCCGGGGCAGGCGAGGTAGAGAGTTGTTTCGGGATTTAAATATCAAAAAGGCAAGATTGAGTGGTTGAGAAATCGGAAGGGGCAGCTTTAAATCTTTCCAAACATGCCGGGAAGACGCGTCGGGGACGCGACGCAATGACGTGGGGTACATTAATTGGGGTTGCCAAGGCCCGAGATGATGTATGTAAAAAGCAACGACATCCAAGCGTGACTGCCACTCGGAAATTAGGTAAGGGAGAAAGCAAAAGAAACCTGCAGTGATCGCTCACATGCGCGCTGTGGCTCGTCGTCATTCTTCTACCGGTTTTTATTCCCGCTCAGCCCGGATTTCTGCGCCCGAGCCTGCACCATAATAGAGTATGTCTCCTGCAACTCTGCTACAGCTCATTTCACTTTTTATCGAGACACACAATATGGCGATAGAAGCCATTCTCGCTTGCAGCTCCTGTCTCTCCTTGGCCGCGGTTTACAAAAGGGGAGACTGGCCCCGTTGCTTACTGGTATCCTGTTCAGCACTACAGCTGTCTGCGGAGTTTACCACCGTCATTCGCCGAATGCAAGACTAGCACGTCACAGCATCAATTCCTTTGCCTACACCCGACAGCTGAATGTAGGTACCATATCAACAGGCCTATATTGGATCGCACGCTGATTCCCTCCAAAAAAAAAAACTACTTGATCAGGGTCCAGAAACCAGAGGCTACTAGCCGTATCACAGACTCTGGGCCCCTTTTTCATATTTGGGCAATGTCTAACCCCCCTATCTGCAAAGTGATTGCAACATTCCGGGAGTAAGAGACGGAAACAGTCGACTCTGCTAATATATGTTGCTGAGGTTGGGGTGGCAGGGATGTGCATGCCTCGTCTTGGAGTTTCTGAATCCGACGATACTTGCTCGTGGTTTCAATCTAGGTAGACACGCCCGACACTGAATGCGGCAAGACTGATATTGGCCATCCTCCAGGAGCGCAGATGCGGCTGGGGATTTGAGTGACCGTCAACTGGCCCAATGTCGCGATACTTAAAGTACAGCAGCCAAGCTCTGCTGTCGTCATCTGCAAAGGCGCAGTGAGTACATGGGCTGTTGGCGGCATGGTTGCGCAGCGGTGCACACTTACCAAGGTCCAGATACTGGCCGTCGGGAGTCCCGGCCTCTCCGGCAACGTGCGGGTCGCAAACCACGATCGTGCTGTTCAACCCGCGGCCCCGACACTGTGAGTCTTCTTCATCATAAATACGAACGTCGACGGTGTATCGCCCCGTGTCGCACAGCGTGCCCAGCCTCACCCTGAACCCCGTCAGGGGGGTTTCGGTGTTGGGGTAGATGACAAAGCTGCGGAACGAACCGACATCGGTCACCAGCCCGTCCGAATGCCGGATTACCTTGACACGCGCTTCGTACTTCTTCTCGACCCCGTCTGCCACTAGAGGGTTCATGGGCCAGGTCAGCCCAAACTCGCGCACCGGAGTGCCGCTTGCCACGGTCGTCGGGGGCGCCGGTTCAAAGGCTACGCCTACGAGGCCATCTCCGGGGTCCGAGGGGTCCAGGGTGTGGTTGGTCAGCTGTTGGACTTGCCGGAGCGGTTCGCCGGTTTGTGGATATTCGCCGGTGCGTGGAAATTCGCCGAGGATGCGCGGAGGCCCGGTGTGGGTGCTCGCGCCAGACATCAGGTATGCCATCAGCTGTCGATCGACGTGGGCGTTTGCGGCGTTGCTGCGAGATATGTTGAATGGGGTTGGTTGTGGATGGATGCGGTGTGGTGCTGGAGAGGAGTGAGTGCCTGTAAGTCAGGGGATGAGAGGGCTTATATAGCCATCTTCTTGAACCTACACTTTGCACCATTTTGGCATATTCCGGAGTTGCACAGACCTGACCTGTGATCATGTTCACGTTGCCTCCTCCTGCCTTTGTTGCGTATGGCCCCGTGGTCCGGACGTCCATCCAACGGTCTTGGCTGCTATATATCTTCCTGGTTGCCTTGCAGAGAAGGGATACTATATTCAAAAGTTGCAAGTTGGGCCACGCAAGCTTCACCCGGTATCCAGATTTGTAGTAGATGTACTTGTTCCGGCCGGTGTTACACGGGAATTTGAGAGACCCTTTCAGCGTGCCCTCTAGTCCGTGCGACCGTGCGATATTGGCAAGGAAGCATTGGGGTATGACGAGCATGGCCTTGTACCGTTTTTCGGGACGTTGCATACGGAGCTAGGAAACTTCCAACTTGGCTTGGAGAAGAGGATTCCCGACCTAGGGGTGTAGCCTAGACGGTGTTGTGCCGGCTTGCCGATATGCAGTAAACAGGGGCTCCGTAACTACATACATACCAAGTAGTGATTAGCAAACTACCGAGTGATTCATCCCCGCCACGCGCCAAACTAAGCAGGTCAAGCTGGGGTGGCGCATTTCCCCGCTCAGGACGCAATTGTCCCACCTCAATCAACAACTCCCCTGACACACTCCATCGCACCTTACAACCCAACCCCAGCTCGCACCAACCATGGCCACCCCAACAAAACCACGGCCACCCTGGACCTACCGCGACCTCATCCACCCCATCCCCGCGACCCCCTCCCTCACCACCATCGCCACCACCCCCCCAACCCCCCCTTGCCCAACCTGCACACACCTCCTCCTCGTCCTCCCTAACCCCCCCCCTCACCCCCGCGACAACAGCACCACCATCCCCCTCGAACCCTTCCAAATCACCGACGCCTTCCCCGCCTTCCCCGCCCTGCAAGCCTCCGCCTCCGCCTCCGCCGCCGGAAAAACAGGATGCGCCTTCTGCGGCCTGCTGCGCCGCGCCATCCTCGCCGCGTGGGGCTCTGCCGCGCAGCCGATGCGCGAGTGTGGCGCGACGGTGCTGCGCGAGGACGAGGACGGGTATGCGCCGCTGTTGGCGGCTGCGTGGGATGGGCGGGTGCGGATCCATCGCGCGCGGTTGGGCTGTGTCGGGGGGGTTGTCGAGCGGCTGGCGGTTCAGTTTGGGCCGGCGACGGGGCCGGTGGATGGGGAGGGGGGGGCGCTCGTTGGGGAGGTCGCGACTGGGCTGTGCTTTCGGGTGTTTGGTTCTGTGGGTGAGTTGTGTCTGCGCGTTGTGTGTTGGTGGTGGGGATCGTGCTGACGGGGACGCAGATGTTGAGTCGCCCCTTGCTGTGCCGCGACGGCGTCTGCCCAGCGTGAACGCCCTGGGCGAGAGGAACATTGCTTTGATCAGGGGGTGGACGCTGGACTGCAAGGCGAACCATGCCAATGCGTGCCAGGTCAACACCCCGTGGACGCCAACTCGGCTCTTGGCGGTCGAACCGCTGCGTCTTGTAGAAACGGCAGACGGTGGTATGCAGATGCAGGACGACCAGCGGTACGCGGCGCTGAGCTACGCGCGCGGCAGCGACTTGTCGGACCTGGGCGTGCAAACCTCGGCAGAGAATGTGGAAGAGCGAAAGGAGGCCGTCGACCTGGCCGATCTCCCCAGAGCTTTCCGCGACGCTGTTGCTGTGTGTCAGGCCTTGGGTATTGGCCATCTGTGGATCGACGCGTTGTGCGTCCTGGACGATGACGAGGACCGGGACCGCGAGGCAGCCATGATGCACAAGGTCTTCGGACAGGCGGAAATCACAATCGCCGCGTACGTGGGCGCCCCCTTTTCTGCCCCATATCCCGCAGCTCAACTGACGGCAAATCCAGCACATCGGCCGCAAGCCCTCGGTCGGGCTTCCTGCACCGAAACATGTCGGCCATCCCCGCCGTCAAGATCGGCGACGAGAACCGGTACATGATCCTTGCCCCCCTGCAGCGGGAAACCGACGGGACACATGCCGCCGACGTCGGGAGCTCGCCGTGGAACCAGGATGCCTGGGCCCTGGCCGAGCACCAGCTCTCCGCCCGGGTGATCCACTTCGCCCGAAACAAGATCTACTACGAGTGCCGACGGGCCCTGCGCTCCGAGGAGAACGACACCGAGCCCGCCGCACCCCGGCCGAGCAGCTTCTGGCCGCGGGTCGAGCGGGACGCCGCGGGGGAGCAGTACCGGCCCTACCTGTACGAGCAGTGGCGGACCCTGCTCCGCCACTACACCGCCCGGCAGCTCAGCCGGCAAACCGACCGGCGGCTCCCCCTCCGAGGTGTCGCCGCGCAGATGGCAGCCGACATCGACGACGCGTACCTCGAGACAGGCGCACTGTGGAACCGTGACCTGGCGGACCAGCTGCTGTGGCGCGTGATCCAGCCGGGGCCCCGGACCGTGCCGAGACCGCAGGAGCGGAACGCGGATGCCAGGGGGAAGGCCCCGACGTGGTCGTGGGTGCGTTGCCAGGCGCCGATCGGCTTCGTTGCGGGCGCGTCGGACGGGGCGCTGCCGGCTGCGCTGCGGGGCCGGGAGTTCCGCGCCGCGTGTGACTCGCGCGGTGCCGTTTCCCTGCAGGGGTACAGGCGGAAGCTTGTGGGAATCAGCCCCATCGACGGCGGGGATGAGTGGCTGGCTGAGATGCGCTGCGAGTATCCGTGGGATCTGCTTGTCCAGGGGGGTGACGGAACCGATGTTTGCATGGCGCATGGGGTCTTGGACGGGCCGGATGCGGAGCGTCTTGCCAGGGACGGCGGGGAGCTGATGTATCTGCATGTGACGGATCGGGTCCATCCGACGGGCTTGGTTTTGGCGCTGGCGAAGGGGTGCGCCAATGCGACCCGGATAGGGGTCGCGACGATATTCGAGTTTGGCGACCTCGTGTTGGATCCGCCGTTCCAGCCGGACAGTTATGCCGCTATGACGGTTGTATAACTGGGACTATATCCCGTTTGTCTTCCTAGCCTGTCCTGGCTACCCAAGGATCCGAGTGTGGACATGGCAATCACATCGACGACACTCGGTCCACATGCATTACACCCGCCCGATCGAATGTTTCCAACGACAGCAGCCCATGCCCACATGCTTCCGCAACTTGGGCAATGAGGGCTGACTAGTCGCGGCCACTGATGCCAGGGGGGCGATACTTATGCATGGGGTATCAGACGATCAGGCTGTCGTCGAAGACGTCTAGACATTCCTCGATACGCCACGACACGACGCTAGGGTGGTATAAGGCCGATGTTAACTTCCTTGTCTCTCTCTCTATGCTGATCCCTATCGGCCCCCCTCCCAAGGCATAAAAAGGTCCAGCAATCCCTGGCAGAGCGCCGCAACCGGGTTTACCCTCATGACCGTCCTCCGGCTGCGGCGTAGGACTTGACGCTCAAGCTCCGCCTTCTCCGCCACCAGGACGAGCTGCCGCTCCATGGCGCGCATACGCTCCCCCCGGACCTCGGCTTCGCGCCGGTGGTCGAGCCATAACTGCTGCATCTGACATCGATGACGGTCTCTGTTCTCACCCTCCCGCTCACAGCGGCCCGCACCTGCTTGGCTCTCGAGCCAGGAGCCCCCCCGCCAGACACCCGTCGCAGCAGCGTCATCAACAGCCTGCCTCTGCCGTGCCTGCGCCTGCGCCCGGTCCCCCGCCCCCTTCTCGCGCGCAAGCTCCTGCAGCGAGACCCGCAGCCGGCCGCTGTCCGCGCTGAGCCGAGCCGCGCGCCGCTCGGCATCCTCCCGCTCACGGCGGAGCAGCTCCAGCGTCGCGCGGTCCTGCTGCTGCAGCGCCAGCTCCATGCCGGCCTGGTACTCGCGCAGATCGGCCTCGAAGCGGCGGCGGGCGGCGCGCATCTCGGCCTGCACGAGCTGGCCGGCCGCGGTGTCGTCGAGGGTGCGGCGCTCGTCGACCAGCTGCACCTGGATGTCGAGCACGGCGCCGGAGGTGGCGTCGGCGAGGAGGCTGGCGACGATGGCTCTGGCGGACGCGGCGGTGCCGTCGTGCCGGGCGATGCGGCTGCCGTGCTGGAGCATGCCGCCCCAGAACTCGGGCTTCTGTAGGTCTTGGAGGCGCTGCTGGCCGGTCTGGCGGCCGGCGTCGGTGGCGTCGAGGCCGGCCCACATGGTGGTGGCGAGCACCACGCTCGCGAGGCCGCGCTCGCCGCATAGCTGCTGGAAGATGTGCAGGCTTTTGAGGGCCGACCCCTGGATCCTGGGATCGGTGATGCGGTGGAGGTGGATGATTCCCGCGAGCTGGACCTTCCTGGCGTAGAGGGCCGCCAGAAAGAAGGCGATCTCCTTGAGGATCTCGGTGTCGGAGCGCGAGGTGTCATCGAAGCCGGGCGTATCGATGAGATGGACGGTTCTGTCGCCATGGCTGAAGCTGTAGATGCCAATGTCGGCCGTGCCTATGGACACGGGGTTAGTCGAGTCTGTGTCTGAAATGGTCGTCGTCCTGCGGGGAGCTCTACAGGAAGCCAGCGAGTGGCCAACGCGGACCGACTGCGCCGCGAGCAGGGAGATGAAGGTGCTCTTCCCGGAGCCCGTGACGCCCATCACGGCGATCACGATATCGTCGTCACTGTGGTAGGGCTTGTCAGCGAGCGCCCAGTGCCGCCAGCCCGCAGGGGGTGGCAGTACACGAACCTTAGCGAGGCGACGTCCATCTTTGTGCTGGCGTGTGCTGATGCGGTTTCGAAAAAGAAAGCAGGCCAGGGTTGGAAACGACTACCGAGTGATATGCCGAGCGGTCAGGCATAGCTCTCGAAGCCTAGAGCTTTCCGCGTTTGCAATTCCCGGGCGTTTGCATGCCAACGGAGCCTGCTGCTGTGCAAACGGCCGTGCCGGGAGAGCCGGCTTCGAGCAGCAGCCTACCGCAAGGTGCCGTTCTGAGGCCCCCGGTCTCCTTTCCATCCCTTTCACTCCGTTTGTTCCAACCTGCCGTGGGACTATATGTGAGAACGTGGCCACGTCTCTCCCACTCGCAGTCTCCCAACTTCCCTTTTCCACCACGGCAGTCCGAGCAAGTCGCGCAGTCCGCGAACCGGGAAGCATCCTGCTGGCTGGCTCTAGCACGACTCTGGCGGAATTGCCAAACGTCGCCGGGATGGTGTTCAAGCTCCCAAGCAACGAGACGCCGCTGGATGACGGCCCTCTGGCGAGTCAGCTTTCCACCGCTGAGGGCGAGCCTGCAAACGAGGGCTCTCCGGCGGAGACCACGGAACTCCCTGCCCTACAGTACGCCATCTTGTCCCCATATCTGCGCGCCGCTCTGCAATCTAACGACTACATGTGCGCAGCCCCAACGACATCGTCGTCGCGGTGATGGGAGTGACCGGGGCGGGCAAGACCACGTTCATCTCCCACTTTGCCCCCGAGGCAAAGGTCGGCCACGGGCTGGAATCATGTAAGCCGGGGATTACTACAAGGTCCCGCGAATGCAAAACCTAATCCCGCATGCAGGCACTTCGACCGTCAGCATCTACAAAACGACCATGTGCGAGGAGACAGTCTACCTGATCGACACGCCGGGATTCGACGACACGCATCGCTCCGACACAGACATCCTCCGCGAGCTAGCCAACTGGCTCAACGCGGCATACCAAAAGCAGATCCAACTCGCCGGCATCATCTACCTGCACCGGATCATCGACAACCGCATGAGCGGCTCCGCCACGAAGAACCTGCGCATGTTCCGGCGTCTCTGCGGCGACGACGCCCTCTCCTGCGTCGTCCTGGCAACCACCATGTGGTCGCAAGTCTCACGCGAGGACGGCACGCAGCGCGAGCAGGAGCTCACGACCCGGCCCGAGTTCTGGGCCGCGCTGGTGGCGTGCGGCAGCACCGTGCTCCGGCAGGACAACGGCGCGGCGAGCGCCACGGCGATCATGCAGCACGTGCTGTCGCGGCGGCGGCGGCGGCGGGCCGATCTCGCGCTGCAAACGGAGATGGCCGGCGGCCGGCCGCTCGACGAGACGGCGGCGGGCCGCGAGGTGCAGGCGGACATGGCCGCGCTGCGGCGCCGGTACGAGGCCGAGCTGGCGGCGCTCCGTGTCGAGATGGAGCAGGCGCGCCGCGCGCACGACGGCCGCACCCAGCGGGAGATTGCGGCGGTGCGCGCCGAGCTGGAGGAGAAGCTGCGGCGGGACCGCGCGGAACGCGACAGGTTGTGTGTCACTGTGGGCGAGCTCCAGCGGGACCACACCGAGCGCGCCGCGGCCCATGAGCGGGAGCTGCAGTGGACCAAGGAGATGCTTCAGGCCGAGGCTGAGATCGCGCGGGAGAAGGCGGCCGGCCAGGCCAACGAGGCGCTGATGGGGGTGAAGCTGCAGCTGGCGGTCAGGGAGGCCGAGAATGCCCGGCTCGAGAGGGAGGCTGCGGAAAGGGAACGCGGGGGCTGTCGTGTCATGTAGCTCCGCGGCTTGGGATGTCTGGATATTTCCCTGGCAAGAGTGAAGGAAAACGAATCTATTCGATGACGTCTGCGTGTCTGGCTTCCAGCCCCTGACATTCCGCCGCACCAACTGCTGTGGCCGCCAACAACGAACCACATTATCCGACTGTCACGTCAAGCAAAAGACATGCCTGCCCAGCGACGGCTCAGGGCTACCAACCGTCTCTATCCGACCCCTCACCCAGCCAAGCCACCACCGCCACT
>MU853410.1:910979-922371 GCA_033297235.1 Trichocladium antarcticum
TTTAAACAAAAGTCCACCCCCTCCCCAGCCACCCTACACCCTCAACCCCACCTCCACATACCCCTGGACCACCCCCGCGGGCTGCGCCAGAAACAACATCGACCCGCACTGCACCAGGCGGCTCAGCCCGCCCGGCGCGACACAGCGCAGCACCCAGTCCTCGGCGTCCGCATCCAGCCGACAAGCCACGGCGGCCCAGCTGTCCGCCGACGCCGCGACGAACGCGGGCGACGCGAGGAACAGGATGCCGTACCCGGCGAGCTCTTGCCGCACGTACATGGCGAGGCTGGGGTCGCGCACGAGGCCCAGCGCGGTGTCGGGGCCGGGCAGGGTGAATTCGGTGGCGGGGGTGCTGCTGGAGGGGGCGTGCTGGAGGGGGTGTGGGGGCGAGGGCCAGGATGCGACGAGGGCTTTGTTGGCGTTGGGGCCGTTGTTGATGGTGAGGGTGAAGGTTTGGGGCGGGGCCGGGGTGGCGGTGGTGGTGGTGGTGAGGGTTGTTTCGGTGGTCAGGGTGCTGGTGAGGGTGGTGGTTGCGGGCTTGACCGCGGTGGACGTGATGGTTGCGGTGATGACTGTCGCCGAGGTGGACTGGACCGTGACCGCGCTGGTGACGGTCGCGTCAATGACCGAGGTGGAGGCGGCAGCATCCTCGGTCACGGCCGGGGGCTCGAGACAGGCGCACGCGGAAGAGTACTGTGCTGCATTGGCGCAGGCAGTGGGGACGGGAAACAGGGCGGAAGATGTCGTGGGCGCAGCAGTCGTCGTGGAGGGTTCGGCGGGGGGGACGCTGGAAGACGGCGCCTTGGACGTGGTCCTTGGGGCGCATTTCCCACGCCGCTTCTTGAGGGTAAGAGGGCTGCTGGAGGAGGCAGATCCTGTCGTGGTGACGGTCTTGACAACTGTCGTGCTGTACTCCGTTGCCGTTTCCCAGACCGTCTCGTACGAGGTCGAAGTGTCGCCGACCGTGGTGTAGGCGGTCGAGGTGGTGACAACGATCACGGTGCCGGTGTGTGTTGACGTGGACGTGCGGGTTGAGAGGATGGGGTCGGCTGCGAGGGTGACGGTCGGGACGACCGGGAAGCCGAACACGGACTGGCAGGCTGACAGCTGCGCGGCTGGGTCATTGTTGCCATGGCCGGCGACCTGGTACAGGCAGGGTACGAGGCTGCATTGCGCGGCGATCGGATTGTACAGAACTGGAGCTGGCGGCATGCTGAAGTATCATACAGACGGCGGAATCCAATCGTGAGTGACGGTCAAGTTCTCACGGCTGGGCATCGTCGGGTTGATATTCCCTGGCCCCTGGCCGTGACTACGGCTGAGCGTGCTGGATTGGGATGCATCTACAAGACCAACAACGGTTTCGGCGTGGCGCGTAACAAACATGCCGAGCTGAAGTTGCGGAACAAGGCGTAGCGCTGCAATAGTTTCTCAATATTTGGTAAGCGAGCGGTTTAGATCTGCAGCTAAGGGAGTTGCGAGATTCGAAGCAGGGGGTTTTCAGCTTGCTGTGGTGGATCAAGAAAAACCGAACACAACTACGGGGATGGCCGGCCGAGCCCGATTGGATCCTGGGCCGAAAGCTTAAAATTGAGGTAAGACTAAGAGCTGGTTATACACTGCGATGCGTTCAAGGTTGTATGCAGTATGGGAACGGCAGAAGCAAGTGTGACCAGCTTTGATACTGATAGACGCCATGTTGATCAGCTGTCCCGGATGCAATGACGTCATTGTGATGCTGGACATAGTCGCGACTCTAGTACTTAGTCTGAGGAGCCGGAAGTATGTGCAGCATTCAATTTGCATGCAGCATTGTGCCTTCCATTCATGATTCCAAGTTCTGAGCGCAATACTTTAGCTGGGAACTTAAAATCACCAAATCAATGCGGCCAACTGCCTGGTATCCAAAGTCGGCCGAAAGCGGAAAGCCATGGCACACCTTGTCACGTAAGTAGACTTGGAGCTGCAACAACAAGGATTTCTAGAAGACGGTATTGTCAATGATAATCACATCCCTCAATGATATCCACTCAATCAACTTCAAGCCCTGCCCTTGTGCAGAGGTGTTTGGATCTTGTCTCCACTGCTATGTACAGGGTTAGGGTCTGCACACAGATCTCCCTCCAAACCCCCACCATGACTCACCCGAATTCGGAGACAGTCGCACGACTTAGCACCGAACTCAAAATTCCAGGTGCTTGCCCCGACTCGTTGACAAGACTGCAGCCCACTTCCCGAGCAATTGGCGCACTGTTCCCGGGAATCCCTGCCGGCCCTCTTCCGATGCCTTCCCCCGCGAAACTCGACATCCGCCCGGCGGCCGATGAGGCCCACAGTCTCTTTGCGGCGACGTGCCAAGCCTCGCCCCGGCCGACCCTCCTGCCCTTGTGCATCACTATCCCGTCGGATCTGCTGACGCCGTCGGCCATCTACCTGAAGCTGACCAATGGGTATGGCACCAATCCACCCCCTCCCACGACCACTACTGACCGTCCAGCGCCACCGCCGAGTATTCGTTCCTGCTGGAGAGTGCCTCGGGCAGCACCGAGACAGTCGGGAGGCACAGCTTTATCGGAACCAGTACGTGTGATTCAACCCTGGCCATGACCTCGTCTGACTCGCTCGGCAGACCCGAGAAAGGTGCTGGCGACCGGCCCCGGCTATCAAGATGTCGGTGACCCTATGAGGGCGCTGGAGGCAGAGCTGGCCCAGGACCGTGTTCTCAGCATCCCGTCGCTCCGGCTGCCCGCCCTGACGGGTGGCGCTGTCGGCTACATCTCGTACGACTGCATCAAGTACTTTGAGCCCAAGACCGACCGGCCGCTCAACGACAACCTGCACATCCCCGAGGCCCTGTTCATGCTGTTCGACACCATTGTCGCCTTCGACCACTTCTGCCAGGCCCTCACCATCGTCACCCACATGCGCCTCCCCGACTCTCCCTCGGGCGACTTCCAGTCGGCCTACGACACGGCCTGCGCCACCATCCGCGCAACCATCGAGCTGATCCAACAGCCCGAAACGCCTCTCCCGCCGCTCTGCCCCGTCGACCCCACCGCCGAGCCGACCTACTCGTCCAACGTCGGCCGCCACGGCTACGAGGCGTTCGTCACCTCGCTCAAATCCCACATCGTCAAGGGCGACATCATCCAGGCCGTCCCGTCGCAGCGCTTCTCGCGCAGCACCGGCCTGCACCCGTTCAACATCTACCGCACGCTGCGCACGCTCAACCCGTCGCCCTACCTCTTCTTCCTCTCGTGCGCCGCCTTCCACATCGTCGGCGCGTCCCCGGAATGCCTGATGAAGACCGACGGCCACGCCGCGCTCCCCACCGACAGCCGGTTCGGGCACGCGCCGGGCCTGCTGCGGCCGCGCATCGTCAACCACGCGATCGCGGGCACGATCCGGCGCGGCGCCAACGCGGCCGAGGACGACGCGCTCGCGGCCGAGCTGCACGCCAGCACCAAGGACCGCGCCGAGCACGTCATGCTGGTCGACCTCGCGCGCAACGACGTCAACCGCGTGTGCCACCCGAGCACCGTCAAGGTCGACCGCCTGATGCGCATCGACCGCTTCTCGCACGTGCAGCACCTCACGAGCGAGGTGTCGGGCCTGCTGCGCCCCGAGTGCTCGCGCTGGGACGCGCTGCGCAGCATCTTCCCCGCCGGCACCGTGTCGGGCGCGCCCAAGATCAAGGCCATGGAGCTGATCTACGACCTGGAGGGCGAGAAGCGCGGCATCTATGCCGGCGCCACCGGCTGGTTTGCCTACGACGTGGTGCGCGTCGACGACGGCGGCGCCGCCGTCGTGGACGAGGGCCAGATGGACACGTGCATTGCCATTCGGACCATGCTCGTCAAGGACCGGGTCGCGTATCTGCAGGCCGGCGGCGGCATTGTGTTTGACAGCGAGAAGACGGAGGAGTGGATGGAGACGATGAACAAGCTGGCCGCGAACCTGCGCTGCATCGAGCTGGCCGAGAAGTACTATGGCGACGGGTCGGGGTCCAAGTCGGTGCACGAGATCATCGAGGAGGAGAGGCGCAAGGGGGATGAGTACTACAAGCTGCAGACCACGGGCGCCGGGGCCTAGAGCGGGGGTCGCCGCTTCGTTTCTGGTTCTTGCAGCAACTGTTATATGTACATAGTTGTCTATGAGGGGCCTGACCGTCTCGCCGGGTTCTGTGCCAATGTGCTCCATCTGTGGCAATGGACCGAAGGGTCCAAACACCGCGATGGGCGCAAGGGCAGTGTTGGGTGGAGGACAAGGAACCTCTGAGCTAAATACAACCTCTGGTAGTTGAGACCCTGCCCGTGCCGCCGCTTACAGTGACAACACGGTATAGTCAAGGTCCGGCTCCGAGCCAGCCCCCTCCCTCGGAAACACCTTCCTGACCCAGTACCCAGTTTTGACCCCCCTGGCCACCCGGACCGGCCGCCAGAACTGCAGCCACCGGCCTGGTTCCGACTCTTCCATGTCCGCCGCCGCTCTCTCCCCCTCCATGACGCGATCAAAGGCAGCCTGTTCCATCGCCAGCACACACTCCGCCAGCGGCCTCGCAAACCCCGCCACCACACCATCCATTGTCGAACCCAAAATATAGGATCGGAATCTGATTGGTCTGAACAGACGGAGGAATCAACAGTGATGATGGCTTCAATTGTGTCAATCTGTGTAACTGTGAAAAAGCAGTGTGTGGCTTAAAAGCCTATTTCCTCGGGGGAGCTAACGGATACCTAATGCTATGCTAAGACCAATCTGCCCCTGAACCCCTGAGTGGGTTCATCCAATATCGCTACCATAGTCCCACTTTGTTACAGTAGGTTCAACACACCCCCTTAGAGTAACTGCTAGGCAGCTGCTCTAGAGCACTCCTATAAGTGAGGTTATTCCTAAGATCCAAATTCCCTAGCAATCCAGCTCCCTAGTATCCGTTCCGTAGCTATCTAGCCTTAGGCTCCCTCTAGTCTCTGTCTCTTGTTTTCTAGTAGGGAGAGTTGGGAGACTCCTTAGCTCCTACCCCCTTATATAGACTACGGGTATCCCGCTATAAGCGCTATACTCTCTTCTATCAAAGTCTTGCTTGCTCTTTAGCGAATAAGGCTCTCGATAGGTACTATGTTAATTATCGTGACGAATTCTTAGTGTTTATCTGCCGTTAGGGCCTTTGTGAACCTGTTGGCTATTATCTTCGCGGTAGGCACGTATTCTACCTTGATCTTACTAGCTTCGCGCTCCTGCCTTAGCTAGTAGTTGTAGATATCTACGTGCTTGAGCTTAGTCTATAGAGTGGCGATCTTAGTGTTAACGAGTCGGATAGTCTACGAGTTATTGCACTAGATCGTGATCTAATCGTTGTTAAGATCGACCGATAGTTCGGAGATTAATCCGCTTACGAATATACCTTCTTTAGCCGCTTACGAGAGAGCTAACAACTTAGCTTTAGTTGTTAAGGTTATAACTATATCTTGCTTGCTTACGCGCTACGCGATTAGACCGCTAAATAGTTAGATAGCGAAGCCTTATAAGCTTTTCCAATCAATAAGGTTGTTAGCGAATAAAGAGTTACTTACTACAATTAGCTAGTTGCCTCCTCCTAATTAGAGGGCGAAGAAGCGTGTTTAGTAGAGGTATCTTAGTACTCGGTCGGCCGCCGTATAGTAATCTAGGCCTAGGTTATAATTAAACCAGGAAAGTCTCGAAGCTACGAAAGCGATGTTAGGTCGCGATATAATAGTAGCGTAGAGTATCGAGCTAACCTTCTTCTAGTAGAATCGCGTTACACCTAGATCTACGATGTTATTATATAGAAGCAATTCTATCGTCGTTATAGGTGTTCTAGGTATAGCTTCTAAATCCGTGAGCTTTGTAATCTTCTCGATATATAATGTCTAGCTAAGCTAAACGAGCTTCTTAGTTCTCTCGCGGTAGATCTCGATACCTAGGAACTACTATAGCTCGTCGCTACTAGTAAGTTCGTATTTCTCGCGTAGGCCGCTAACGATCTTATTAACCTTCTTTTGCTTGTTCTTACGGTACGCGATTACAATGTCGTCGACGTAAAAGAAGATAATAACGTCCCTGTTTATTATTACGTATAGCTTACGTAGTATCTTAACGAATCCTAGTATCACGGGTGGTAAATGCCCAATGTTGGGGTACGTATATATTCGATATAGTTGTACGAGGAACTCAAGATGGTGGGTGTGGCCCGCCGGGGATATGCCCTGCGGCGGGCTCCACATACGCGCTGCAGGCTCTACAGGCCCTACATCGTACAACCGCTCTACAATGGCTATACGGCCATATGTTACGGCTAGACCCGTGACACTACCCTCCCTTAAAACAAGCCTCCTCCTCTTCGAATCAAGCCTACGGTTCGAACGCTCGAATCGTGGCTTTAGTTCCTTCTCGGCACCTACGCTAGGGGCCCTGGCTTGTTCGGATTGGTATTATAGAACTTCTAAATAGTATTATCGCAGCCGCGTAGATCCGTTGCTAGCTACTAAGTCGGCTAGGCGTGGCCCTCCTACTTGACCAGGTATTGCTACCTCCCGTTCTTTGCCTTCCTAAAGTCTTGAATCTCCTTAAATCTCTATTTAACTACTTCGACGCTGTCGTTTTAGCGCCTTACTTCCCTACTACGGTTCGCCCTTATATCTCTCTACGCGTTAGCTTACCCTAGGATTCCCTGCTTACCCCGCTATAGCCGAACTAGTAATACGTAGAACGTGTCGAATATCTTTATATTCGCTAGAAGGCGTAGCGTCACCGCGTATAACGCCGCTTTAGTGACTTCGAATAGTCCCTCCTAGCGTAGTTCGAGCTTCTTCGTCGGGCGCCCTATCTTGTAATGCTATATATTAAGCATTACCTTGTTACCGATTCTATAGACTAGGGCGTCGCTACGTTTAGCGTTCGCGTTAATCTTGTAACGGTCCTGCGCTTACCTCGCTAGTGCCTTCGCTATATCTAGTACTGCTTTAAAGCGTATAGATATCTCTGTCGCCTAGAAAAACTCCCTCTTCTAAGCTTCCGAGAGTTCTAGTAGGTATAGTCTGCTTAGTTCTACGCCTATATGTAGGTAGAAACCGTAGTTCGCGAAGAAGGGCGATACTCCCGTTGTCTCTAACGATGTGTTGTTCCCTACGAACTCTACAAGCGGTACCTAATCCGCCTAGTTATCTTGTGCCTAGTTAACGAAAAGGCGCAAATACTACTCTAACTCTACGTTAATCCGTTTAGTCTGGCCGTTCGTCTACGGGTAGAACGCTAATAATAGTTTCAGAGTCACCGCTAATCTCGACGATAGTATTCTCTAGAACGTTAAAACGAACTATATACCTCTATTTAATATAATCGTCTCGGGCAGGCTATATAGGCTATAGACCTGTTTTACAAAGCAGTCTATTAACTTATCTACTTCTAAGGTCTCTATTAGGATAAAGTGGCGTATCTTCGTTAGTCGGTCCACTACTACTACGATATAGTTAAAGGTACGGTTTCTCTTTGTATATGGCGGAAGTAGTGTAATATAATCTACTAATATATCCTACTACAGTAAGAGTAGTACTAGTAGCGGCTTTAGAAAGCCCGTTAGTAGCGCCCTTGGCGTTTTCGTCTTGTTATATAGTAAGCAGGCGTTATAGTAGTCGCGGATCGTACCGGTTATCCCGGTCTACTAGTATTTCCGGTTTATTAGATCAATAGTCTTGGTCCTTCTAGGGTAGCCCCTAGGTCCTAATGCGTAAGTTCGGTGGATTAGCTATAGCTATATTTCGTCGTTGTCTAGGTCAATAAGCATCCTCCTATAGTAGTAAGCCTTGCCTGCGATAGCTTAGCACTCTACGTATAGTACTTTGAGCTTTGTTTTTATATCCTTTAGCCACGCTCTAGTTCTAGGGTCTGCTAACGCCTTGAGCGTTGCCTTTAGCAGATCCGAGCTCGTATATATCTCGTTTAGCAGATTGTCGATATACCTTGATAGGTCCAACTAGTTAACTGTAATCGCCTCGTTATATAGTCTTAGTAGTTTAAATGTCTCTAGATCGAACCGGTCGGGGTCGATTAGTAGCCTCTTGCGGTTCTAGAGTCGGTTATCCTCTACGCCCTATAGTATATGTTCTAGCTTGCGGCTTAGCGTATCTAGTATTGCGTTTGCTAATCCCGGCTAGTAGATAATACGGAAGTTAAATCGTAATAGGAATTCGGACTACCGTATATGCTTTAGGGACAGTTGCTTCGTCGTTACAAAGGTCTGAAGGTTCTTATAGTCTGTAATAATGTTAAACTAGCTATTCGCTCCCTCTAGTTCTGGTCGCCATTCCTCTAGTGCCTTAATTACTGCTAATAGCTCCTTGTTATAGATGTTGTAATTACATTCCTATACTAAGTGCTTCGCGCTAAAGTAGGCTACTAGGTGCTAGTCGCCGTTGTTGTCTTATTATAGTAGCGTTCCGCCTACTGACTAGTCTAAAGCGTTAGTTTCGATAACTACGGGCTTATCCTAGTTGTAGATCCTTAGCGCTAGTACTATCGAAAAGTATGTTTTTAGTTATTCGAAAGCAGATTGGCACGGTCTGCTCTATTCCTAGCTCGTTGTCTTCTTTGTCAAGTTATAAAGTAGCCTCGCTACTCCTAAGAAGTTCTTAATAAATCGCCGGTAGAAGTTCGCGAAGCCTAGGAAGCGTTGTAACTGCCGTCTCGTCGTTAGTAGCTCCTAAGATACAATCGCCGCCACCTTCTCTTTGTCTATATCGATACCGCCTAGTGTAATAATCAGGCCCAGGTATTTCGTTCTTATAGTATAGAATTCGCACTTATTAATATCGACCTAGAGGCCTGCCTAGTATAGTCTCTTTAGCACCTCCTTCACCTGCTTGACGTAGTCTGCTATATTCGTGGAGTAGATTAGTATATCGTCTAAGTAAGCCGTAGCGTATACGTCTAGTATATTGTATAGCGTGTTGTTAATATAGTGCTGAAACGTAGCGGGCGCTCCCTATAGCCCGAACGGTATAACTAGCGATTTGTAGAGGCCGAATCGTGTTACGAACGCTATTAACTATTCGTAGCCTTCCGCTACTCGGACTCTATTGAACGCTGCAATAACATCTAGCTTCGTAAAGATCTGCGCTCTATAGATAGAATCGAGTGTCTCCTTGATTAGTAGTATTAGATATTAACTCTTTATCGAAACGTTATTCAGACCTTAGAAGTTAGCGTAAATCCGCACTCCTCCTCCTAGCTTCTAGGCAAGTAGTAGAGGCGCTCCCGTGCTTGATTTTAATAGTCGGATAAAGCCTTTCGTCAGGTAGTTATCTAGCTAGCGCTTAACTATATATAGTTCCATTAGTAAGAACGGTCTGTTCCTTAAGAATAGTAGCTTACTTCCTAGTATTAGCTCGATTTTATAGTTGTATAATCTATATAGTAGTAGCGTATCCGCCTCCTAGGGAAGAAAAGTCTCGAACGTATCGCGATACTCTACTAGTAGGCGTTTTAAGATATCCGCTACCGTTAGCTAGGGTTTGTTACTCTTCTCGAAGAATTTCCAAGCGTCCTCCTCTATAATCCTGTAAATCGTCTCTACGTCGCTCTAGAGGGCGTTCACAAACTCGTAGTACTGTTCTAGGAGTGCTAAAGTATAGTCCTCTAGCGAGCCTTCGCGGTTCAACATCCGCTTGTAAAAGTCGTCTAGTAGGGCGTAGAGCGTAGCCCTCTCCTTGTCCTTCTTCTCGTTTAGTATTGCTTGTTCTAGTTAGTCGACCGTTATACGTATTACCGTTACGCCCTTCTAGCGGCAGAAAAGTATAAAGTTTGGCGCGTTTAGTATCTTAATGTTATTTTTATTAATCGCCTCGTTACACGGTAGTAGCTTCGGGAGTCGTTTCGGTAGTAGCGGCGCCTATAGGTACCTACGCCTATTCACCTTCTTCGCTAGTTATAGCCTCCTTATAAGCTTATTCGGAATAACTACCGCTCTTGATCCTAGCGGGGATAAGGTCTACCGCGGTCCGTTCTCGAGCGCTCTCTAATAGCGTTATAATAGGGATAACCTCCTCTTCCTCTTCTTTAGCGGGTTCTCTAGACCCTAGTTATACTCCCTGTCCTCTGGTTCTCCCTTATCTAGGACTTCCTTGACCGATGCTTGGTATTTCGCTGTGTTTTTTATAGTTGTAGGTTCCGCGGTTGTAGGTTCCGTAGTTATAGGCTTCGCTTACGGTACTATTAGCTCGGTTATATATTCTAGTAAGTAACGTTGCTCTTAGTAACGCTCCCTAAACGTAAGCTTTAGGTCCGCCTAGTTAATTGTTAGGTCGTATCTTCTTAGCTATAGGAGGCCTAGAATAATCGGATTGTCTTTCGCTAGTATAGTATTAAAGAACCGAAGCTTCTCCCTATACTAGCTAATCCTTAGTTCTAGTACTATACTCTATTCGATCTATAACTTCAGTATACTATCAGCTAAGTAGAGTAGCTTCCTCGTTTCTAGTCTGCTTAGCAGTATATCGTTACGTACCGCGAAACTAAAGTCTATAAAGGCAAGACCTATATAGCCTAAATCTACAAGCGCTATATACGCTATCTTACGCTTGCTTATCACAATATAAGAGGATAATAGGATTAAATTAGCTATCTAACTAATAGCGCTAATAACTAAATCGCTACTACCTCCCCTATAATAGCCTCCATACCCCTACACACGTCTTCGCGTAGAGGCTAGGCATTTCCCTAGTACTATTGTTACTATTCTAGGTCTTCTATACTCTATTTAGGTTCGTAGTGCTTAGTATCGTTGTAACTAACTTCTCCTAGAACGTGGCCTTAGTCTATAAATCGTACGCGGTACGTGCTACGGCTACCTCCGCCGTTATTGCCGAAGTTCTAGTTGTTATTGCCGAAGTTCTAGTTGTTATTATTCTATCGATACAGGTATCCGCCGCCGCCATAGCCTCCGCCGCCTCTAAACCCGCCGTTATTGTTATTCTAGTTTAGGCTACTATTATTGTTCTAGTTCGGGCCGCTATTATTACTGAATCCGCCGTTATTGCCGAATCCGCCGTTGTTGCCGAATCCGCCGTTGTTACCGAATCCGCCGTTATTGCCAAATCCGCCGTAGTTACTGCGGCCGCCCTACTGCCCTCTACCTCTAGCGCCTAGGTTGTTCTAGGCTTGCTTGCCTTTCTCTATATATTTCGCCGCGATATAGCCCCTCGTACTATAGAGGAAACAGAGACCTATAGCTATATACTGCTCCCTCTCTAAGTTAGAGAGTCGTAATATAGTTGCCTTGTCCTTAGTAGTAGTTACCTGGTCAACGTCTATAGCGTTCGGGTCCTTACCTTCCTTCTTAGTATTATAGCCGTTATAGTAGTTCGGCTCGTTAGCC
>MU853410.1:922636-963319 GCA_033297235.1 Trichocladium antarcticum
TAGAAGTCATCCTAGGCCAGGAGGTTTATCTATAGTAGGATTAGGTCCCGTATTAGCTTCGAAAGCTTCTCTCTTAGCGCGTGTACGCGGGTGGCGTTATCCTAGTTACTTAGGTTATAGAGGTTCGAGAACTCTATAATAAAGTCTATAAACTTTATGTACTTATCCTTCTACGCTATCTTACGTAGCTTGTTCTTAGCGTCGGCTACTAGATCTATCGTTACGTACTTCTTAGAAAGGAACTTAATAAACTCGTTAGTAGTTATCTATACCTAGGCTTGCTTATTGCCTGGATTTGCGACAATAGTATCGATATAGTTGCTGATTCCTATAGCTGCGATTCCCTCTAGTAGCGAAGCTACGTAAAGGATCTTCGCTTTCTCGGTTACGTATTCTAGCGGCCGTACGGCCTATCGCGCTATGATTAGTGTTTTCTACATTCTGAATTATATAGTTCGCTTCGCTAAGTCCCGCTTAGAGCCCAAGAACGTAAAGGCGTATAGCATACTGCCCTCCCTAGCGCCGCCGCTACCGCCTAGCTTCCCAGACTCGATCAGCCTTGTTAAAACGTTATTCTCTACTTATAGTACTATAGCCTTCTCGTTTGCCTCGTTCGCCCTAACTATCTGTCTCTAGATTTCCTCGGTCGCGCCCCTAAGGATATGTTCGGCAAGGTTTGCTATTATCCTCTCCGTTATATTGTCCTTTCTAGCTCTCTTAAGCGCTTTAAGTAGGAGGTCGTTACCTATAAACAGCCCGTAGTATCCTTCGAAATAACCCTTTAGTTTCGGGTATACCTCTTCCTTTAGGGCTATAGTAGCCTCGCTATATATATCCTTAATAGGAATAGGCACTTAGGCTACGGAGCTTACGTTAACGTCTATAGTGCTTGTTATCTTCTTTATTCGGGTTTCTTAGGTTTGGGTTCTTAGGTTCGGGGGTTCGGTTTCTTAGGTTCGGGGGTTCGGTTTCTTAGGTTCAGGTTCTTAGGCTTGGGTATCGGACTGTTTTGTCGTTTCGGGACTAACTATCTTGTCGGTTTCTTAGGTTCGGGGCGGTCGAATTGTAATTTCAGTTAGCTCGCGCAACGCAAATTCGTCGTAATTAATCGACGAAGGTCTGCGCATACGAACAGAAGGTACAACCAACTATCACGGGTGGTAAATGCCCAATGTTAGGGTACGTATATATTCGATATAGTTGTACAAGGAACTTAAGATGGTAGGTGTAGCCCGCCAGGGATATGCCCTGCGGCGGGCTCCATATGCGCGCTGCAGGCTCTGCAGGCCCTACATCGTACAACCGCTCCACAATGGCCATACAGCCATATGTCACAGCTAGACCCGTGACACCTAGACTTCTTAAAGTATTAGTTAGCTCGCGTTGCTATAGGAGAGGGGATTTTCTTAGCCTATATAGAGCTTTGTTTAGCTTTAGTATATTCCTATATCTACAGTAGCCCTAGGGTATCTATATATACACGAGCTCGTCGAGGAAGGCGTTTACGAAGGCGTTAACCGCGTCGAATTGGATTAACTCGAGATCGAATCTCGCTACAATAGCAAGCACTGTTCGGAGTAACTAGATTGTAAGAGTAGTAGCGTAATTTTCTTCTACTAATCCCTTCTGCTATTAATTACTACGAACTACGAGCTACGCTTTGCACTTATCGAGGAACCTATCTTAGCTAAACTTATAGACGTAAACCTATATATAGTCCAGAATCTATTATATACCTGCTTATTAGCGGGAAACCTTATCCTACAACTACTTAACGCTATAGCTAGCTAAGTGATCCTTCTCTGCTTGTAGGAAGAGCGCTTCTAGCAGGTAGTTCTCGAGTTCGTGATACTATTTTGGCTCGGGAGGAAGGATATCGCAATATAGGCGTTTGATACTATCTTTCTTCTTCATTAGCTATATAACGCGCTTCTTCGTAATAGTTCCTTATAGAGTCTGCTCTTCTTCGGTAGTCTTTAGTTTCTTAGGCTCGATTACTAGGGTCGCTATCTTTCGCTAGAGTCGGTTAATCGTAGCTCTTATAATAGGCTTGTCTTTCAATATACCGACTACGGTCGATAGTATACCTACGTAGAAGGCTACGTACTATAGTTCGAATGCCGCTGCGATTTCTATAGTATTGTCGGCTCGTAAGCTAGTTATTAGCGCGGTTAAAAGAGTAGCGGGAGGTATTATAGGAGGTATTTAGTAGAACTTAGGGAAATCGCTAAAGGCGTTGCCTTTAACTATAATAGTATCTAAGATCTCCTCTTTAAGCTCTTCTTCTTCTAATACGTTATTAGTTAGGTAGACGGCGATATCCTTATCTTCGTCCTTATTCTTAGGTTCTTGTTTATCTAGTTTAGTAGCTAGGTTTCTTGTTTCTTAATCGGCAAGCTACTAGGCAAGTGCCTCTAGGTTAACTTGCTTCTAATTAATCGCGATGCGCTCGAGGTCTCTAGAAAAGACCTATGTCTCGTTAAAAATAACGTCTTAGGTAGCTACTACATCGTTAGTTCTAGGGTTCTAGATTCAGTAGATGTTAGAGGATTAGTATCCTACTAGGTATCCTACAAATGCCATTAGCTCGAATCTCTATAGTCGGCGCTCCTTCTTTTACGCCGTGGTTGTTATAGCGTAAGCCTTGTATCTATATACCTTCAAATAGTTTAGTGCTAGTTTACGTCGCTCTATTATAACTATGCTTCGCTTCTCTAGGTGCTCGTGGAATCTCTCAAATGGTATCTTCTAACCGCTTCCTTACCTTAGTATATAATTAAAGAGGTACACCGATACTCGGGAAATCTTAAGCTACAATTTAATCGGGAGGTTAGCGCTCAGAGCTATATAACGTTGTTTTTCCTTAATTATATCCCCCGAGCGCTCTACTACCCTGTTCTGCTCTTACGTATAGGCAGTATAGGGCTCGACTTTAACACCCTTACTCTTGAAGAACGCTATAATAGCGTTAGTCTTAGTAAACTCGTTATCGCACTCGATTACTTTAGGTTTGATCTTATACTAGGTCTCTAGTATATAGAAGAGGGTCTTAAGGGCCGCTAGGATATTGTCGCCTTTATAGGTTCTTATATAATAGTCCTACGTATACCTAGAGTATTAGTCAGTAGCAAGTAGTAGTACGGTGTAATCTTGTCGCGCACCTAGGTATTTGTAGAAGTCGATAGCGATACGGTCCCCCGCCTTTAAAGGGTCTAAGCATAGTTCTTGGCTAATCCGACGTTTTACTTTGCTATATCCGTACCCGTTATACTCTACTATTGTAATACCCTTAATTTTAACTCTATAAGTACTATTAACGAGATATTCGAGGGCCCTTAGGCCTAGGTGACTAAGGCGGAGATACTATATTATTACATCCGCTCTAGATAGTACCTAAGCGGTCTATATATTAAGCTATTGCTTTCGCGTAGCGAAGGCGGCGTATATAGTTATCTAGGGAATATATTCTAGGACGAATTGATTATGTCGGTCTTAAACATCGTAGAGGTATACGTTTTCTCTACGCTATAGGCAGTCGTTGCAGGTGTCCTACTAGATACTACGGTTTTTGAGTTAGTAGAGGGAGACAAGGTTATATACAAAAGTCGGGCAAAAAGCTACGTCTTTAAGAGTAATAACTTAGGATCCGTTCTTAGTCTTTACTATAATGTTAACTTCGCTATATCCCTCGATAGCAACAGGATATTCTCCGGCCTAAACGTAGTCTAACGGGCTTATAAGGTAAGGTAGTAACTTAAACCGGGAGAGGTTATTATATAGGTAGATAGTTAATCCGGAATCGAGGATAGACGAGTTAACTAGAGGGTATATAAGCTGCCCTACTTAGAAGGCCGCTAGTATAGTAAAGAAGCTTGTAGTATATCTTCCGACTATACGCCCGTACCTAGCTAGCTACTATACCTACTTCTTAAAGTAGGGCGTTAGAAAATTCTCTAATATCTTAGTAGCTTCCTAGCTAGGTGCTGATGTTATCTCTAGAGAGGTCTTTGTCTAAATAAGGGGGGCTTTAGCTATTTAATTAGCTATCTAGCACTCTTAGGGGGCTACTGCTACTTGTATAGAGTTTCGGCACTCTTCGTCTACTAATTTCACAGTAGGTATCTCGGGGGCCTTTTAGCGCTCTTCTTCTACTAGTTATAATGTAGCAGGTCTCTCGGGGGCCTTTTAGCGCTCTTCTTCTACTAGTTATAACGTAGCAGGTCTCTTATCTACTAGTAGTAAAGTAGCAGGTATCTAGTTATAGGCTACCTCTAGTTACAAAGCAGGGCGGTACTCTAGGGAAGTACGTTGTTGTTATATACTCCTACTTAGGGCTAACGCTATAGGGAGTTAATCTTGATCTTAGGATAACTCTTTTAGGTTAGATCTCTATCTCTTTAGCTTTATTCGCCCTGTCTTAGCTTTAAGCGAGGGGTTTGCCTTAAGGTTCTTCTCTATTCTCTAGATAATGTTCTCTCTATATATAAATCTCCAGGGGGCTCTCTCTAGGTATAGGTAGTAGTATCTTTCTATATTATATACTCCTTTATACGCCTTATATAGTGTAACCTCCTCCTCCTACTAGGGGCTTATATCGCTTCTCTTTCTCTTGCCGCCGAATGTTAGGAACGCCCTGCGGGTAACCCTAGGCTTCGATTTCGCCGGGAGGTCTTAGGTACCGATCTGGAGTTAGCGGGTTATATCCTCGATCGTATAGTCTTAGAAGTTAGTAGCAACTACTCTCTACTTCTTAGATTAAGTAACGAAGGTAAGGGGTATCTAGTTGATCGCTTTGCTTAGGTTAGCGATCCAAACGATAGGGAGAGTTCCTTCCTAGATATCCCTTATAATAGCTTCCTCTATTAGTATCTCCTACTTCTTAATCTATAGCTCGAAATCCTCTTATACTGTAGTTACAAACCTCGACTGTTTAAGGATAGCGTAGTACGCTCTAATCTTCTTACGGAGGGCTATAGCTACCTCGATGTTGTTAGCGCCGAATCCCTTATAGATATAGTACTACTTATTAACGCCTTAGTCTACGTAAAGTTAGGTTATTTAGAGCTAGACCTAGATAGTATCTATAATAAAGTCCTAGAGCTTCTAGACTTCCTTCTGTTATTAGGCCGCCTCTTAGGCCTTCTCTTAGTAGTTATTCTCTAAGATAGAGAGTATCTAGTTCTACACTATTAATAGATATACTTACTTAGCTACTCGGGCGGCTGCGGCGGTAGCTACGTTGTCGTTGTTACCGCCGGCTCTGGCGTAAGCGCTAGCGTAGCCGGGGGTAGGGGCGTAGGCTGTGCCGCTTCGGGTAACTCGTAAGACGGGCGTATCGGCGCCGTCGTAGTCGATGTCTCGTGCTAGGGTTAAGGCTAGGTTTAAGCGATCGAACTTAGCTATAGTTTTAGCTTCGTATACGGCCTAGGCCGTATCGGGATCGAACTCGCTAGGGTACTTAAGTAGGGTCTCTTTGCCTAGGACGTAGTCGAGTAGTTCGTATAAGGCTACTTTCAAGGTAAACTAGACGTTCTAAGCGTACTAGTTAGCTGGCTTCTTAAGTACGGCGAGGTTAGTGGTCGACTTAGTGGTAGACATCTTAACTGCTGGCTAGCTCGAAGGTTTAGTGCTTTTAGCGTTGCTTAAAGGTAATTTGAGTGATAAGACTCTTAATTGTCGAACCTAAAATATAGGATCGGAATCTAATTGGTCTGAACAGACGGAGGAATCAACAGTGATAATAGCTTCAATTGTATCAATCTATGTAACTGTGAAAAAGCAGTGTGTAGCTCAAAAGCCTATTTCCTCGGGGGAGCCAACGGATACCCAATGCTATACCAAGACCAATCTGCCCCTGAACCCCTGAGTGGGTTCATCCAATATCGCCACCATGGTCCCACTTTGCCACAGTGGGTTCAACATCCATCGCCGCCAGCAAGCACGCCCTGACCGCCTCGCACCCCACCACATCCACCTCCCACCCGCCGCCAAACCGCCCCCTCGCCAGCGGACCCCTCACCACAACAAGCAGCCGCACCAGCGCCGGAAACGCCCGCGGAATCCTGCCCAACAACACCCCATACGCCGCCAACCCCGCCACAATCCCCAGGTGCGCCCCCGCATACTCCCACACACTCTCCTCCGTCGCCTGGTACACCAGCGCCCTGACCGCCCCGGCCCTCCCCGCCGGCAACAGCCGCTCCGTATACAGCAGCAGCGCGCCCGTCTGCACGTGGAACGTGCTCTCCGCGTACAGCACCTGCGCCGCCTCGCGGTACACCAGCCGGCAGCACCGCAGCAGCGCGCCCACCTCGCGCGCGATGGCGCACGGCGTCGCGGCGGCAAACAGCCGGCACGCCGTCGGCGGCGGGCCGCCCCAGCCGCAGCGGTCCCACAGCGCGTCGGCCGCCGGGTGCCGGTGGCAGTGGGAGGCGCGCCAGCGCCAGGCCCGCGCGCGGTGCAGCGCCGCGCCGCGCGTCGAGTGCGGGGTCGAGGTGGTCGCGGCGGTGTAGCGCAGGTCGAGGTGGATTTCGCGGCGCGTGGGGAGCAGGAGGCGGTAGATTTGCTGGCGGAGCTCCGGGGGGAGGTTGAGGAACGGGGAGGTGGGGACGGCGCGGGGTGGGGAGGGTGGGGAGGGTGTTGAGCGCGTGGCTCGGGATGGCGGGCTGTAATAGAGGTGGTGGTTGCGCGCGCTCGTTGGCATCTTGCTGGCTGCGCCCGGAGCGTTTGCCGCTGAGGAATTGGCGCATAAAGGTCATGGGCGTTGCATGTATTGCGTAGCTGCGGTGTGCGTCGTGTCGAGTGCCGGCGTGATGTCAAGGGACAAGCGGCTGGCGTCGCTCGACCTCGGGTAATATTCAGTGCAACATTGGTGGGGGGTGTCGAATCCAATCCGATCCAGGGGTCAAAGATGGTAGCGCAGAAGACAGGGTATCACAATAGTGATGATGGCTTCAATTCAACAGTCGATCTGGTCCGTGAAAGCTAGTCTCGGCGCTCAGACCTGGAAGAATAAGTGATTATCCTGATGCGTTTGCAGGGTGAAATTGAATACATACCTTTTTGGATCGTCGAGGTCGAGGATGCGACGAACCATCGCAATTCAGGCGACATGTAATTACTCCATACACCATGCAACCAATCACGGTACGCTAAAAAGACCTAGCGCCTTAAATCTAGAGGAGAAAAAGAACCCTACAATACAATGGCATACCTAGACTATTTGCAGCGGGTCTAGCCAGTTTACAGTGGGTTTTCCAGTGGGTCTGTAGTCCGTAAGGCGAGGCCACAGCGGCACTTTAAGGAGTGTTGAATCTACATACATACTATTGTGTAACGGGTGACATATCGCGTTTTCACCACGAAGCGCGGGATTCAAATCCCCATGCTAGAGCTACCGTGCTCATGTTCCTGGCTCTGCAGAGTCAGATCGTTAGAGGAGGCTATAAGTTTGTGGTAGTTCCGATCGAAACGATCACCGTCAAGCAACCCCGGGTCCTCTAGGCCAAGGCCCACATCGACTATAAGGTAGCCTACCTCGACGGCGATCTCAGGCTTTCCGACACCTCCTACATCCGCATCAACTATGCATGGGCAGAGTCCTCCGCCTTCCGGTTCGCCTGCTTCCTAGCCTACGCTCGATTCGCCCAGATCGGTACGGATTTCCTGCAGGATCTGGTCTACACCACCATGCATCTCCTTCCGTTCAGCGGAATGAGACACGCCCGGATGACCAATGACTTCATCCGAGCTTATCCATGGGTTCACGAGATTCCCGTCCTCCGGGGCCCGCTGGCTATCTTTGCCGAGAGCCTGAAAGCGACCCGCAAGTACGACCCCTTGATCCAGCCTTACATCAGGTTGATTTTCGGAGACAAGGCCGATGTCTTCCCTCGCAAAGAACTGGATCCTCTTATCGTATGTGCTATGCCAGTGGCCCACGAGTCCAGCACAACCACGGCCGGCTTCTACATGTCGCCTCAGTTCATGCCGATCGTCGAAGCCTTCTTGGCGGAGAGGGAGCGTCGATCTGCCATCCGTGAGGGAAAACTCCGCAAAGAAGAGAAGGCCGGCCCTCTTGGAGGAGAGGGAGCGTCGATCTGCCATCCGTGAGGGAAAACTCCGCAAAGAACAGAAGGCCTTCTTGGACTATAAGCAAGAGGAGATGGAAGATCAGGAAGAGGTCATTGTTAAAGGAACGGAGGAGTGATATAGTCAGAACACTAGGATTATACCTGAGGACAGTTCTTTAACGCTGTTCCCGGAGGCTCGGGACATGACCTAGTCTAAGGACGAGATAGCTCTCCTCCCACAGTGACAACCTAGAAACTTAACAAAAAATCAACCGAACAACAAATCCGCATACTAGGGTCAGAGATAGTAGCTCAGAAGATAGGATATCACAATAATGATGATAGTTTCGATTTAACAGTTAATCTAATCTCTGCAAAAGCTGTGTTCTGTTCAACCATTAGGGGTGCCCTAGGATACTCGCCACCAGTGGCCCAATTCGCTATAGTGGATTTAACAAGAGAGATCCAAGTCGACAAGGGGGACTACCTAGATCGTTGTGGGTCGACATGCCAAAAAGAATCGCTGCGCCAAAGCTGTGTCTGAGCACTGAGACTATCTATCTATAACAGAGACTATGCAATATATGAAGTCTGCCACAGCTTTCTTCTCGCTCGATTAAACGACCTGGTGCGCTGCAGTGACAACCCGGATATTGTCATGGCGGTAAGTTTCCCTGCTCACCAGCTCGAGCACATCCCTCACCATTATCACACTCGAACGGCAATCCGTCACTAAACTGCCTAATCTTGCCTAAACATCCACCCATACACACTCTTCATCCGCACAGCAAGGAGGCGAAGCCGGTGTCCCTCAATCCGCGGCCCGTGCGGGTGGCACAACACCAGCCTTTTCGGAATACCCATGACCTCGGGCGGTACGAACGTGTAGACCGACCCAAACCGGCACACAACCTCGAACCCTACGTCTTCCATGGCAGTCTTAAAGTCCGCCCAGGGGAGCCCGTCGCGCGACAGCGAAGTGTCGCGGAGGACCGAGAACATATCCATGGTCGCCGGGCACACAGTGAACGAATGGCATCGCTCAGGGGCTGGCGTCTCCGCTGTCTCTGTGGGAGGCTCCAGGAGGTGCCCGATTCCATAGAGGGACGGCATCGGGGAGCGCGCCTCGAACTCTTGTCTCCGCTGTTCCACGCGCTGTTCCAGCGGCGCCGAGGCGGGGATGGAAACGCGGGTCCCGGTCCAGTTGGCTTTGGGGTTTATCTGCCGGAACTGCTTGTTAAAGAGCGCGCAGCAGTTATCCACGAGATCTTCGTATAAAATGCCGATCCTGGTGCCGAGACGGTCGACGATCAACTTGTCGAGTTGGGAGAGCGCTCTCTCCGCCATGTCTGGTTCGAGGAGCTTGTCGATGGGCACGCCAAACTCGAGCAGGTCGGCTTGGTCCTTGAGCCCGTTCAGTTCAACCTCGAGTTCCTGAGATCGGGACACAAACATCTGCCCCCTCGTGCGCGAGAGGGGCGGCATTGAGATGGCGGAAGAGAGGTCCTGGATGAAGCTGACCACGACAGCAAGCTCATTCAGAGCATCCGTCTCCCGTTCTGCTATCCTCGCTCGAGCTTCGGGTACCCACTTATTGTGATCAGCTAGTTTATTGAGCCACTCGGTAGCCGTCTGCACATTCGTCTCAGGCTGGCAGAGGCGCAGTATGTAGCGAAGCTGCGGATCGGTTGCAGCGAGGTCGTCTATTTTCCCCCTCAGCCCCAAGCGCACATTCCCGGCCTTGTCAGGGGTGCCAGACTGCCGCTGAAAGACCTTGGAACCGGTCCCCGTTGAGACCTGGCGCCTGAGGACGGCCTGGACACGGCTGAATTCCAAATGGCAGATGTTGGAAATCTCTTGAATAATCATGACTCGATACACCCTCTCCGAGTCGGCACTACGGGCCTTGAGGAGCTTTAGGAGGCGGCAGATGTAGCTCCAGATAGCGATCCCTTGTACGGCGCCGTGGACTGCTTCAAGAACAGCGACCCTTGTGTCTCTGTCGGTATGGGCGGGCAGTCGACGGCCTCTCTCGTCGGCAACTAACTGAGGCCGGCTGCAGAACCAAAGATTGACGGCGTGGGCAAGTACACTGGGGTCGGTACAGAGCAGAAAGTAGTACTCGTTGATGCTCGTCTTTTGTTGCTGAGCGTCAGCGATGAGGTATGAGAGAATTGGATTAGCTGGATTGTCTTGGATTCTCGGCTTCGGGGAAGCGACGGTGCTTGGCTTTGGAGGGGCGGTAAGTGGGCTCTGCTCGCCCCCCTTGGGTCCTGACTTGTTGTCACGGTTTTGGGACCCTTCCTCCAGGATGTCGTCAATGATCATACCGAGTGCCTGTATTAGACGAATCTGTCGTAGTATGACTAGTTCTCCCCTCGATCGAGGGATGCAGAGGCCTGCACCGATGATGGACTTATGACGGTCAAGAAACTCGTCCATGTCGCCAGTGACCTGCTTGGTCGTTCCGTACCTCGTTTCGTCGGAGAACAGCGAGAAGCACTTGTCGAAAGGTTGGGTGTGGCGAAGGCCTGTTGTCCGCTCCATGGTGGTGATGTGTGCATGATCGCCTGGTCCTTCCCCCATGCCGTGGGAGTACTGTTTGAAGAGGGTGGTGGTTGCGCGATGAGCCAGGTGGTTGAGGAGAAAGTCGGGCCCGGACTCTGCAACGCCGTGAAGATTCCACTCTGGAATCAGCGTGAAGATGTTGCCACAGGACACGTCGACCGGGTGCTCTAGCACAACGTGTGCACCCGCGAGGAAACATCTTGCGCGTTGCTTCCTATCAAATGACCGCCACGCTCTCTCGATGGCGGCTGCGTGTTTCGCATATTCCCGAGAAAGGTGTGTATGCAATAAATCGAGTACCGCAATGCTAGGCCGGACTGGCTGCCGGCTGTCGGATTGTTCCTGGTCAACATTGATTTCAAGCAGTTGCTTGGAGGTAATGGTTAATCACTCACTAGTAGGCGCTGTTGTATATAGTCATTGAGAGAAGGTCGTTGTAGGCGCTGGAGGATGCTGTGATTGCAAGGGGGCGGAGGTGGAGATGAATAGGGATCCGGCTTCTTGTGTTGCGGTTGGGTTGTTTGCTCTTTCCCCCTGGATTCCATGTAAAGCCTGCGAACGAACGCATAGAGAAGCAGCAGTTGACTAGGTACCTACCTGCGATACAATAATCAGGCCGAGGGCGAAGCTCAGGCCTCAACCCAACATCGGCCGAACGCGTGGCTCAGGTGTCTCCATGTAGATACACTGTGCTTGGGATTACGAAGCACCAGGGGGGCTGTCCAGGGGGGTTGTCGGGAAATGCAGAATATGACGTTGGAGATGCATGGCCGATCTGCATGGCCGACCAGACTTCGTCATGCAATGGCTGAATGGTTCGTTTCCAGTCGCAGTTGTCTAGTTCTTTGGTTCCGTCCAACCGTCTGTGCTGCAATGTCAGTGACCGCTGCTGTGAGTTTGCTGCACCGAGAACCCGTTTTATTAGGACGGGGAGGGTTGGATTGTTGGGTGCTCCATCTCGGTCGCACAGCTATATCCCATGTATCTCGAAGACGTGCACTTCAGGGAGGCCGAGGGCGTGCAACTCGGACGCGTGTGGGAAGATCTCTTGTGTCAACTGTTTTAACATGAGCCCGTGTTTCCTTTAACCAGGAGAGAAAGGTACTAGATATTGAATCTTGGAGGCTTATAGCGCAATTGGTAGGGGCAAAGTGAGGCTTAATATTGATGATCGAGAGGGGAAAAGAGAGGCCAGAGATAGCTGTGCGCTAGCTACAGAGTACCTAAGGTAGTAGAGGGCTTGACCCTACTGTAGGTCGGACCTATAGGTACTAAGACAGCCCCCTAAGCGTACTACTACCAACTATGAAAAAACAAGTTGATCCCCTAATCCGGTAGTTGTAATATATAACGTAGCGTTAAGAAAAGAAAAATCCGTAATCCTCTAGTACTAGAAAACCTATAATCCTCTAGTGCTATCGTCCTTCCTTTAGAGAGCTAGCTACTTGCTAGCTTAAGCCGTTGTTATTGTAGGCGAGTAGAGGCCTAGCTGCTTAACGAACTATATATACTTAGCCTAGTTTAGAGCCTTTGTTAAGCTATCTGTAACTATATTGTTCGTACTAATATATTATAGTTAGAACTCCCCTATCGCTACCCGCTAGATTACCTATTTATAGCGAATATTAATATAGTACGTTCTAGCTATATTTAGTAGGTTTAGAGCGATTATATAAGCGTTCGCTAAGTCTATAAATATTAGTAGAGGGAGAGGTTATAGGTAACTAGTATCTCTTAAGATATTAGCTACCTATAGGAGAGACAACGCTATTAGCGTTAGGTTAATAAACTCTACTTTAGTGCTTGAGAGTATAACAAGTACCTGTTTCTTCGCTTTCTAGATAACTAGGTAGTTACTAATTATAATAACGTAGCCGCTAGTAGAGACTCTAGTAAGTAGGTTAGTAGCGAAGCTAGCATCGCTAAACGCTCTTAAGGCGAGGTTCTAGGGCGTTATCTTGCCGCTATAGCGTAGACCGATTGTCTTCGTTCCTACAATATATCGCTAGAGGTAGGCAAGGAGACTAATATAGGCGTCGGATAGGCCCGCGTTGGCTTCGCTAAGCTATATAACTATATATACTATATTAGGGTATATACTAGTTGTAAGGTAGTTAACTAAGCCAACCTTAGTTTAGTACTACTTAGTGATCGCCTTAGTTGGTTTTTCCTATATTACTAGTAACTTAAAGTTACTAGGGATCTAGAGAGTCTTAATAGGGTAAACGCTCTGCTTATTAAAGCGCTTAAGGATCTTATTAACGTAATTGCTCTAGTAAAGGAAGATAACTCTATCTCTATAGTTCCAAACGATAGAGTACCTAAGGAAAGTCTTCGTATTACCTATCTTCTTAAGCTTAAAGATCCTAGCAAGTACATTAGCTATATTATAGATATCTTCTATAGTAGGACCGGCTAGTTCGAAGTTGTCAACGTATATAAGCATTAGCAAGCTACTATCGGCGTACTTGAATATATACCTATTAGTCGTTATAGCTTCGAAGCTAAGTTTAGTTAGTTTAGGTACAAGTGTTTTATACTACTAGAAAGGGGAGTATTAAAGGCTATATAATACCTTCTTAAGGCGGTATACTCTATTAGTACTATTAAAGAAGCTAGTAGGTTAATAGATAAAGACGTTAACGTCGTCTAGGACTACCGCGTTAAGAAAAGCGCCTATAACGTCAAATTAGTAGCATTCGAAATCTAGGGTAGCGACTAGGTTAAAGAAGATATATATAGTAGAGGCGTAGACTATAGCTAAGTAGACTTTATAGGATAAATAGTCGCTATACTTGAAGTTGCTATATATAACCTATCTAGCGTAGTTACGTACCTAGTTGCTATTATTATCGAATTTCTAGTTAAATACCTATTTACTATGTAGGATCTTGGACCTTACGGGTCTATTAACTAGATCCTACGTTCCTACGGTAATAAGCTTGTTATATTGTTCTTAGTAGGGCGGCTTCTAGTATATAAGGAAGTTAGCCTATTTAGATACCTTCTTAAAGGAAACTAGGATCTTATTAATCGAGGGAGAGAGAAGGTCTTTGTTATCGACTATAGAGAGGATTAACTCTAGATCCTAGGGGACGAATTAATTAACGTTAGCGAATAGATTAGAAGAACCTGCTATTAGCGCATCTACCGCCGCTTTTCCTTTATAATAGAGGGTATTATAGTATCCTACAATAGGACAAGTAGTCCAAGTTAACCGCCTTATTGCTATTAGCTTAGTATTAAAGACGCTATTACGTTAGACCTTTTGCGCTTTGTTAGTAAGAGAGGGGGAGCTAGGTACTAAGGCGAAAACCGAATCCGAATCCGAATCTAAAGCTAAATCCGAAGCCGAACCTAAACCTAAGAAAACTACGTTATTAGGAGGTTCGGTAGAAGGCGTACGTTCTAGCGTTTCTAGGTAAGGCATATCCTCTAGGGTTAATAGCCTAGTTAGATCGTATACTATATTGCTATTAGTAGGCTTCGTTACTATGTTACTGCCTATATTAGCGACCGTATTGTCGCCTATATTACCGACTATATTACCGACTATGTTACTAACTATATTGCTAACTGTAGGTTCCGATACTATATTGCTACAGGGGGTGACTCTATAGGTAACGACCGTTAAGCGGAAAATACCGTTATTATCTACGTAGACGTCATTAAATGTCGCTTCGTAGATCGGGTCTTCTAGATCCTCTAGGTTATCCGCTAGGGGGTTCTTAATAAAGCGTATATCTCTAGTATATACAATCTAACTACTACTATTTAGTCGAATCCGGTAGATCTTACTAGTCTAGCCCTTATAGCTATAGAGTTTACCTTCGAATACTCTAGCTATTATCTTACGGCCCTAGGGACAGACGTTCTTATTATAGATATAGACATACACTATAGCGCTATAAGTACAGAAATAATTGATCTTAGGGATATACTAATCCGCTAGTAATCTAACCGACTTACTAAATACTTAGAAGGGAGATATATCGTCGTTATACTAAGAGGGGAGATAGTTAATTATATAGATTATAGCTTCTTCTACTAGCGGCTAGTATCTCTCTAGGAAGCCCGCCTCTAGATTCGTAGTTCTAGCGCTATCTATAATCGTACGACCTACGCGTTCGGCTATTAGTTTCTATTCTAGGTAGTCTGCCGCGGTTATTATAAATCGCTTCCTATAGGACTTGTACTACTTACATAGTTATTTAATCAAGAACTCTATACCGTTATTAATATAGATCTCTTAAACTTTAAAACTACTCTATATTTCTATAAACTCGATATAGTTAACGACTACTTAGAAACCCTCTAACTTCTTATTAATAGCGATATACTAGTAGAAGGTAGAGAACTAGTCGATGATATAGATAGCGTAGTTCTTGTTACTAACGCCGACTAGGGTATATAGAATCGAATCTATATAAATCTTCTAGAGTATATAGGAGACCTTTAGTAGTTTATTATAAGAGATCTGCTTAGTTAACTTACTAAGATAGTACTACTTATAGCGGTACTGCTTCGCTTACTAGCTACTAATCTAGATACCTATACGCTTATAAGCTAAGATAACTTTGTTAATAGTTATATATATAAGTCTTTAGTATATAGTAGCGTAGTCGATTGCTAGGAGGGCGATATAGTCGATCGCAACTATAATAGCTTCGTCCTTAAGTTCTAGGACCCTTATAACGTTAAAGATTAGAATCCCTCTAACCTATCTTAACTAAGCTAGTTCTTAGCTAGACTTAATATTAACCACTTGTTTAGTTATACTATTAGGGACTACGCTATACTTATCTATCTAGCTAGTTAATATAAGGTTAAGGGGGGTAGACTTAGAGAGGATAGCATTTAGAATAACTATATTAGTTACTCCGCTATAAGAACGAACGTAGGGGAAAGCTACTAATCCGCCGCGGGTTAGAAGCGAAGTATTGCTATTAGCTAAGGTTACTTTAATTAGCTATAGTAGATTAGTAAGATCTTTAAACTATTTAAGGTCGTTGAACATACTGTTCGACGCTCCTAAGTTAAGGCAAACTATATCCCTTATAATGTAGATATTAAGAGTAGTAGCCCCTACAAGTACTATACTAGGGGGGTTAATCGTTAGCGATATTATAGTAGGGTTAATCGCTAGGTTAGCGACGCTCTTATTATTAATACCTTCTATTATACCCGAATCCTAGCTATATACGCTATAGTTAGCTTCTATATTCGGGGATACCGTAGGGTTAGCGGTTCCGGTAGTATCGTTGCTAGCGTTACGTTAGCGTATGAACTTAGCCTTAAGCTCTAGGTAGAGGACCTAGTAGCTACTATTACTACCGTTATAGTGAATCTTATAGTAGTTATAATATAGAGTACGTATAAGGTATCTATATATTCGGCTATACTTAGGATCGCTATAGAGCTTCCCCTTGGACTTAGGGTTGCTATTGTCTTGCTTTTTCTTCGTAGCCGGTATTAATAGAGCTAGTATACTAGTTATCGCTTGCTTATTTGCCTTAGTTATAATAAGGTTAAGGAGGGTTAAGTATATAAGCTAGCTAGTTTAGAGCTGAAACTTTAGTATATTAGTCTAGTTGCTATTATACTTACTTAGACCCTAAAGAAAAAAGGCTTGTTATATCTTCTTATAGGGATTGATCCTAACGCTCTATAGTCTTATATATAGGAAGAGGAATCTAGTAATAAAGGCCCTAAAGGAGTTGTACTTGCTTGTATCTATTAACGTAAACTCCTAGATTATATTATACTAGCCTTTGTTAGATACGTTACTAACTAAGCTATAGACGATCTTAAAAAGGGCGTAAGGGTCGCTCTTACTATTAGTCTATCTATAGCTCTTAATAATCTCTATTATACTATTAAGAGAGTTGCGAATTATTAGGTATACTAATCCGCAAGCGGCTCTAAAACTATTATAGACCGCTTTCGGCGTATCTAGAGAGGGGGGGATTGCTATACTATTAATATAGTTAGTATATCTAAGGGCGTAAGCGTATCCTCTTACTGCTTCTTTCTAATCTTTAATGTTAGAATCTCCTTTAAGCTTAGAGAGGGTTAGAACAGTAACCTTAGCCGACTTAGTAGTTATATAATAGCTATTGCCTATAAGGGCTTAGAGTTATTGGAGGAGATATATAACTAAGTCTAGCGTTTATTATACTATTTAAGGTACTAGCTACTACTAGGCTAGCTTATATTAGATTAGCTCGTTCTAGAGCTACTCCTATAGAAAGTCTTCCTAGGCGGACATTACAATTGTAAGGAAAAGAGAGAGAGAGAGAGGGAGTTAGTAGTAGGAAAATAGAGCTATATTCTAATATATTAACTTGCAAATATAAAAAGAAGGTCGGTCGTACGATTAAGAATCTTATACAATCGAAAAAAGGTTGCTTAATTAAAAGACAATCGAATCGTATCGATCTAGAGGTTGCAATAGAAGCAACAGGGTCTTATAACCTCTTGGAGGCTTATAGCGCAATTGGTAGGGGCAAAGTAAGGCTTAATATTGATGATCGAGAGGGGAAAAGAGAGGCCAGAGATGGCTATACGCTAGCTACAGAGTGCCCAAGGTGGTGGAGGGCTTGACCCTACTGTGGGTCGGACCCACAGGTGCCAAGATTGAACAATGTTAGAATAATATCGTGATCTTGCTCGCCAACCCCGTCCCTCCCTCCATGCCTCCCTACCGGGTTCCGGGTACTCATGGGTGGGTATTCGAGAAGCAATGCCAGAGGAAGCCAAGAAAAGTGACTCATAACCCCAACCCTTGCAGCTCGCCAGACATCAATGATCAGGCCTCCATCAACGAGCGACGTGGGGCACCAACCCCGCAACTCCCCGCACCCTAGCTGTTCTTCCTGGCCGCTTCCCAGAGTGCTGCTGCTGCCACTGCCTACTGCGTCCTTTCGAAACAGCCGCGACCATGTCTTCCCACATCCCCGAGGTGCTGATGAAAAAGGTTGACGAATATGTCGATTCGCTGGCGCCCGAGATCCAACCCCGCATCTCCGAAGAACTCGACATCTTCCAGCAGAAGACCATCGACAGCTTGGAGGGGCAGATCGTCGATGCCTTCCGCTCGCTCTTCAACAAGGAAAAGGATAGTGGCCCGCAAGACTCCTCGCGGGGCCTGAATGACCAAGTCCCGGATGCGTACGGCGCCGGCGCACAGTCATTGCCCTTTGCCGACGAGATTGCCAAGCTCGGCCGCGGGTTCACGACCATCACCAGCGAAGCAGGCGACGACTTGCGCGACATTTTCAATCTGACCGAAAGCGCCGGCGGCCCCCCGTCTGACGAGACTCGCTCCCGGGGCGGAGTGGAACGCACCGACAGCGTCAAGGGCTTCTTTTCGGCCGCCGTCAACGTCGTCCAGGGCCATCTTGATGGCGGCAACAAAGGATCAGGTGGCCAGAGTTTCCAGCTCGACGGGCTGCTCGGTGTCATCAGCAACACCGTCAAAGACGCTTCGCGCAACCCCGAGGATACGGCCCGCCTGATCGCCCCAGAGATCAAAGAGAAGGTCGGCGAGAAACTCCGCTCCCAGCATGCCCCGATTGCCGAGCAGTTTACCCGCATCGCCCTCGACCACATCAAGCGCTGGTTGCGCGGGAACACAAGCTCGCGCGATATCGGCGACGGCGTCAAGGGGGAATTCGAGGGCCAGGTAAAGGACCTGGTCAAGGGTCTGGGAGGATTGTTCGGACACAAGAAGCAACCCAGCCAAGAGACCTCGAGGGGTATCGACGACCAGGATCGCGACGGGCCCGAGAAAGAAGGCGGGATGGGCTTCTCCAAGGTCATCAGCGAGAAGCTCAGCACCGGCATTGCCAGCGTGCACCGGGAAGTGCGTCTCGAGTTCCGCAAGATCCTGGGCGGCATAGAGAAGCAGCTTTTCGAGCTGCTGCCGGACCAGTTCCAGCGGCCGCTCGAGAAGATCCTCGGCGGCAACCCCTTTGACTCGCAGCTCGACCGCGATGCCGGGTCGCAAGCGGATCGCGGCTTCGGCGACGACATCAAGGCCAAGCTGGTGAACAAGATCCGCGATCTCGTGCGAAAGGTGCAGGAGAGGCTGCGCGAGGGCATCCTGGCGGTTGTCAATGGCGGACACCGCAAATTTGAGCGCCAAAGCTGGGTCTTTGTGCAGAACATGGTGGAGCAGAAGGTGCAGAGATACCTGCCCAGGGTCAAGATCTCGGTGCCGGACGATATTGGCAACGAGGGTGTGAGCGTGGGAGCGCCGACCGACAACATCCAGCTCGGCGGTGGGCACCAGTCTGTGCCTCCTCCGCAGCAGAGCCAGGCCCCTCCTCAAGAAAGCTACCCTCCTCCTCCTCCGCAGCTAAGCTACCCCCCACCTCCTCAGCAGAGTTACCCCCCTCCTCCTTCCACTTACGAGCAGGGACACGACTCTGCTCCGCATCACCAGCAGCAGCAGGAATACCGGCCCCAGCAATACCAGCCCCAGCAGCAGTACAATCCCCAGCACTATCAAGACCGATCTCACGGCCACCAGGAAAACCAGGGCCACCAGGAGAGCGAAGAGTACGGCCGGAGTCAGCAGCATGGAGAGAGCCAGCAGTACGGGCAGAACCCGCAGTACTAAATGCCGAGGTGGAGTGACTGTGGCCCGCGTTTGTAGTGCTACAGCACAATGAGACATGCCAGAATGGCGTTGTATCTGCTTTGGTCATTTGGTCTCCCTCGGGCCCGGATCCTTGCCTGTGGTTGCGTTTAAGTTGGAGCCAGCTTTATGCCTGAAGTAGCAAATTACTCGATTTCCGGCGTGGTCGGCTGGTCGGAACGCGATTTTGTAGGCCTGACATGTATATTCTGTACGCCGTCAGGTACCCAGTCCCGGGAGTAAGTAAAGTCCGGTCATAGGGTAGTAAGTGTTGAACCCACTGTAGCAAATGGGACCACTGTGGCGAATATTGGATGAACCTAATTAGGGGTTCAGGGGTAGACTGGGGTCTTGGCATGGCATTGGGTATCCGTGGGCTCCCCCGAGATAATGGGCTTTGGAGCTACATAGAGCTTTTTCATAGTTATACAGATTGATAGAATTGAAGCCATTATTACTATTGTATCCTCCGTCTGTTCAGACTAATTAGATTACCGACCCTATAGTTTAGGTTCGACAATTAAGAGTCTTATTACTTAAATTACCTTTAAGTAACGCTAAAAGTACTAATCCTTCAACCGCCTTAGCCTGAACCTTCGAGCTAGCTAGTAGTTAAGATATCTACTACTAAGTCGACTACTAACCTTACTATACTTAAGAAGCTAGCTAACTAGTACGCTTAGAACGTCTAGTTTACCTTGAAAGTAGCCTTATATAAACTACTCGACTACGTCTTAGGCAAAGAGGCCCTACTTAAGTACCCTAGCAAGTTCGATCTAGATATAGCCTAGGCTATATACGAAGCTAAAACTATAGCTAAGTTCGATCGCTTGAACCTAGCCTTAACCCTAGTACGAGACATTAACTACGACGGCGCCGATACGCCTGTCTTACAAGTTACCTAAAGCGGTACAGCCTACGCCCCCGCCCCTAGCTACGCTAGCGCTTACGCCGGAGCCGGCGGCGGTAACAACGATAACGCGGCTACCGCTATAGCCGCCCAGGCGGCTAAGCAAGTATACCTATTAACAGTGTAGAACTAGATACTCTCTATCTTAAAGAACAACTACCGAGAGAAGGCCCGAGAGGTAGCCTAATAACGGAAGGAAGTCTAGAAGCTCCGGGACTTTATTATAGATACGGTCTAGGTCTAGCTACGAACAACCTGACTTTACGTAGACTAAGGTGTTAATAAGTAGTACCGTATCTACAAGGGATTTAGGGCTAACGATATCGAGGCTACTATAGCCCTCCGTAAGAAGATCCGAGCGTACTACGCTATCCTTAAACAATCGAGGTTTGTAACCGCGGTACAAGAGGACTTCGAGCCGTAGATTAAGAAGTAGGAGATATTAATAGAGGAAGCTATTATAAGAGATATCTAGGAAGGAAGCCTCCCGATTATATAAATTGCTAACCTAAGTAAAGCTATAAACTAGATACCCTTTACCTTCGTTACTTAATTAGAAAAATAGAGAGTAGTTGCTACTAACTTCTAAGACTATACGATCGAGGATATAACCTACTAACTATAGATCGGCGCCTAAGACCTTCCGCCGAAATCGAAGCCTAGGGTTACCCGTAGGGCGTTCCTAACGTTTAGCGGCGGAGACAAGAGAAAGAGAGGCGATACGAGTTCCTAGTAGGACAAGGAGGAGATCGCGCTATATAAGGTATATTATAGAACCTACAATATAGAGAGATGCTACTATCTATACCTATCTAGAGCCCCCTAGGGCTTTATACCTAGAGACTATATCCTCTAGAGAATAGAGAGAAACCTTAAGGCTAACCCCTTAATCAAAGCTAAGATAGGGCGGATAAAGCCAAAGAAATAGAGAACTAACCTAAAAGAGTTATCCTAAGATTAGGATTAACTCCTTATAGCGTTAGCCCCTAGTAGGAGTATATAATAACAACGTACTTCCCTAGAGTACCGCCCTACTTTGTAACTAGAGGTAGCTAAATACTAGATACCCGCTGCTTTGCTACTAGTAGATAAGAGACCTACTACCTTAAAAATAGTAGATAAGAGACCTACTACCTTAAAAACAGTAGAAGAGAGACCTACTACTTCAAAACTAATAGAAAAAAAGTACTGAAAGGCCTATAAGATACCTACTATAAATTTAGTAGAAGAAGAGCGCCAAAACTCTACAAAACCAGTAGTAGCCCCCTAAGAGTACTAGACAGCTAATCAAACAGCCGAGGCCCCCCCTATTTAGACAAACACCTCTTTAGAGATAATATCGGCACCTAGCTAGGAAGCTACTAAGATATTAGAGAATTTTCTAACGCCTTACTTTAAGAAGTAGGTATAGTAGCTAGCTAGGTACAGACGTACAGTTAGAAGGTATACTGTAAGCTTCTTTACTATACTAGTGGCCTTCTAAGTAAGGTAGCTTATATACCCTCTGATCAACTCGTCTATCCTCAATTCCGGCTTAACTATCTACCTATATAACAACCTCTCCTAGTTTAAGTTACTACCTTGCCTCGTAAGCCTATCCGATTACGTTTAGGCAGGAGAATACCCTATTGCTATCGAGGGATATAGCAAGGTTAATATTACAGTTAAGACTAAGAACGGATCCTAAGTTATTACTCTTAAGGACGTAGCTATTACAGGTGGTAAATGCCCAATGTTAGGGTACGTATATATTCGATGTAGTTGTACGAGGAACTCAAGATCGTAGGTGTAGCCCGCCGGGGATATGTGCTACGGCGGGCTCTATATACGCTGCAGGCTCTACAGGCCCTACATCGCACAACCGCTCTACAATGGCTATACGGCCACATGTTACGGCTAGACCCGTGACACTACCCTCCCTTAAAACAAGCCTCCGCTTTAAATCAAGCCTACGGTCCGAATCGTAGCTTTAGTTCCTTCTTAGTACCTACGCTAGGGGCCCTAGCTTGTTCGGATTAGCATCGTGGAACTTCTAAATAGCATTATCGCAGCCACGTAGATCCGTTACTAGCTACTAAGTCAGCTAGGCGTAGCCCTCTTACTTAACTAGGTATTACTACCTCCCGTTCTCTACCTTCCTAAAGTCTCGAATCTCTTTAAATCTCTATTTAACTACTTCGACGCTATTGTCCTAGCGCCTTACTTCCCTACTACGGTTCGCCCTTATATCTCTCTACGCGTTAGCATACCCTAGGATTCCCTACTCGCCTTGCTATAGCCGAACTAGTAATACGTAGAACATATCGAATATCTTTATATTCGCTAGGAGGCGTAGTGTTACTACGTATAACGCTGCCTTAGTAACTTCGAATAGTCCTTCCTAGCGCGGTTCGAGCTTCTTCGTCAGGCGCCCTGTCTTATAATACTATATATTAAGCATTACCTTATTGCTAATTCTATAGACTAGGGCGTTACTACGTTTAGCGTTCGCGTTAATCTTATACTAGTCTTGCGCTTGCTTCGCTAGTGCCTTCGCTATATCTAGTACTACTTTAAAGCGTATAGATATCTCTATCGCCTAGAAAAACTCCCTCTTCTAAGCTTCCGAGAGTTCTAGTAGGTATAGCCTGCTCGGCTCTACGCCTATTTGTAGGTAGAAACTATAGTTCGCGAAGAAGGGTAATACTCCTGTTATCTCTAACGATATATTATTCCCTACAAACTCTATAAGCGGTACCTAATCCGCCTAGTTATCCTATACCTAGTTAACGAAAAGGCGCAAATACTATTCTAACTTTACATTAATCCGTTTAGTCTAGCTGTTCGTTTGTAGGTAGAACGCCGATAATAGCTTTAGAGTTACCGCTAATTGTAATAATAACGTTCTCTGGAACGTTAAAACGAACTACGTGCCTCTATCTAATATAATCGTCTCGGGTAGGCTATAAAGGCTATAGACCCGTTCTACAAATCGGTCCGTTAACTTATCTACTTCTAAGGTCTCTATTAGAATAAAGTAGCGCATTTTCGTTAGTTAGTCTACTACTACTATAATATAGTTAAAGGTCCGGTTTCTCCTTATATATAGCGGGAGTAGTATAATATAATCTACTTATATATCCTGCTATAGCAAAAGTAGCGCTAGTAGTAGCTTTAGAAAGCCCGTCGGTAACGCCTTTAGTATTTTCGTCTTGTTATATAGTAAGTAGGCGTTATAGTAGTTGCGGATCGTACTGGTTATCCCGGTCTACTAGTATTTCTAGTTTATTAGATTAATAGTCTTGGTCCTCCTAGGGTAGCCCCTAGGTCCCGATATATAAGTTTAGTGGATTAGCTATAGCTATATTTCGTTATTATCTAGGTTAATAAGTATCCTCCTTTAGTAGTAAGCCTTACCTACAATAGCTTAGTACTCCGCGTATAGCACTTTAAGCTTCGTTTTTATATCCTTTAGCTACGCTCTAGTTCTAAGGTCTGCTAACGCCTTAAGCGTTGCCTTTAGTAGATCCGAGCTTATATATATCTTGTTTAGCAGATTGTCGATATACCTCGATAGGTCTAACTAGTTAACTGTAATCGCCTTGTTATATAGTCTTAGTAGTTCAAATGTCTCTAGGTCAAACCGGTCAGGGTCGATTAGTAGCCTCTTACGGTTCTAGAGTTAGTTATCCTCTATGCCTTATAGTATATGTTCTAGCTTACGGCTTAGTATATCTAGCATTGCGTTTGCCGATCCTAGCTAGTAGATAAGACGGAAGTTGAATCGTAATAGGAATTTAGACTACTATATATACCTTAGGGACAGTTGCTTCGTCGTTATAAAGGTCTAAAGGTTCTTATAGTCTATAATAATGTTAAACTGGCCGTTTGCTCCCTCTAGTTCTAGTCGCTATTCCTCTAGTGCCTTAATTACCGCTAATAGCTCCTTATTATAGATATTATAATTGCATTCCTATACTAAGTGCTTCGCGCTAAAGTAGGCTACTAGGTACTAGTCGCCGTTATTGTCTTGCTATAGTAGCGTTCCGCCTACTAACTAGTCTAAAGCGTTAGTTTCGACGACTATAGGCTTGTCCTAGTTATAGATCCTTAGCGCTAGTACCGTTAAGAAGTACGTTTTTAGTTGTTTGAAAGCTAGATAGTATAGTCTGCTCTATCCCTAGCTTGTTGTTTTCTTCGTAAGGTTATAAGTTAGCTATACTACTCCTAAGAAGTTCTTAATAAATCGTTAGTAGAAGTTCGCGAAGCCTAAGAACCGTTATAGCTACCGCCTTGTTATTAGCGGTTCCTAGAATATAATAGCTACTACCTTCTCTTTATCTATATCGATACTACCTAGCGTAATAATCAGGCCTAGGTATTTCGTTCTTATAGTATAGAATTCGTACTTATTAATATCGACCTAGAGCCCTACCTAGTACAGTCTCTTTAGTACCTTTTTTACTTGCTTAACGTAGTCTGCTATATTTATAGAGTAGATTAGTATATTGTCTAGGTACGCTATAGCGTATATATCTAGTATATTATATAGTATATTATTAATATAGTACTAAAACGTAGCGGGCACTCCCTATAGCCCGAACGGCGTAACTAGCGATTCGTAGAGGCCGAATTGTATTATAAACGCTATTAACTATTCGTAGCCTTCTGCTACTTAGACTCTATTAAACGCCGCGATAATATCTAGCTTCGTAAAGATCCGCGCTCTATAGATAGAATCGAGTGTTTCTTTAATTAGTGGTATTAGATATTAACTCTTTATCGAAACGTTATTCAGACCTTAGAAGTTAGTGCAAATCTATACTCTACCTCCTAGCTTCTAGGTAAGTAGTAGAGGCGCTCCTATACTTGATTTCGATAGTTAGATAAAGCCTTTCGTTAGGTAGTTATCTAGCTGGCGCTTAGCTATACGTAGCTCTATTAGTAAGAACGGTCCATTCTTTAAGAATAGTAGCTTGCTTCTTAGTATTAGCTTGATTTTATAGTTGTATAATCTATATAGTAGTAGCGTATCCGCCTCCTAGGGAAGAAAAGTCTCGAACGTATCGCGATACTCCGCTAGTAGGCGTTTTAAAATATCCGCTACTATTAGCTAGGGTTTATTACTCTTCTTGAAGAATTTCTAAGCGTCCTCTTCTATAATCCTATAAATCGTCTCTATATTACTCTAGAGGGCGTTTACGAACTTATAGTATTATTCTAGGAGTACTAAAGTATAGTCCTTTAGCGAGCCTTCGTGGTTTAATATCCGCTTGTAAAAGTTATCTAGTAAGGCGTAGAGCACGGCCCTTTCTTTATCCTTCTTCTTATTTAGTATTGCTTGTTCTAGTTAGTTAACCGTTATATATATTACTATTACGCCCTTCTAGTAGTAGAAAAGTATAAAGTTTAGTACATTTAGTATCTTAATATTGTTCTTATTAATCGCCTCGTTACACGGTAGTAGCTTCGGGAGTCGTTTCGGTAGTAGCGGCGCCTATAGGTACCTGCGCCCGTTTACCTTTTTCGCTAGTTATAGCCTCTTTATAAGCTTATTTGGAATAACTACCGCTCTCGATCCTAGCGGGGATAAGGTCTACCGTAGTCCGTTCTTAAGCGCTCTCTAATAGCGTTGCAATAGGGATAACCTTCTTTTCCTTTTCTTCTATAGGTTCTTTAGACCCTAGTTATACTCCCTATCCTCTAGTTCCCCCTTATCCGGGACTTCCTCGACCGATACTTAGTATTTCGTAGTGTTTTTTATAGTTATAGGTTCCGTGGTTATAGGTTCTATAGTTATAGGCTTCGCTTACGGTGCTATTAGCTTAGTTATATATCCTAGTAAGTAACGTTGCTCTTAGTAACGCTCCCTAAACGTAAGCTTTAGGTCCGCCTAGTTAATTGTTAGGTCGTGTCTTCTTAGCTATAGGAGGCCTAGAATGATCGGATTGTCTTTCGCTAGTATAGTAATAAAGAACCGAAGCTTCTCCCTATACTAGCTAATCCTTAGTTCTAGTACTATACTCTATTCGATCTATAACTTTAGTATACTATTAGCTAAGTAAAGTAGCTTCTTCGTTTCTAGTCTACTTAGCGGTATATCGTTACGTACTACAAAACTAAAGTCTATAAAGGTAAGACCTATATAGCCTAGATCTACAAGCGCTATATATACTATCTTACGCTTGCTTATTACAATATAGGAGGATAATAGGATTAAATTAGCTATCTAACTAATAGCGCTAATAACTAAATCGCTACTACCTCCCCTATAATAGCCTTCGTACCCTTATACGCGTCTTCGTATAGAGGCTAGGTATTTCCCTAGTACTATTGTTACTATTCTAGGTCTTCTATACTCTATTTAGGTTCGTAGCGCTTAGCATCGTTGTAATTAACTTCTCCTAGAACGTAGCCTTAGTCTATAAATCGTATATAGTATACGCTATAGCCTCCGCTATTATTACCGAAGTTCTAGTTGTTATTGTTCTATCGATATAGGTATCCGCCGCCGCTATAGCCTCTGCCGCCTCTAAATCTACCGTTATTACCGAATCCGCCGTTATTATTGTTAAATCCACTATTATAGTTGTTCTAGTTTAGGCTACTATTATTATTCTAGTTTAGGCCGCTACTATTATTGCTAAATCCGCCGTTATTACCGAATCTACCGTTGTTGCTAAATCCGCTATAGTTACTATAGCTGCCCCACTACCCTCTATCTCTAGTACCTAGGTTATTCTAGGCTTGCTTGCCTTTCTCTATATATTTCGCTACGATATAGCCCCTTATACTATAGAGGAAATAGAGACCTATAGCTATATACTACTCCCTCTTGCGTGGGCTTACAGTGGCACTACAAGAGCATGTAGGAGAGATGCGTTGCATTGATTGTCATATATCGAAGGAAGAGACAGAGGAAAGAGAGTATGTGAGAACATAGCTATATATATAACAGGAAATGAGAAACGGGGCGCTAAGTAGGTACGAAGCAGCCAATCAGAGCGGACTGTAGAGACAGGGCTAGCTAGGTTGTGACATACCCCCTAGCTACGAAGCAGCTGAAAGAGAACACCTAGCTAGCTAGCTAGCAGCGAGATACTAAAAATAGGAGGTCGAAGGCTCGAATTGCTAGAGTAGGGTTAATAGCTAAAAACGAAAATCCTTATCGTTAATATATAACCTAGCGTTACGTTTATATAATCGAAGAACTCATGCGCCAAGGCGCAGAGGAGGAGGATAGGGAGGGATACCAGAGGGTCGGAGCGAAGAGGCCCAGGTTCCCAACACCAAAAGGTCGCCCTACCGCAGTGAGCAAAGACATGTCGTAGAGCCGACTGTAGTTCGGCCCGGCTATAGCCCTATTCGCGTCGGGACCGCCGCTACCGTAGCAATGGCACCGGGGATCCCGAGGATCCTAGGCGGAACCCCCGAGCGCCTAGGAAGTGCCTGATACACAGGCTACTAGTGTCCTAAGTACATAGAACACCTAGCCCTAGGGTCTACTAGCAGCGGCAACTATCCCCCTAACCTAAAACGAGCCGGAGGACGAAGGTATAGCTAGCGGAGAGGATAATCTTTAAAACTATACTCTAGAACACTAGAGGCGTAAAGCAGAATATAGAGATTCTACTAGAGGAGGTAGAGTTCGATATAATCGCAGTCTAGGAACTATAGCTTAGTAAGCAGGGGGTAGCCTACTACCCCTAGAGCTTACGGTACTACCTAGTCTATATATAATAGGGAAAAGCGGCGATATATATATATAAGAAGTTTAACATTAGATAGTAGGAATACAAGGCGAGCGCGTAGTAGTATAGGGTATAGTTCCTAGAGCTAGGGAGGAGAGGTCTAGAGCTCTAGTTAGTATATAATAACTATATAGTAGATAAAACTATCCTAAAGAGCCTCCTAGCCTATCAGGGCCTAGCCTACGCTACAATCCTAGTAGGAGACTTTAACCTCTAGAACCTAGTCTAGGACGAGTTCGGGCAATACGAAAGGAAGTCTAAGGAGCTCCTCGAGCTAGCTTATAAGTAGGACCTAAGCCTATAAACCCTATAGGGTATAGTTATAAGAACCCCTATAGGAGAGCAAAGGGGCAAGACGTTAACGATCGACTATATCTAGGCCTTAATAGACCTAACGATAACGTATTTAGGGAAGAAGATCAGGGGAGGGTCGGACTACTACCTATAGGTGCTTAAAGTAAAGCTTAACGGCCTATTCCTAAGGGGGAAGGCACTAGAAGGGTAGAACTAGAAGAAGGTCTTAGAGAAGCTAATAAAGGTAGAGGTAGTGTACTTGCTACTAAGGATACGGCTCGATAACGGAGGACTAGAAGGGCTAAAGGTAAGGATTAAGACGAGAAAGGGGCTAAAGGAGGTATTCGAAGAGCTAGCTACGGAGCTAATAGCTATTGCCTACGCAATAGCCCCTAGGAGGAAGGAATTAAGGGGGAGGAGCTCCTTATAGTAGATAAGTAAGGTAAAGGAGGCGTCGAAGGCGGCAAAGGAGGTAGAGAGGGAGCTCTAGAGGACCTTTATATAGTTCTATAAGAAGAAGCTTAACAAGAAGTAAAGAGAGCTAGTAACGGAAATAGCGGAAGAAAAGAGGCGCTCCTAGAGGAAGACGATCGAGGAAGCTAGGGAGGAGACCCTATAGTAGCTCGAGCGTTAGGCAAGGCTTAGGAGCTTCCTCCCCCCTGAGCTACCGAAACTCCCGGCCCTAAAGGGCCTAGATAGCGGCCTAGATCTAACGACGTACTAGAACAAGGCGGAGGCGCTTACGAAGAAGTTCTTCCTAAGCCTAGGGGCGGACCTTAGCGATATCTAGGACCTGGACCTTAAGGAGGAGTAGGAATAGGGGTTCGAGGTCTAGGAGCTTGTAAGCTTCTTAGCAATAGAAGCGGTATAGGATAAAGCGAGCCTATAGAAGGCCCTAGAGGAGGATATACTCCTAATAGGATTCCTAAAGGCGTATAGCCAACCGCTAAGCCAGATCCTTACGGCCCTAACCACAAGGTGCCTATAGCTAGTATAGTTCCTAGCTACGTTTAAAAGAGCTAAGACAGTAGTCCTGCGGAAGCTAGGAAAGACACCTAATATATACTATACCCTAGGAGGTTACCGCCCTATTACGCTACTCCCGACTATAAGGAAAGTAATCGAGGTAGTAGTAGCGAGAAGGATTATAGCAGCGGCAGAGGTCTATAGGCTGCTCCCTACTAAGTAGATAGGTAACTAGGCAAGTAGATTAACTAAGCTAGCGGTCTAACTAGTCGTAGCCTAGGTCTAGGAGGTATAGCGCTAAGGTACCTTAGTATCCCTCCTATAAGTAGATATCGCTAGAGCCTTCGATATAGTTAACTACGTTAGACTACTAGCTATACTCTAGGAGCTCGGCTACCCGAAGTAGATAGTACTCTAGGTGCAGGAATAGCTAATAGATAGGGTTACAATCCTCTACTTTAATAGGAAGGTAATAGATAATATCCTAGTTATAGCAGGAGTACCCTAGGGGTCCCCCCTATTACCTATCCTATTTATCTTATATATTATATTACTATATAAGGACCTAAGGAGAGAGTACCTATACCTTAGTATAGCGGGCTTCGCCGACGACACGAACCTACTAGTGTTCGGAAAGTTAGCTAAGGTAAACATCTACTAACTCGAGCGAGCGTAAGGAACCTGCTTGAAGTAGGTAGGAACGTAGGGAATAGCGTTCGTAGCGTAGAAGTACAAACTAATCTACTTTAATAAGAACTAAAGGTAATAGCTAGACCTAGCTAAGCTCGCCCTCCCGGATAGAGGCAGGTATATAGATATTAGACTAGTTAAGTCCGCTAGGTTCCTTAGGGTCTAGCTAGACTAGAAGCTCTTATAGCAAGCGCACCGTAGCGCGGTTAAGAAGAAGCTTGCTACCTAGGAGTTCGCGCTAACAAGGATCGCGGCGAAGACGTAGGGCCCGAGCCTTACGAAGGCCTAGGAAGTATATACAAAGTGTATAAGGAGCGTAGTAGCATATAGAGCAGCAAGCTACTACGTCCTAACTATAGTCGGTAAGAGGAGCGAGCTAAAGGGGATAGCCGAGAAGCTAGCGAAGGACTAGAGTAGGGGCCTCCGCGTAGTAGTAGGAGGCTATAGAACTACGCTAATTAGGTACCTAGAGACGGAGGCCTAGGTCCTACTAGTAGACCTTTACCTAAACAAGTAGCTAGCTAATTTCGAAGCTAGGATATATAAACTACTCCTTTAGTTAAGGGAGGGACTAGGGCGCCCCCTAGTTATAGTAGCGAGCTTAATTTAGAAGGCGTATACTAAGCTATTTAGAAGGTTCTAGAAAAGGAGCGGGAGGATATAAGGGAGGAAGCCTAGGCTAGGCCTATAGGGGCTAATAGCGGTCGAGAGAGTAGTAGCTATAGTAAACAAGTAGGCTAAGTAAAAGTAGAAGATAGGGAAGCTAAAGAACAAGACCCTTAATATAGATAGAATAGTAGAACTTGCCTAGTAGAAGCGCGAGATAGCGGCCTAGGAGAGGCGCGCCGCGCTTGTAACGAGAGCAAGAAGACCTACGTACCGCTTAGTAGACAAGGACCCCCTAATATAACTATTTACAGACCTTGCCCTTAAGAGACACAAGGGTCTAAGCAAGGCTTAGAGCTCCCTACTTGCCTAGGCGCGTAGCGGGGACATTAGCCTCTAGGAGTACCTAAATAGGGTGAACGTCCTAGAGATTACTACGCTATACTACAAGTATAGTAAGGGCAAAGAAACGATCGAACACCTAGTAGTATAGTATAAAGATCCACTAAAGTATAGAACCTAGGAAGAGTTACAAATACAGTTATAACAGGATCTATAGCTCGTCTTACAATAAGCTATATAGCCGTACAAGAGCTTGGTAAAGGTAGTTATTAGCTGGTTGATAGATTCGGGGCGCCTGACGGAGTATAGCGTAGCTTATAGGCTATAACTAGAAGCTGCGATAGCCGCGAAAGCGGCTAAGAGTAGCGGAGAGGGTGCGGGAAGTGCCGAATCGAGCCGCTAAGGGAGACAGGGGCCACCTTTAACATGTAGTATAATGGATTCAAAGCGCTAAAGCAGAAGCGTAGGCAGGGGTTTTCACCCGGCCCTCTGTTCAGGGGGTACGGTTTCCTTTGTATATAAACCAGTAGCAGGACCGGCGCGCCGTAAGGCATATCGGAGTACGAATAAATAATATATAATCGAAGATATACTAATATAGATCTTAGCTAATTAGAACGTGGTTATATCGGTTAGTTATATACAATCTTTAGTCGCCTATTTTACGAAGTTAAATCCAAACCGTCCTATAATAACAAAAATCAATCGCGCTACTAACCCCTCTAACTACAACTATAATAATAACAAAAACAACAATAGCTCCAAATACTTAGGGTATAGCTACCTCTATCGCCTATATAGCGTTATTAAAGAAAGCCTACGCGACTAGGCTCGCGAATCTACGCGCGGCGCGCGAGGAAAAGGAAGAAGAAGAGGTCGTCGCTATTAGCGACGACGATGCCGCTCCCGTTAAAGAGAGCGAGGCTAGGGCTCGGACTAGCGACAGTTCGAAGACCCCGAACAAAAGAAAGAGGGATATAGTTCCCGCTACGCCCGGGTATATTAATCGCGTTTCTATTAATTAAAGCGTTTTTGTTGATTAACGCGCTAACTTTTAGATACTTAGTTATAATAGCGACGAGGATGTCGCTACCTTTACGTCCTACGCTATAGTTTGCCGCCGTTACCTACGTTCGGCCCTATATAGGTTATTAAGTAGCGCTTGCTTAGTTCGCCTAGATACTAAGGACAAGGATAAGGCCTACGTTTGGTACTTACGTACTGGATATCTATATAAGAAGTTACTAGAACTTATAGTTAAGACGGCTATAGAGTTCCTCTCTATAAAGTAGAGTAGCGAGGCTATAGCTAGCGTAAGTTCCTTCTCTATTCCTATTAATCGCTACGTACTAATAATAGTATAGCAATTACAACAGGTTCGCCTTATAGCGAAGCACTTAATAGAATAGGAGAACAAGAAGGAGAAGGTAGTAGCGGATATAGCTACTAAGGTCCGGGCTAAGGCGATTACTAAGTCTTAGGCTAAGGTAGCTACTAAGGCGGTTGCTATATTAAGGGCTAAGGCCGAGGAGAGGCATGCCGCTACTACGGCTACTACCGATATAGCTGCCTCGGATAATAGGTTAGTAGTAGTTAGCTCCTACGAGGTTACTAACTAGGGAGAGGCTCCCGCTCTAGTTAGGCTAGTTACTAGTAGCGTTTCGGCCGTTCCAGCTACCAAGTTAGCTAGATTAGCGAAGGAGGCTCGGGAGTCGGATAACGCAGGGGCGTCGTCAGCTTTAAGGTTATCGATAGCCGTAATTAGTAGTTTATACTATATATTGGCCGTAATAGATGCCTATTATATAGAGTTAAAGAGGAGGAAGTCGGGCTAGTAAGCCTAGGAGTGTGTATATATATAGCCGCGTTTTGCATTTAGTGATTTTCTTATATGCTGTTTTTGCTCTTTTAGGCCGGATAATACCTAGTATATTTTAGGCTAGATACCTAGTGTCAGATACCTAGCTTAATTACAAAGATCCGTTTTGCTCTGTTTAATAATGTAGCAAGCGTCTTAGAGGTTCAATATAGCGTAGAAGTGCTCGAACTTCTAGCGCGGCAGCCGTTTTATAAGACTGTCTGCTAGTATATCGGCCGTAGGTAGGTACTTAACCTTAAATAACCCGTTAGTATACTCCTAACGTACCTATATATTATAGATGTCTATATAGCGAAGCTTAGTAACTACGCGCTAGTTGTCTCCTATAACGAGGCGGATAGTTTGCTAATTGTTATAGAAGATACGGTATAGCTCGCTAAGATCGAACCGAATGTTAGCGAAGAAGCGCTTTAACGCTATAGTCTCATGCGTAGTAAGAGAAACAGTAAGTAACTTAGCTTTTATCGAAGAACTTATAACGGTCTTTTAGTAGTAGGCTTTCTAGTTAATAACCCTACTATATAGCATTATAATATACCCCTAGGATAAGCGGCGCGTCTTCTTAATATCTACGAACGAGGCGTCGCTAGCGATAAGCAGGATATATATCCTAAAGGCGATACTATACTAAATAGCCAAAAACCAGGTGCTAAAGAGGTAAACGATAACGTATTCCGTAGCCTCGATATATATAGGGCTAGGATTCTTTAAGAACTAAGAGAGCTATAATATAGCGAAGGCTACATTAGGGCGGATTATAATAGCTATATATAGAATAGAGCCGACGAGTTCCTAGAACCGTTTAATATCTTTAAACGGAGTAAGACCCTCGAATAGGTAAAGGTTGTATTCTAGGGGGATATATAGGAAGCAAGTCTCCTTGCTAAGATTAAAGCGCTTAGCGATCCGCTTAATGTACTAATTATAGACTAGATAGACTATATAATCTTCGCGGTTTCTTAAGACGCGGATACTAAGGAACTATAAGACGTTGCCTTAACTATATACTTTGTACTTTGTAGCTAGTGTATCTATAATCTAGTTTGCCTTATTAGTGTAGTCCTTATAGTAGAATATAAGGTAGTTGTCTACGTAAAATAGAACCACTATATAGCGGTATTAGTTATAAAACAAGTATAGTTCCTTACCTAATGCTATTAGACTAAGTTCGTAGAGTAAAGAGGAGAACTCTTTATACTATAGAAGGGGGGATTCGCGTAAGCTATATAACGCTCGTTCAAGTTCAACGAAGGTATCGCCTTACTTAAAGCTAGCTAGGAGGTAATAATCCTCCCTAAACCCCTAAGGGAGCTTATAGACGATTCCTTTGTCTATTTTAGCATTTAGGAATACCTAGGTAACGTCAAACTACTTAACTTCTATATCCGCGTCGGCAGCAATAGCTATTATAGCCTAGAAGGAACAGGATATAAGTGTTACAGCGTATATATTTTATAACGAATCAGCGCTTTAAAGATTACCTCTTACGTAGATATACGCCTTGCATTTCTTTAAGAATCTGTCCTTGTCCTATTTATAGGCGAATACCTACTTTAGGGGCAGGGGCTTCTCCTTAGAGAGTTTAGATATAAAGGACTAAGTAATATATCTCTAGGTTTTACGATTTACAAGATTCCGAATCTCCAATTTGGTAGCTCTAACGAACTCTTTACCTATTAGATACTTAGTAAGTTGCTTCTAAGACTTTAGAGCTTTAAGAAGGGTATCTCGGTGAACGTAGGGAGGGGCTAGGGCAGCGTTAGGTCTAGCCGTATACCGGGGTATAATCGCAGTAGCGATAACTATATATAGAGTATAGTATACCCGATCTCCCTTATCGAGTACCTCCTTATAGTATAGTATATACGTTTTGTAAAACACTTGCTACATTCTAAGTTTAAGGACGTAAATACGGTCTAGAGTATATATTTCTAAAGTAAATCCAACAATCCTAGCGGTAGATATAGAAGGACTATAGTTAGCAGGGTCTTCTAGGTCTATTCTTCTAAGCCGCTAGCTTATACAAGATACTAGGGCGAACACCCGCTTAGTGTACTTACGTTTTATACGTTCGCAGGTAGGGGACTTAGGTTTGTTAGTATTGTCTAAGTTATCTAAGCTAGAGGAGTAGTAGCTAGGGTTTGAAGATTCTAGGCTATAATTCTCGGGAAGTAGGTTGTCCGAGTATATAGAGTGCTTAGGATAGTGATCGACCAAGTCCTTAAAAACAGTACTTATATTAGAGGCAATACTTTATACACTTCTAAGGCCGTCTCTAGAAGTATATATATAATCCCTATTGTTATCTAGGCTCGTAGGCCCGGTAGGGGTAGAGGCTGAACTTTGAAATGACTAATCTAGTATTAGGAGTCCTCTATACGCGTAGTCTCTAGAAACTAAAGGTAGCTTACTTGTGTTACGCTAGGCTACCGTTCTAGATATAGTTACCCCTAAGTCCTAACTAGGATTTGGAGTTTCTATACCCCCGAGCTTATCTTTAGAATACTCGGGGGATATAAACGTAGGAGTCGTCGCTTCTAGATTATCTATCTTACTGTCCTTAATGCCGCTTAGTACTACGCCTATAGCAAGTAAGTGTAGCTAAAGCTCTAGGGAGTCTACTAGATTCCGCTTCTTAGCGATAGTCTATAGATCGAACCTCCCCTCGCCCTTCTTAAAGAACTAGTTCTCGTTAAAGGTAACGTTATAAGTTATAACGACTTTATAGAGTACCGGAACCTAGATTCGGTAGATATTTAATACCTTAAAACTAACAAGGTAACTAATATACGCTCTAGGCTTTAACTTATATACGCGTTTCTGCTTATCCCTCTCTCTCTCTTTATATAGAGGATATACGCGGTAACCGTATATATAGATACCGCTCTAGTTAGGCTGTAGATCCGCTATAAAGGAGACAATCGCGTCTGGCTAAAAGAACCGGAAGTAGGTTTAGAACTAAGTAAGGAGGACGTCGTTTAGTAACTTTATTAAAGGATACGTTTAACTCGGGCTTATACTTATAAGCTACGTAGATACCTCCTCTCTTTCTAGCTAGAGGTTACCTAGGAGACCGGCTCTAGCTATTATCTTAATAGAGCGGGTAATAACTTCTTGACTAGAGCGTTCGATAGCGCTAGTCGGTTCGTATATATTAGATAGAGGGAGTTTAAGCTCGATACCTAGTTCTACGTACTATTTCTAGTACTAGGTATAGCTATAATCCCTAGTTTTAACAAAGGAGCCTTTATTATTATGCTTAAACTTATAGATCGCTACGCTAAATTAGCGTTATACCTAGGCCTTAAAGTATTAAAGAATTGGGAGAAGGAGGTCCTAGGTCTTATCTTTAAGGCGGAAGATAAAGGGTTTGCTAGAGAACTTGTCTTTAAGAATTAGAGAGTAAATGGATCTATTATACCTACGCGTATAATAGAAAAGGTCCTAAAATACTCGCCAGAACGGCCGTACTAACTTAGTTATAGGAGGCCTATAGGAGACGACTTTTCCCTAGTATATAATAGAGCAAGCCTTGTAGTTAATACATTTAGTTCCGTTAATTCGAACGTTCTAGCCTCTCTAGACGAGAGCCTTAAGCGTATCCTAGCTAAGATAACTAGCGCGGATATACCAAAGGTGTTTAGAATCCTCGTAGGGTAGGAGAGGGTGCCTTAATCCTAGTCCTTAACGAACTTGTTTTATAGTATTACTTATTGTAGCTAATATTATAAGTATAGCGGAACTAACAGCGAAGTCGTCTAGACAGCTAGGTTAGATATTATAGATTATAGCAAGGGACTGCTCCGAAGGTATAGTAGGAGGATCCTTGTAGATCTTAGCAAGAGCTCGTTCTTTATTGTAAGAAACGGTAAGGGAAGAGTTACAATTATAAGGATATAGTAGGTAGGTAGAGAGAAGCTTATATTCTAAAAACACTAGCTTATACCTACAAAGGAGAGACGTAATAATAATATTGCTCTCTATTGAACCGAAACGTAGTATATAGTCCAAACTATAGTACTAGATGTTAGCCTTATAGAGGGCTACCTCTAAGATAATATTAGAGTAGAATCTCTTAATAACTACGACGTTGTTAAGAACTAGATCCTTAGATTATAGGCCGTTAACGCCGTTAAGTGCTCCCTTAATGCGCCATTTACCCCTTCTAGAGATAGGGAAACAGGTAGTACTAGCCTTAACATAGTTATCCTTCCTCGCCTTAACAAGGGACCCTTCTTCTAAAAGTATAAGGTTATTAACAAGGTAGGTTACTCTATAGTTATTAACTAGGATACTATCTAATAGGATATATTTGCTAGAATCGATAGTTACGAAGATACCGAAGCTATTACTAAGGCTAGTTTCTTTACTAAGGGCCGAGAGTTCCGTAGGATCAATGATTATAGCTATTACCGTACTAGGAAAGCCTGGTTTAGCAGACAAAGTAGAGCTAGATAGGGATATAGGCTAGGGTTTAATAGCCTAACCTTCCTTTTTAAGCTAGGCGTAGAGGTTATCCTACTTTTTCTTAGCGAACTATTCGTAGATCTACGAAATAAACTCGGGACTAACCGGGCCTTTCGGATGTTTGAACCTAGTTAATATAGATTTAAGCGTATTATAGTCGATCGGCTTCTAAACGTAATTAGAGATTATATATAGGCAGGGGTGCTTAGGCTTAGTAGACAAAGATTTTTCACCTCCCTTGCCTCGATCGCGGCGTTTGCTAGAACTAGTGGATTTAGTAGTAGCGAAGCTACCGTTAAAGTCCGGCTTACTATAGCTGACGATAGTCTTAGTAGCTTAGATTAGGTCCTTAAGGCTCTTAAGAGGTTTGCCGATGCGGTTGTTAATAATTGTAGCGTTGTATTTATAGCGGCCCTATTCTAGGATAAGACGATCCTTAATTATACAAAGGAAGTCTAGAACAAGTAGAGTACTATAAATGTACTCGAGACTAGCTACCTTAGCGCGTTAGTAAGCCTAGCAGTAGTTAGCGATCTAGGTCCGTAAGTCTATATTAGATTGCTTAGCCTCTTTAAGACAAGCGAGATACCGTTAGCGGGTTATATTCGCAATTATATTATCCGAGATTCTAACTTAGCGTTCTAGAGTTCGGAGGAGCGCGTATACGCTAAGTTGTTACGCTATAAGGTTAGTCTCGTTAGTAGCGTTGTAACGCTTGTAATTAATAGTGGCGATAATGACTTTATATAGTGTATCTAGGTTCTTCTTGTTAACGCTTATACCTAGAGTAAGTTACTAAGCGGCGTACCTAGTCTAGTTAGCTTAGTGCTAGACAAGGATCCTCTCTAGACTCGGGCATTAAGGAGGGACAGGCTCTAGACCGTAAGTAGCAACTAGCTTCTCGTTCTAGGTAGTTACCTCGGCGAGCTATTCCGCTTAGTCTTATACTATTAGCGTAGCAACAGCCTCCGTAGTAAAGGGCGGCTAAAAACCACTAAGTATCGCCTCCTTAGTGACATCGTTCTAATCGAAACAAACGATATTATAAACGTAGAGGGTAATAGCAGCGCTTTCGATATAACGCTTCTAGATCGGCCAATCCGCAGGACCCTTAAGTAGGATATCCGTTAGAATAGTAATATTCCCGATAGTATCTATAGTAGTAGAAGTCTCTATTATAGAAGAACGATAGATAGAGGCAGATAGAGATCTAGAAGGTACGGCGGAATAGACAGAGAGTAGCGCTAAAGAGCGGCTTAACTTGTACGCAGGCAGGGCGACTTTAAAGGACTTCGCGGAACGGCTATATAAGAGCGGTTCAAGCGAAAAACGAGGGAAGCCGTATAAGGGCTTTAGCAATAGCGATTGTAAAGAACAAGGCGGCGGGACTTGTAAGAATAGTAAAACGAGTTATAAGGATTGTAGAATAACAATACTTCTAAGCTATAACGGGTTTAGCTACTATACAAAGGGAAACGAGCACCGGGCTTATAACTCTTACGTAGGCTTATAGTAGCACTAGAAGAGCATATAGGAGAGATACGTTGCATTGATTGTTATATATCGAAGGAAGAGACAGAGGAAAGAGAGTGTATAAGAACATAGCTATATATATGACAGGAAATGAGAAACGGGGCGCTGAGTGGGTACGAAGCAGCCAATCAGAGCGGACTGCAGAGACAGGGCTAGCTGGGTCGTGACACTCCCTCTTTAAGTTAGAGAGTTATAAGATAGTTGCCTTATCCTTAGTAGTAGTTACCTAGTTAACGTCTATAGCGTTTAGGTCCTTACTTTCCTTCTTAGTATTATAGCCGTTATAGTAGTTTAGCTTGTTAGTCTTCTTTAAGTATTCCTCTATTTTAAGGTTATTAGCCTAGGCTTAGGCTATAGTAACCTATCTCTAGAAGTTATCCTAGGCTAGGAGGTTCGTCTACGGTAGGATCAGGTCCTATATTAGCTTCGAAAGCTTCTTTCTTAGCGCGCGTACGTAGGTAGCGTTATCCTAGTTACTTAGGTCGTAAAGGTTCGAGAACTCTATAATAAAGTCTATAAACTTTATGTACTTATCCTTCTACGCTATTTTATATAGCTTGTTCTCTACGTTAGCTACTAGATCTATCGTTACATACTTCTTAGAAAGGAACTTAATAAACTCGTCGGTAGTTATCTATACCTAGGCTTACTTATCGCCTAGATTCGTAACAATAGTATCGATATAGTTACTAATTCCTATAGCTACGATTCCCTCTAGTAGCGAAGCTATATAAAGGATCTTTGCTTTCTTGGTTATATATTCTAGCGGCCTTACAGCCTATCACGCTGTAATTAGCGTCTTCTATATTCTAAATTATATAGTTTGCTTCGCTAAGTCCTACTTAGAGCCTAAGAACATAAAGGCGTATAGTATACTGCCCTCCCTAGTGCTACCGCCGCCGCCTAGCTTCCCGGACTCGATTAGCCTTACTAAAACGTTATTCTCTACCTATAGAACTACAGCCTTCTTGCTTACCTCGTTCACCCTAACTATCTATCTCTAGATTTCCTTAGTCGCGCCCCTAAGGATATATTCGGTAAGGTTCGCTATTATCCTCTCCGTTATATTATCCTTTCTAGTTCTCTTAAGCGCTTTAAGTAGGAGGTTGTTACCTATAAATAGCCTATAGTATCCTTCGAAATAACCCTTTAGTTTTAGGTATATTTCTTCCTTTAGGGCTATAATAGCCTCGCTACGTATATCCTTAATAGGAATAGGTACTTAGGCCGCGGAGCTTGCGTCAACGTCTATAGTACTTGTTATCTTCTTTGTTTAGGTTTCTTAGGTTTAGGTTCTTAGGTTCAGGGGTTCGGTTTCTTAGGTTTAGGTTTCTTAGGTTTAGGTATCGGACTGTCTTGTCGTTTTAGGACCGACTATCTTATTGGTTTCTTAGGTTCAGGGCGGTCGAATTGTAATTTCGGTTAGTTCGTATAACGTAAATTCGTCGTAATTAATCGACGAAGGTCTACATATACGAACAGAAGGTACAACTAACTATCACAGGTGGTAAATGCCTAATGTTAGGGTATATATATATTCGATATAGGGGGAGTGGTGTAATTGGAGTATGTTGCACCTAGAAGCCGCAAGGCTATCGGTTCGAATCTAGCCTCCCTTACCCTCTTTTCGGTTTTTTAGGATTAGTCCCCTACAAATTCCGACGAGAGTTACACTAACTAAAGAAGGAAAACCCAAGGAATAGCCGTCGTCTCAGAGACTAGGATCTAGGCCCCTACGTTATACACCAATCAGCAAGAACCCTATATTACTCACCATAGGATAAAAACAATCTAGCTATAGTAGCTAGGGACTAGTAAACTACCTAGGGTAGAAGCTAAACTACCTAATAAAATACTACTAGGGGCCCCCCCTAGAAGAAACTGGACTTAAACGAAGAGCGGAAGAAGGAGGAGATTGTTAGCTACCCTAGAACCAATCACATCTAACAAAGGGGGTAGGTAGGGTTGGAGAAGGCTAGGGCATT
>MU853410.1:972928-983065 GCA_033297235.1 Trichocladium antarcticum
CACCCCACAGAAAACACGAGCGCAAACACCGCCAGCCCTTCCGCTGCCCGCTCGCCGCCTGCGCCAAGGGCCACCTCGACAAGCGCGCGCTCGCCCGCCACCTCTGGGCGCAGCACCCGGCCTACGCACGGCAGCAGAACACGCGCTCGGAACGCGTCCGCTGCGGCTGGCCGGGCTGTGCGTACGAGGGGCGCGCGGACAATGTTGCGCGGCATGCGCGGCGGCATGTGAGGTGATTTGCGGATGTTGTGCTGTTGGGGGGGTGGGTGTGGGAAGGGGAGAAAAGGGGGGGGGGGGGGGGGAGGGGGGAGAAAGGGGGGGGGGGGGAGGTAAGGGGAAGGGTGCGGTACGTCTGGATTTGACTGTGGGCGGTTTTTGTTTATACCTTTCTTTTTTTTGAGTTGCATTAGCGGTTTGTTTTGGCGTTGGATTTGGATAGTTTTCCCGGACGGCTTTTTCGTCGGTGTGTGTAGAAAGGGCGACGAGATGACCTTGATGGGATCGTCGAGGATTCTAACGGGAGAGGTGTCTCCTTGCTACCAGTATCATCAATACAAATAAAATCAAAATAACCCCTCCCAGTCCTCATGTTGACGACGGTCAGACTTATTTATGGGTAAGGCGGCTCCACTAACTGCTACAGTGATTAGACCGCAAAAAGATTGCGATCTCTCCCGCCGGGAATTGAACCCGGGTCTCGAGCGATGTCTAACTTGGTGACAAGCTCACATACTGACCACTATACTACGGAAGATTTATGGATGTGGTCATCCATCGTAGCCGGCTGCTGGTTGGAAGCGGTCTCCGGACGCTGCTCTATCAATGTGCTTCGGCATACAACTGCTACGGCAGCCCAGAAAGTATTGGGCATCTACACCTCAGGCCGTTATTGCTATTCCAGGAACCTCCCCCGTCAACTGAGAAACCGACAGAATGTCGTCAATGTTCACCCGAGCGAGTGGTCGGAGGTCGCCGGAGACGACTCCCCGGAAGACCATCCCTCCTCCTACGATCACACCCAGAAAGGCCGACACGCCGCACAAAGAGCGCTCTCACCGCACAAAAGAGTTCAACCCAGAAGTCGAATTTACCCCATCCTCTCAGCTGGTCAAAGAGAGGGAAATTCACCCCGCATGTCAACCCTGACATCTAACCCTTGCCTGCTTCTTGTCCGGGGCTTCGCCGAGGAGATTCTCACTTGGAGATGGAATTCGTTACCCCTTCTCATCCTCAACTGCCGAAACCCTTCCAACCATAACTGACTTTTGTCATGGGCTTGGAAGCTGTAACTATTGGCCCATGCCCACATTGTGTACTGGTTTGGTGGCGTGTTGCAGAATGTGGTGCTCGGCAGTGTTTGGGGCGGCCGCGGGAGCAGCCACGGCGACTTGACGGAGCCCCCCAGGGTCGACTGAGGGAGCAGTTGCCAAAGAGGACAGAATTACGACCAGATCGATTGTCATGATGCTTGCAAATACCCCATTGTTACAGTGTCGAAAATACTTGCCTTGGTAGAGAAACCAGTTGGAACTAGCATTGCTATCCATTGGTGCAGTTGAGGCGCGCGGTAAGTCCTGGAACACCAGTTGTCTAGACCCCTGTCCGGGCCGGCTGCTCTCCGTCGGGAGTCGTTTCCAGGGTACATTTAGTGCCAACGCGCAGGTCCAGACGCGCATCGACAGGTCGCCCACAAGCAACAGGCAACACTTACACAGGAAATAGAAATGGACGGCGGAGACTACGACTCAGATGCAGAGTGTATGCCGGGGCCATTCATTAAATCCCCTGCGCCAAAGACAATTGTAAATCATTCCTGTCACCTGAATTGCCTACACTCTCTTAACACTGACTGATTTTCTCCCCAACTAGTCTTTTCGTTTTGGAACCCGCATCATCGCCGCCACGGGCGCGCGAGCCGATGGGGAACACCCCAATGTCCTCCGGCTCCGAGTGCATCACTCAACCGTCCAGGCCATCGCCCAGGCTCTCCACCGCCACCTCCCCTCTTCCCTCCGTTCCTGGGCCAGTTCCCTGTTCCCCGAGTGGTTCCTCCCAACCAACATCATCCTGAAGAAACAAAAACCCGGCTGGGAAGAAGAGTTCGACACCGAACAAGCCACCTACCAAAGACTAAAATGCTTGCAAGGCCTCGTAATCCCCACATACTACGGCCAGGCCACGCACAACAAGACGCGCGCGCTCGTCCTGTCGGACATCGGCGGGGCGTGCGTCGCCGAGCCCGCGGGCGCCGTCCTGCGCGAACAGGATGTGCGGCCGCTCTTCGACCAGGCGCTGGGCGCGCTGGCCAGCCAGGGCATCTCGCACGACGATCTGAAGCTCGACAACTTCCATCTCGTCGACCGCGGCGGGGACAGGGCGATCATGGTTGTCGACCTGGAACGTGTCAATGAGCTGCCGCCGGAGCCGGACCGCTGCGCGCGGCTGGTGCGGAATGATGTCCGTTTTCTGATGCGTGCGTATCGAGATCATGTGGAGTGTCTGCGAGAGGATGGGTTGCTGCTGCATTAGGATGGCTCGATGGGTGGGGTGGGTTGGGTTGGGGGAGGAGCGTTCGAGTGGGGAGAATGACCTGGTTCATGTTGGGGGTTGGGTGGGATTTGGTGGGCCAAGATATGCTGTTGTTTGGGAGGCGCTACAGGTGTCGACAGTTGAAAGTGGTGGCCGGGTGCGTGACGTAACTGTGGGGGGGATGATGTTTACTACTATAAGGCGCCACCCTACTCTGGGAAAACGTTCTTCGGTATGGTCTTGGCCAATCAAACCGATCTTCGAAATGAGGGACGATTTTCACAGTACAGGACGGTCACCAGGGCCATTTCTGCAGCGTACGGCCATTTTCCATAGAAAACTGTTTTGAAGTGGTAAGGTAGGTCCTATTCGAAGATCGTTTTGGAGCGAGAGAGCGTTTTGGAGCGTTTTTACACTAAAGTCGTTTTCCGCCGAAAAACCGTTATTATATAAAATCAGCCTCTAACTTCTAAACTATTTTAAAATGAAGATCGTCTTACCTTTTAAGTAGTCTTATAGTATTAAGATCGTCTCTATAATAGAAGATAGTTAGTATCGCGAAGCTTATCTTAACTATAAGTTTACTATACCTAGAAATGATCCCTTGGCGGCAGACTGTCTTCTATAGTAGACCGTCTTCTATAGTAGACCGTCTTCTATAGTAGACTGTCTTCTATAGTAGACCGTCTTCTATATCTAGCGATCTTATATTATATTAGGTCGAGGACATTATAATTATAGACTTTTTACAACTAGCATTTAGCTACGAGGTTAGAACGTAAGGCGATAAATTTAAGCAAAGTAAAAGAAAGGCATTAGCGATAAATATAAGCAACGTAAATAAAAGGCACTTAACTACTATAACCGCTATCCGCTATACCCCTCTAGTATTATCCTCGCTCTAAGTCTATAGTAAAAAACTTATAGTAAATAGCTTATAGCTATATAAAAACCGGCCGATTTATCTTCTCTATAGTACGTAGTGTCTTGCGTATAGTATACTAGAAGTTATATATATCCTTAGTTAAGTACTTGTCTCTGTTAAAGAACCTGTCGATAGCTTTAAGCTATAGGTCTCCTAGCTCTATCTCTATAATAGTATTACCCGGATCGTTAGCGTTAAGTTCACCGTTATCTGACGAAGCTTTAGTATCTATATCCTATATATTAGTATAGTCTAGGTTGCCCTAGCTGTCGGTGTCTAGGGTGTCCTAGCTTTCCTCGATGTCCTCGCTATCTAGGTCTATAGGGCTATCCTCGTTATCTAGGTTGTTATAGATATCCTTGTTCTAACTGTCCTTGTCCTAGTCGCGCTAGGAACGCTAGATACGCTTATCGAGGGTAAGCTTGCTACATTATACTACTATAATATATTAGTAACTATAAAAAGTAAGTAAGGGTTGCCCGGGCTTACTAAGTAGGTCTAACTTAAGCTTCCTTAAGCTACTATAAGTTATTCTACTTTTTATAGTTAGCTACTTCGCTTTCCTAGATTTAGCGACTACTTAGGTTAGCTCCTAGTCGCTATCTAAGGCCCCTATACCTTAATATATTAGTAACTATGAAAAATAGGTAAATAAAGGTTGCCTAGGCTTACCTAGTAGGTTTGACTTAGACTTGCTCGAGCTACCGCAAGCTGCTTTGCTTTTTACACTTGCTTGCTTCGCTTTAGTCAGTTTAGCGATTATTAGTTCCTTGTCGTTTTCTTCTAAGGTCTCTACTGCCGCGCGTTTCCCTAGGGTAAATATTAGCTAGTGTAAAAACTCAACTATCGAGCGGCTTTAAATACTCTTTTTAGTAACGCTAATACTAGGGTTAGTATCCCTCTTATTAGCTAGGAGTTTAACGACTAGTCGAAGCTGTAATTTCTTAGGGGGCTCGAAGTCTTATAGGGTGATCCGTCGGCTATCCTCTATCTCTACCTTAGCTAAGAATCTTATTATTACCTCCGTTATTTCTAGATAGGCGGCTTTCTATATAGTCTAGGCTCTACCTATTGCATTCTTGCCGATATTCGCCTTATCCTAGTTCTTAAGCGAGAGTATAAAACTATAAACATCTTATAGTATCGGACTACCTATAACGTCTCTAATGCTAGGTCCGGCTACGCCGTCGGGTAGGTTTTTTATAGTATTGTGCTACTTCTTAACTAAGGTCCGAAATAACCGACTAAACGAGTTCTCCCTACTTACGTATTTATCGTTGTCGCTACTCTTAGTAGCCTTGCTCCCTATATTGTTGTTTTTAGCTATTCTAAGTGTTAAAAAGTTAGCAAATTAGAAATTACTAGTAGCGAAAGAGGTTTCCCTACCTAGGGCTTAACTATAAAAGAAGAAGCTTACTATATAGAAAAAAAGAGAGTAGGTTAAGAAGAAATTAGTATATAAATAGAGAATCTAGGGCAGCGTGTTAAAGAGAAAGTAGTTAGGCGAAAGTAGTTGGGAGAAAGTGGTTAGGAGAAAGTAGTTAGGAGAAAGTAGTCGGGAGAAAGTAGTTAGTCTACGAATAGAGAATCTAGGGTACTGTAATTAAGAGAAAGTAGTCTGCGAATAGAGAAGGAATAATCGATTCTTACCTAGTGCTAGATGATAAAAATCTCTCGTTCAGTCCTATTGTAAAAAGCTAGGTTATTAATATAGAAGCTATATTATACAATAGTGCTAGTATAGCTACTATAAATCACCGATATCCTCTGTAGTTACGAATTATTACTATAGTAAGGTCCTAAGGTTTTATACTATATCCTGGATTCTAGATTAGCTAGCGATAGCGGAAGTGAAACATCTCGCGATAATGGAACTCACCTCCTCCCTAAAGCCTAGTATATCGATAGTATAATCAATAGCAAGGTCTCAGTCGGTTAGGATATATATATTATTATCGTCGTTAGGATAGGTAAATACCCGTTCGTTCTTCTTAGCTCGCTTAGAGGCTTGTAGCTTAATATATCCTATAATGTTAGTTAGGTCGGGCTAGTATAGCTAGATATTCTTAGAGTTATATAGCTTTTTGTACTAGTTAATAAATAACGGACGGTCGTTGTTAGACAGTCGCTTTGAGTTTTTATCGGCTTCGTAGTTAACAACTAGCTTTACGTAGCTTATAAGCTTAACGAACAGGACTAAGGGTGTTAGATATCTAGAAGCTTTTTATAGTTAACTTGTTAACTTACTCTTATACTATTTCTAGATATCTATGCTGCTCCTACCTACGTCGATATAGTCCCGGGCAAAGTCGAATACCTTAACGAATAGCTATAGGCTATACCTCTCCTTTATCTTGTCCCTAATGCTCCTTAGGTCATAGTAGTTCTTGAATATAGTGCTCTCTATATATAGTTTCTTATTTAGTACCTAAGGACGTTAGCTATATCTAAATAGTAAGTGGCTTTTTATACTTACAATAAGGTTGTCAATGCTCCGTAGTTGCTAATTACAGCAATTGCCTATAATCCTCTCGGCGGTATACTTACGGACGTAGTTAGAATTGCTACCTTTAATATCGTAGAGGTAATGCTTAACAAGCTCTTCCTAAGCGTCGTCTGTTAAGTTAAGGAGGAAAGTAACCCGTAGTTAGTACTCGATCGACTTTATACGTACGTAGATAGCCTGCTTTGTTTCCTTCTATAGCGCTAGTGTATATTTACGCTTTTTGACAAGGACGTCTACTCGCTACGTCGTTCTAGCTTCGGTCTGGAGCTACTACTGTAAAAATTATTTAGCTATTAGCTCGTTAAGGCGAAAAGTAGTCTCTTAGTACCTGAAGCTACTACGTAAATATAGTAAGGTCTAGCATCTTGTTAGGGATATATATAACTATAGTAGTTACTATATCCGGCGCGGCCCCGTTGCTAACTAGCGTAGCCCTATTGCTAACCGGCGCGGCCCTGTTGCTAACCGGCGAGGCCCCGTTGCTAACCAGCGAGGCCCTATTACTAACCGGCGCGGCCCTATTGCTAACGAATAGCTCGTCGTTATCGTCGTTATTACTGGCCCCTCTTATATTACTTAGGGCGGTGCCCTAAGCGCTAGCTTAATCATTGCCCTATATATCTATGATCCTAGACACTTAGGAGCTAGGTAGCATACCCCTTAACTCCGGGTTTAGTATAAAATTTACTAGGGTTGTACTTATAGCTACGGTCGTTAATAATAGGAGGCCTAGTATATTTTTGCTATTATAGCAGTATCTAATCGAGTATAAAAAGAAGAACTATAGTAGGCGGGATATACGAAAATACAATGTAATTCTAGGCGAGCAAGTAACAATATAGGAAGGAGCAAGCGATAAATTTTCAAGATATCGAACCTATATACAACCAAGATCTCTTTTATAAAACTTCTACTAATTTAATACGAACCTTATTTTTCTATTGTAACCAGCAATATTAAGAAAATATATAGCGCGTTACCAACAAAGACCGCTCTTTTAAATCGCAACTAGAAGTCCCTAAGCAGCTACCTAAAGATCCAAACGAGTTCGCTATTACCTAGAAGCGCCGGAAGGATACTAAAGCCGAAGTCAACGCCGAAGCTAAGGCGATATAGACGTAAGAAGAAGATCGAGCAGAGCGAATTAGCCCTATCGAAGATTAGTTATATAATGCTAAGTTTGACGATAGAATCGAATTTCCACTAGATATTCTAGTCGACTAGGAACTGAGCGGAATCGCCAAGTAGCCGTTAGCTATCTCTAATACTTTAATAACTGTAAAAAACATCTAGGATAAGCTTACGGAAGCCGAGTATAGCGAGTATATAGCACTACCAATTAATAAACCTCCTTCTAAGCTCCTCGAAAACCTCTCCCTGCTAGAGATACAAGAAGATGTTAGGTTCAATGACCCGATAGAGCTAGGATCCAGGCTATAAGGCGACAGTATTAACCAGATAGAGCTTTTAGAAGACGAAGATTCCGAGTTTTTACAACCAATCCACTATACGCCTAAGCGGCTCGACATGTCCCTATTTATACTCGTATTTACGTTATAGGAGAAGAAGTATAATATATCTCAAGCCGCCTATTCCTAGCTCCTTAAGGTCCTTCGGCTTATAACGTCCTTAGATAACTTTTAGTCTATTCCCCGGTAGAAGGATATATTATTATAACAGCTAAGAAACGTTCTCCCTTTGTCCCTACTACGACAATCGACAGTTAAGTTAGATCAGATCCAGATAGGGTTAAGGACTCGTCTAGATATAATAGTATTAGCGTTTGACATAGAGAATCTAGCTATAAACCTCCTTAGCTTGGCTAGAATCTCGGACAAGGTATATCGTAGGTTTGCCTAAATCGTTAAAGGCCCTGTTACTAAGCCCTAGCAAGCGTAGTAGTAGGGAAAAAGCATACGGTCAACTAGCAGGAGGTTCCTCTAGTATACCGATAGTAGTCCGATACTCCCGTTAGACTTTATCTACTAGAGGTATACGTCTAACAGGCTAGTACATCCCTATATATTAGACCGGTATAGACATTACTATATAGGAAGAGTACAGTATTATAGCGTTAACGGAACTATAGGGTACCCTTAGAACGTAGTTATAAAAATCCAGCGGGTATTTCGGACATCTAAGCTCCTAGTCGAATAGTATATAGCAATAACTAGTATAACTTCGGCCGGTATTAGCCTTAAGTCGGTAGAGTTAGTAATAGAGGTTAACAATGATTTTTTATACTACCTAAGCAACGTTTCCCGTTATATCCCTAGGGTTGTTCTCGACTATAACTTCAACACTACCGATTCTAACTACTAACCTTTAACAAGCCTATTCGTCATCCGGTATATTTTCGACGCTACTACTAGCAAACCTAGACTAGTACGCTTGACTTCGCCTTATCGCGCCGAGCTCGAGATTAGAAGCTAACCTCAAGGGCAGGATACAATTATTACTAACTTCGTTAGGCCTAACAAGCTATCCTTACCCTAGGCTCTCTTCTACAACGCGTTTAGTCTATACAATAATATATACCGGGTAATAATAGGATTTTACCTTATAGGGCTTTTCTTCGAAGAATAGCTCCGTAGGAGGAGGGAAGGAATTTTCCTACTTACACTTAGACCGTATACTACCGATCTCGGCGATATTATCCGCTCGTTATTTTATATAAGGAGCCTAGACTCTAGGAGAACGCTTCGAATTAGGAATCGCGATATCTTCGTTTATAGCTTCGTCGCCTATATTATAGGTAACATACCCTCTTAGGCTAAGCTAAGTAGCGCGAAAGGCCACTAAGTACTCCTCCCTTATTAGAACTATAATATCCCTATCGACCAACGGTCGAACCTAGAGTACGATACTATTAACAATGGCCGGTACTATATATAGCATTTAGATAACATTACGTTTGTCTATAGGCTCTCCTTTAAACAAGTAAAGGAAGAGGTAGAGAAGAGGCTTGGTATTGTCTATAGTAAAGAGCTAATAGCTAACCTTACTATACTTTTCCTAGCTCTAGATATTCTTCGATCCTGGCCGATTAACGCCGCCTATTCCGAATTTGCTAGTATCGCCCGTATAATACTAGATACGCTATTTATACTAGATAGCCTCCTCCTCGAGTTAGCCCGAAATAAGCTTGCTAAAGTCTATTAGAATTTCACATTCCCTCCTAGATAGGCTAGTCTATAGAACCCTAAGATATATCGAGGCTCTTATAAGATGAATGAACATACCTGGAGTTTAGTTCTTACGCCTATTATTCTCCGCTACTAGCTTTAGCCTTATTATATCCGACCCGATCTCTACGAGCTTCTTGTCCGCTTCGCGCCCTAATTCCTCGATATATCTACCCGGTTTTCCTATAACTTAGCTACTATTAAGGCGTCTAACTAGGTTATTGTAGCATTCTGGAGTTTTATACTATTAGTCTTTGTAATCTTTGGTAGAAACGTTACTAAGCTATTAAAGCAGTTCTCTAGTGTTACTGTCTACAGGCGAAAGGCTATATAGTTCCTCTTCTATGTCCTTAGCGAAGCGAAAAGACAGGTGGCAAACCGAAGCGAGGAAAAGAAATAGAAAACCAACACTTAGAGGCTTAGGGCTAAGAGTCGGTTTCCGCTACTAGTAGCGGCTACAAGGTTAGCGGCATTTCCTAGCTAGTTAGTTTTTACAGTTGCTCTAGCGACTTTAATCCTACTACCTCCGCTACTATTAGTGATTTCTATTATATTAACAACCTAATAACGTAAGTTGTATAAGTAGAGGTCTAACGAGTACCTAAAGATAAAGGGCCTACTAAATATCTACTAAATTCTACATTTGCTAGCGGACGACGCTGAATATAGCTATTGTTTAACACTTACATTTACTAGCGAGACAAAGTATAAGTAATCGATCGAGAAATCGCTACTAAAGTCATTGTTCTCCTGCTAATTTCACACTTAGGGACTATATCCGCGATATTCTAGTAACGAATAATCGCGATCCTACGCCGACGCTTATTAACCGAGAAAATGAACGGTAGGCTATATCGTTTGCCTTTACTAGCTGCTTCGAAGACCGATTTCTAGATATTCATCGCGTATTTTACACTCTCTAGCGCAACTGTCCTACGTTAGCCGCAATATACAACCTATACTATAGCGAGGATCTAGAAACCAACGAGGAT
>MU853410.1:983075-993440 GCA_033297235.1 Trichocladium antarcticum
ACATCTAAGCTCCTAGTCGAATAGTATATAGCAATAACTAGTATAACTTCGGCCGGTATTAGCCTTAAGTCGGTAGAGTTAGTAATAGAGGTTAACAATGATTTTTTATACTACCTAAGCAACGTTTCCCGTTATATCCCTAGGGTTGTTCTCGACTATAACTTCAACACTACCGATTCTAACTACTAACCTTTAACAAGCCTATTCGTCATCCGGTATATTTTCGACGCTACTACTAGCAAACCTAGACTAGTACGCTTGACTTCGCCTTATCGCGCCGAGCTCGAGATTAGAAGCTAACCTCAAGGGCAGGATACAATTATTACTAACTTCGTTAGGCCTAACAAGCTATCCTTACCCTAGGCTCTCTTCTACAACGCGTTTAGTCTATACAATAATATATACCGGGTAATAATAGGATTTTACCTTATAGGGCTTTTCTTCGAAGAATAGCTCCGTAGGAGGAGGGAAGGAATTTTCCTACTTACACTTAGACCGTATACTACCGATCTCGGCGATATTATCCGCTCGTTATTTTATATAAGGAGCCTAGACTCTAGGAGAACGCTTCGAATTAGGAATCGCGATATCTTCGTTTATAGCTTCGTCGCCTATATTATAGGTAACATACCCTCTTAGGCTAAGCTAAGTAGCGCGAAAGGCCACTAAGTACTCCTCCCTTATTAGAACTATAATATCCCTATCGACCAACGGTCGAACCTAGAGTACGATACTATTAACAATGGCCGGTACTATATATAGCATTTAGATAACATTACGTTTGTCTATAGGCTCTCCTTTAAACAAGTAAAGGAAGAGGTAGAGAAGAGGCTTGGTATTGTCTATAGTAAAGAGCTAATAGCTAACCTTACTATACTTTTCCTAGCTCTAGATATTCTTCGATCCTGGCCGATTAACGCCGCCTATTCCGAATTTGCTAGTATCGCCCGTATAATACTAGATACGCTATTTATACTAGATAGCCTCCTCCTCGAGTTAGCCCGAAATAAGCTTGCTAAAGTCTATTAGAATTTCACATTCCCTCCTAGATAGGCTAGTCTATAGAACCCTAAGATATATCGAGGCTCTTATAAGATGAATGAACATACCTGGAGTTTAGTTCTTACGCCTATTATTCTCCGCTACTAGCTTTAGCCTTATTATATCCGACCCGATCTCTACGAGCTTCTTGTCCGCTTCGCGCCCTAATTCCTCGATATATCTACCCGGTTTTCCTATAACTTAGCTACTATTAAGGCGTCTAACTAGGTTATTGTAGCATTCTGGAGTTTTATACTATTAGTCTTTGTAATCTTTGGTAGAAACGTTACTAAGCTATTAAAGCAGTTCTCTAGTGTTACTGTCTACAGGCGAAAGGCTATATAGTTCCTCTTCTATGTCCTTAGCGAAGCGAAAAGACAGGTGGCAAACCGAAGCGAGGAAAAGAAATAGAAAACCAACACTTAGAGGCTTAGGGCTAAGAGTCGGTTTCCGCTACTAGTAGCGGCTACAAGGTTAGCGGCATTTCCTAGCTAGTTAGTTTTTACAGTTGCTCTAGCGACTTTAATCCTACTACCTCCGCTACTATTAGTGATTTCTATTATATTAACAACCTAATAACGTAAGTTGTATAAGTAGAGGTCTAACGAGTACCTAAAGATAAAGGGCCTACTAAATATCTACTAAATTCTACATTTGCTAGCGGACGACGCTGAATATAGCTATTGTTTAACACTTACATTTACTAGCGAGACAAAGTATAAGTAATCGATCGAGAAATCGCTACTAAAGTCATTGTTCTCCTGCTAATTTCACACTTAGGGACTATATCCGCGATATTCTAGTAACGAATAATCGCGATCCTACGCCGACGCTTATTAACCGAGAAAATGAACGGTAGGCTATATCGTTTGCCTTTACTAGCTGCTTCGAAGACCGATTTCTAGATATTCATCGCGTATTTTACACTCTCTAGCGCAACTGTCCTACGTTAGCCGCAATATACAACCTATACTATAGCGAGGATCTAGAAACCAACGAGGATTGCTCAATGCTCGAAGTTACCGCTAATCCGCTTTACTAACGACCGCTTGCGCTATACGGTCTATCTACAATATACGTTGAAAGCTAGAGGGATGTTCTACTTTAGGTACGTAGCCTAACCTAGGACGAGCATTTTTTATAATTGCTTTAGGTAGCGCTTACGAAAGACTACTACCGGCCGTTAGTTATATTGTAGGGGAGGAGCAAATTCCAATAGGCGGAAAAGCTGTCGTTTGGAATTAGGTAGGTAGCTATTCCTCTTGTATACCGAAAATAAGCTAATTAATATTATATCCTAGGGAAGCATTAACTAGGAGGGTTTTTATAGTCGGTAACTTTATCTATGTCCTTGGCTATAATAGGGACACTGCGGCGATTGCACGACTCGATAGCATCTTTACATTCCTCTTTACTGGCACTATATATCTCTTTGTAGTAGTTACTTATATAGAGGCTAAAACTAGCTTTCTATAGAAGGAATTTATTCTCGAATGCCTAATCTACTAAATTATAGAGCAGCGCGAGATCATCGGGCTCCTATATGTCGGGATTGATCGTGTCTAGATAGTTCTACGGACAGAGAAGGGCTCGTTTATATATATCGACTACGATATTTACTTTATTTAGCTAAGTATTCTACTCCTAACGTTGTATAAAGGTGTAGTATTTTTATAGTTAGTCTGGTCGAACGTAGCTAATTGTACTAGATCCGTCAATCCTCCTATCGCTAAATGCCTTCCCGACGTTGTATAAAGGTGCAGTATTTTTATAGTTAGTCTAGTCGAACGTAGCTAATTGTACTAGATCCGTCGATCCTCCTGTTGCTAAATGCTATCCTAACGTTGTATAAAGGTCTAGTATTCTTACACTTGGTCTGGTCGAACGTAGCTAATTGTACTAGATCCGTCGATCCTCCTGTCGCTAAATGCCTTCCTAACGTTACATGAAGGTATAGTATTTTCACACCTAGTCTAGTCGAACGTAGCTAATCGTACTAGATCTGACAGTCCTCCTGTCGCCTGACGCTTACGGGTTTCGCCTACGTAACAATAGACTAAATAAGTCCTCCTACCCTTGTACGAAATCTTCGTAGCGTTAAAAACTAACATTTTATTTTTATAGTTCCCTAGCTAAGCGATAATCCTAACTAAACCGAGCGGTAATAGTGTTTCTACCTAGCAGTTAAGTAAGTTATCTACCTGTCTTCCTACCTCGAGGTCTTTTTATACTCTAGCGCTAACATTAGCTTCTAGGGCAGGCTATTAGAGGATTATACTATTTCGGTAAGTTAATATCCTAATTGCTACCGCGCCGACTTGTCTAACTGAACCTATTTAACTTAGAACTATAGCGAGCTCTATATAACTCTAACTTCTGCTAGTCCAACTACCCTATTACTAAGTTAGATATATATATACCGTCCTCTCTATAGCCAGGCTAGGCAGGAGGGTAGGCGGGCGCGGGTACGTAGGCGGGTACAGGCGCGCGGGCGGGTGCAGGCGCGCGGGCGGGTGCGGGCGCGCAGGCGGGTACGTGTCACAGGCACAGCCTGTGTCATGTGCCATGTCATGTGCCATGCCATGTGGTTGGCTAAGCACCCTGTAGCTAGAGGAGCGTGGCTCTACACTAGGTGGAGCTCGCTGCGCAGAGCCTTCAGCCCTCGCGAGCTCCCACGAAGGTTGCACTGTTGTGCAACCTTGTTATATACGACCGTTACAGTAGGTTGTACCTTCAACTCGCGCGCGTAGCTAAGTCGTCTGCTCTAGAACAGAGAGCGCACTAGACCGACTAGAACGCTTCTTTTCCCAACGTACTAGGCTTTGTTTTTATTTCTTGACCACCTACGTAGTGCGAGTTAACTACTAGGACGAGCATCCTACGTACAATAGCAGTCCGCCGAACAGGACTACAAGACTCCGACGAATAGGACTATAAGACTCCGACGAACAGGACTATAGTATTCCGACGAACTGGACAACGCTCCTACGAAGATAAGCGCGAAGATGATAAGCGGCGCCGACCTTACGGTATCGCTACCGCCGAGACTTGTAGCGCTACGCGTAGCGCTGAGAGAACAATAGTAGAACGAGGTCTCTAATACTATACCCGCTTTTATAGTATCGATCGATAACGATAGAGGGTACGACCTCTTAGGGTTCGCTATAGCTATGAATACGATAGTCGGCGAGCTAAAGAGAAAGCTCGATAAGTCTGTCGGGAGGTTCAAGGCGTCTATCGTAGCAGGTACGGCGCTTAAGAAGGAGCTCGAGGAGTATAAGTTGCTACTTGCGAACTAGAGGACGCTAATAGCAATAGCCCTAGACTAGGCTCGCGGTAGTAGCGCTAGTAGCGGCTATAGCGTATCGATCTCCCTCCCCTACTCCGATCCGTTTACTAGAGAAGAGAAGGATACCGTTAAGCGTACCCTGCTCTTCGAAGACTAGGAGGACAAAGTGCGTAGCCGCTAGCGAACACGCCCGTAGGAGTTCCCGGACGAGTATACTAAGATCCTGTACGTAAAGGCTATACTAGGCGGCAGCGTACGCCGGGTAGTCGCGGCGAAGCTCGAGCAGGTTAAGGAGAACCCGTATAGCGCGGTAGTGTAGCTATAGAAGACCAGGTCCGACCTCCTAAAGACCCTCCGTACCTAGTATATAACGTACGATGTAGTTGCTATAGCGAGTAACAAGCTAGAACTACTAGCGTAGAAGAACGAGTTTGTAACGTTTAACGACTTCCTTACCGAATTTACTACCCTAGCTGATACCGCTAGCGTTAACAACGTAACGAAGGTCCGGATACTCTGGCTTAAGATCTCCCCCTACCTTTCGAGCGCTATAGTTACGTAGGTAGTGCTCCCGCTAGCTAATAACTTTAAGCTCTAGGCTACACTAGCTAGCTAGCTCGCGACTAACCTAGAGGGAGAGGACTTTAGGCGGAAGCTACACGGCGGAACCGGGAGCGGCGGGACCGGGGGCGGTAGCAACAACAACGGTAGAGGCAGATACCCCGACGCGATGGAGATCGACGCGGTAACGCTCGCGGCGCTTACCCCCTAGGAGAAGGAACGGCGTAGAGCGAGTAGCTTATGCTACAAGTACGGCGGGGCCGACTATATTGCAAGGGCGTGCCGAGCAGGCCGCGGAGGCCGAGGGGACCGCGGTAACGCCCGCGGCGCCGGGTAGTTGTAGCGCGGGGGCGCCTAAGGCGGTAGAGGATCTGGTTTCGGTAGAGGTTTCGGTAGCAACGCGTAAGGATAGTAGCAGCCTACCTAGGGATAGTAGCAGCCTACGTAATAAGGCTATAGCTAAGGCGGGTTCCTAGGCTTCGGGCAAGCTCCCTCTAGGGGCCTTCTAGCTCGCGGCGGCGTAAGCGGCCGCGCTAGGGCCTACTAGAGGGGTCGAGGCAGGCTCGCTATACGCTTTGCGGATACCCCTGACCAGAGTGGTTTTATCGTTAGAGAGGTAGACAAGCAGGAGGAGCATAGCGCTTACTAGTCTATAGCAGAGTAACCCCCTAGCTTCGGCTTCTCGTATAACAACTAGGGAAACGAGGAGCTCCTATAAACTATCGCTTACAAGAGGGGTACCGCTAGCTGTAGGAGGGATAGGGAGATAGTTTAGTTATTAGTGTAGTAGGTAGCAGCGCTAAATCTATTCTCTTATTATTATACCTAGCGGTTGGTAGGCGTAATGTAGAGTGTATAGCACTTGTAGACTTAGGTTATACGGGTTTAGCGTTTGTGGATTTTAGCTTTGCGGTTACGAATAGACTGCTACTAGAGAGGCTAGCGGTATAGTAGCCGCTATTTCTAGCCGATAGAGGGTTCTTACGCTAGATCGAGCACTTAGCGGCGCTTACGCTAGTCGTTAGCGACTACTAGGAGACCCTAGTGTGTTTCGTTATAACGCTTGTAAAAGAGACCCCGGTAATCTTAGGCCTCCCGTAGCTACGGAAGCATAACCCGCGGATCGACTAGGAGACCCTATAGCTCGAATTTATAGAGCACTACCGTAGGAGGTGCCTTCTAGAGTATATCGGAAGCTAGGTCGCTTGGCAGGTAGGCTAGCTAGAGGCGGTACCCCTACCCCTAGAGAGTAGCAGGCGGTACTACATAACGGTAGAGGACGTACCCGAAGACGACGACTCTAGTACCTCTAGTAACAACAACGAGGTCGCTATCGCTACGAGCAAGCTATCCGACTACGAGAGGGCTAGGCGGTCCGATAGGCGGAGACGGGCCTGTAGACGGCAGAGATCCGCGTCCTAGGGAGACGTATAGGCCGACCCGCGGGGGACGCTCGTACCGCTAGGAGCGATAGGCGTTCTGGTCGAAGCGCCGCCCCCTATATTACTAAGGCTAGTAGAGGTAGTAGCGGGCGCTAGGAGACTACCCCCTAGACTCCGGTCCCCCCCCCCTACTACCCCGCCCCCGCTTAGTTAAGCGCGGGGGAAGATCCGCTAGGACAATACGAAGATCTTGAATAGAGCGAGCTTCCTAGCGGTATACCGACAGAAGGGCGTAGTAGTTATACGGACTATAATAGGTAAACTAGAGAGAGTAGTAGAAGCTAAGAAGAGAGACTATATACTAGTTCTACCCGAGCAGTTCTTTAAGGACCTGCTAAGTTAAGAGAGTATACTGGAGTACGCGAAGTCAATGCTCCTAGCAAGGTTCTATAGCTTTATCAACGCGCTTGCCAAAGGGGATAAGAAGCTTAACAAGATTATAGAGGAGGATTCTAAGAAGTTCTTTAATAAAGCGGATAGACTAGCGCCTATCCTAGACGAGATTAAGGCGCGCCTACCGAAGGAATACCGAGACTTAGTAGCTGCTTTCGTCCTATAAGACGCTAATATCTTACCCCCCTACCGTACGTATAACTATAGGATCGAGCTGCTCCTAGGGAGCGTAGTCCTGTATTCGAGGAATCGCCCGATGTTGCTAATAGAGCTACGTGTACTAAAGTGCTAGCTCGACAACAACCTTACGAAGGGGTTTATCCGGCCCTTGCGATCGAGCGCCTTGTCGCCTATCCTAATAGCGTAGAAGCTAGGCGGAGGTATTAGAATCTACGTTAACTACTACGGTATTAACAACGCGACGCTAAAGAGCCAGTACCCTATCCCGCTAATCCAGGAGACCCTAGACTCTATCTATAAGGCGAAGATCTTTACGAAGCTCGATGTAATTATAGCGTTTAACCAAGTACACGTAGCGCCGGGCTACGAGTAGCTTATAGCGTTCATTACGAGATTCGGCCTGTACGAAACGCTAGTTACGCCGTTTAGCCTATAGGGCGCGCCCGCCACCTTCTAGTATTACGTTAATAACATCCTCTACGACGCTCTAGATAACTACGTAACGGCGTACCTAGATAATATCCTAGTCTACTTAGGTATACTCGAGGAGTATATTAAGTAGGTCAGGGAGGTACTAAAGCGTATAATCGACGTAGGTCTATAGGTGGATATCGACAAGTACAAATTCTATACGAAGCGGACAAAGTACCTAGGGCTTATTATTACGCCCGGGGGCATCGAGATAGACCTAGATAAGGTCGAAGCGGTGCGTAATTAGGAGGCTCCGGAGACGAAGAGGCACTTCTAGCGGTTCTTAGGGTTCGCGAACTTCTACCGCCAATTTATATAAGGTTTTTCAAGCTATATATAGCCGCTATACGAGCTTACAAAGAAGATAGTAGACTAGGAGTAGTCCGAGTAGTACGAAGCGGCTTTCTAGCGCCTAAAGGTATACTTTGTTATAGTACTAGCACTACGGATATATAACTAGGAGAAGCGCGCTATAGTGGAAGTTAATGCGTTAGACTAGTCGGCGGGTAGAGCGTTACTGTAGGAAGGGGATAACGGCGAGTTATATCCGGTTGCTTATTTCTTGGCGAAGTATACTGCGGCTAAGTGTAACTATAATATCTATAACAAGGAGCTCCTTGCGATTGTTAAGGCACTCGAAGAATAGCGCCCTAAGCTCGAAGGCGCGGCTAAGAGGTTCGATATTATTACGGACTATAAGAACCTACAGACCTTCGGTATAACGAAGCAGCTGTCGCCACGCTATATACGCTAGTCGGAGTTCTTGTTGCGTTTCGACTTCTAGATTATCTACCGCCTAGGTATAGTAAACGGCCGCCCTAACGTGCTAAGCAGGAAGCTAGAGTTTATACCAAAGGACGTTAAAGATAATAGGCTACGGAACAGGCGGCGCCCCCTGATCGACCTAAGCAAGTTCGACCTAGAGACCTTTAGTAGCAAGTACGACTCTAAGCTACTAGGCGAGACACTAGAGCTCTTTGGCCTTGACGTTTCGCGCTACGCTAACGACCTTATCGCAAAGAGCTATACGAGCTCGCTATTTATAGTAGACGTAGTAGAGGCGCTTAGCGACTAGGAGGTACGCGCCTAGCTAAGCAAGATCAAGCGGGAGCTAAGAGTACCGTTCGCCAAGTGCAAGTTAGTCTCGGGCAGGGCGTTCTACCGCGGCAGGCTAATAATCGACCCGGGCGATATAGAGCTCCATTTGCAGCTTATCTACCGGATATACGCGTTAGGGCCCGGCGGGTACCTAGGGAGGACGAAGACGCTCGATCTAATAAACAGGGTCTACTAGTAGCTAGGGATAAGCGTGTTAGTAAGGACGTTCGTCAAAGCCTATATTCTATACTTTAAGACGAAGAACCCCTACTCGAAGCCTATAGGGTTCCTTAAGCCGCTCCCGCTACCGTTAGCGCCGTAGCGAGATATATCGGTAGACTATATTACGCCGCTCCCGCTATATAACTAGAGGGGGTAGGAGTTTAGGTACGTAGTAGTAGTAGTTAACCGGCTTATAAAGATACGCCACTTTATTACGATAGCGACACTAGAGGCTAACGAGCTAGCTAACTAGTTCATTAAGCGCGTGTACTCGCTCTACGGTATACTAGAGACGATCGTGTCAGATAGAGGCACGTAGTTCGTTTCAGGGTTCTAGAGGGCGCTGTCGGCGCGCCTTGCGATCACCCTAAGACCCTTGTTAGCGTTCTACCCCTAGACAAACGGCTAGACAGAGCGGATTAACGTAGAACTAAAGCAGTACCTACGGCTATATATCGACTAGGCGTAGGATAACTAGGTTAACTAGCTCCCCCTAGCGGAGTTTATAGGGAATAATATAGTCTCTAAGACAACGGGCGTATTACTGTTCTTCGCGAATTATAGCTTTAACCCGAGGATAGGTATAGAGCCGTCGAAGCCGTACCTACCGAATATCTTAGAGCAGTAGAAGCAGGAGTTTTTCCAGGCATCGGAGCTCGCGGACCGCTTCGGGGCGATCCTTAGGAAGGTTACGGCACTAGCAAAGCAGTTACAGGACCGCTATAAGCAGAACGCGAACCGCTATAGGGAGGACGCGCCGTAGTACCGCGTTAGCGACATAGCGATACTCGACATATAGAACTACAAGACTGGCAGGCCGACCGCGAAGCTCGCGCTACGGTAGGAGGGCCCGTTCGAGGTTACGAAGGCCTCGTTATACGCGGTAACTCTAAAGCTCCCGGCGAACATAACGATCTTCCCTACGTTCTACGTCTCGAGAGTAAGGCGCTACCCGGGGTAGGGCCTAGCCGGCTAAGAGAGGGTCGACGACAACGTAAGCGCTAACCGCGGGCGCGTAGTTACGCGGACTAACGAGGGCAAAGACGTAGTAAAGTAGAGGTTTAAGAAGATCGTAGGGTTCGGCAAGGCGGCAAACGGCCGCTAGTAGTACCAAGTCAAGTAGGAAGGTTACAACAACCCGACTTAGCAACCCGCAACGGATCTACAGGGCTGTAATAACGCCATCTAGGAGTTCCACGACGCGCACCCCAAGCTCCCAGGGCCGCCATCGTAGACGCGAAGAAGGAGGGCGCAGCGGCAGGAGGCAAGGCGCTAAGCAAAAGGAACGGGCTATAGATACGAGCATCCAAAATCGAGCGTGTGGAATAGGATAGGCTCTAGATACGAGCATCCAAAATCGGGTGTTTTAGAAGCGTTTGAGATAGCTCTAGAGGCGAGCATCTAGAATTGAACAGTTAGGATAGCTCTAGATACGAGCATCTAAGATTAAGTGAGCGGTTAGGATAGCTCTAGATACGAGCATCCAAAATAGGGGCTATTTTTATATAGGGGGGCTTGTTTAGAGAGGGAGGGTAGTGTCACAGGCACAGCCTATATCATATGCCATGTCATATGCCATGCCATGTGGTTGGCTAAGCACCCTGTAGCTAGAGGAGCGTGGCTCTACACTAGGTGGAGCTCGCCGCGCAGAGCCTTCAGCCCTCGCGA
>MU853410.1:993450-1032859 GCA_033297235.1 Trichocladium antarcticum
AGAGGAGCGTGGCTCTACACTAGGTGGAGCTCGCCGCGCAGAGCCTTCAGCCCTCGCGAGCTCCCACGAAGGTTGCACTGTTGTGCAACCTTGTTGTATACGACCGTTACAGTACGGGCGCGCGCCCAGGCGGTAATTGCTAGATCGATCTATTAATTACGTCTCCTACTACAACCACTGTCTCTGACCTAGAGATTCTTTTAGTGTAAAAACAGTTCTATAGAAAGAGACGATCCTACAAGCTACAGACCGTTTTGCTTCTAGAAAACAGCCTCTATTAGCCAAAACAGCTATATTAGTAGTCTCACAAGCAAAACTGTTTTAGCCGATAGGGCCGTTACGTAAGGCGGTAAGCGTTTTGAACGTAATACTGTTTTTACAGTTAAAGACAGTTAGCTAATTAAGATGTTTCGTAAGCAAGACTATCTTAGCTAGTAAGATCTAATTAATTCGAAAATACTCTAGGCAATATAAGACTATCTTACGTACAAAACTCGGTTGGCTGAAAACAATACTAAGATAATCTTTGGTACAAAACGCTGTTAGCATCTAGGGATTGTCGCCAAGACCGTTTTCCCAGAGTGCGGTGGCGCCTTATGGTATGGGCTAGTGGAAGGAGCAGAAGGAGCAGGTAGAGAGGGGCTAATGAAGATTCAGTTGGGCAATATATACCTTATATATCGATTCGTCGATATACACATGTATCTGTGTTGGTAGGTAGGTTGACGTTTTCATTCGTATAGATTCAACCCTGTCCGAGTCTTTCGTCTGTTCCACAGGGGGATTGACAATTGCAACTTTACAGAACCCGAATTAAAGCCCGGTTTCAACCACCTGCTGACAGCATTCTCAATGAAAGTATCCAGAGTTTTAACGACGAGTCCCCAACATGCTGAATAGCACCTTTGAATACTGAACGAGCACGTGACGGCCCACACGCTTGGAAAAATATTCAAGGTTCTCTCCGATCTCTCTCTCTCAATCATCAGAGTTCATGATAATATTCCACAACTGAACCTCACCCGAGCTGATTTCGGCCACTTTCATCCCCGGTCCCTCCACGGCAAAGGCTCTGCTACATGGACATCCTGCTGCGTCCCTTCCGAGCACCACCCCGAACAGGAACGGACTGGTTCCTCGCGGGCGTCACGTCGTCGTTCCCCGACATCGGACCCGATGACAGCCAAGTCCAACCCCAGCTCTGCGGCCCCCACGGTTCCGGTGCCCAACCCGGATGCAAAGTCTTCCACGTCCCCAAGACAGACACCTCCCAACGGACCGAGCTCGCGATCCCGGCACATGCCGACGACATCACGCAGGACTTGACGGACCAGGTTCTCGTCTTCCAGTACCGGGGCAGATTCCACGCAATCGACCATGTACGCACCCCCCCTTGTTTGTTGCACGCCAAACAGGCAATGCTACTGACGACAGAGCTTGCAGCAATGCCCGCATTCCTCGTTCCCGCTTTCGCAGGGGACCCCGTTCGACATTGAGGACTTTGGCGTCGTGCTCAGCGCGGGGCTGACGTGCCCGAAGCACAACTGGTCGTTTGACCTGTTCTCGGGCCGGGCGGATCGTGGGAACTACAGGCTCAGGGTGTGGGAGGTTCAGTTGCGCGAGAGCAAGGGGATGCCGGCGAGTGAGAAGGAGGTGTGGGTGCGGAGACGGCCGCGGATGGGTTGATTTGGTTCGAGAGTAGTCGGAGAGCTATTGGCTGCCTGGTTGCAGAACTTCTGTATGTTCTCCGGGTTCCGGTTCCAGACGCAAGGACGAGTCCTGAACGACGCGTTCGATATCTAAATGTTCAACATCCCAGCGCTGGCCCCTGTACCCCAACCCGCGCCTGTCAGCTACATGTACATATTCGTCGTCAACGCCTGCCAGTCGTGGCCCGAGGCCAAGCGCCACGACGCAAGGTGGCTGGACTATCGAAAGCTTGGCAGCATCTCCCGCTTCAGCTGCCCTTGTCATCTCCCGTGCATGGGAAACGGCGAGCACGCCTCTAGCGGTGGTTGTCGATGTCGAAAATGCCTTGCTGGTTATGTCCGCAAGACGCGGGGTGGTGTTTCAGCCCTCCATGGAACAGTTCGTGGGATATTGGGTGTGGTGTCGGATGAAGGGCGACCGGCTGTTTGCGAGCAACCGGCATGGAGCTCCGAGTCCTGCCGGCCGGCGTAGACGCAGCCACATGCAGGAGCCCACGCCCAGAAGTCTTGGGGCTGTTTTGTGATACAGCCATGCTGCAGATCAGGGATTTGTCCAGGAATGTTGGGTTGCCTGAAAGAGTCCCTGCCCTCCGTCGTTTTCAACCTTTTGCTTTTACCCGTCATCACTCCGACCACCACCGCACTCACTTGACGTCCGGTCTTGGAGGCTCACAGCGCAATTGGTAGAGGCAAAGTGAGGCTCAATATTGATGATGATCAGGGAAAGAGGCCAGAGATGGCTGTGCGCTAGCTACAATGTGCCCAAGGTGGTGGAGGGCTTGACCCTACTGTAGGTCGGACCTACAGGTGCCAAGACAGCCCCCCAAGCGCACCACCACCAACTGTGAAAAAACAGGTTGATCCCCTAATCCGGTAGTTGTGATATATGACGTGGCGTTGAGAAAAGAAAATCCGTGATCCTCTAGTGCCAGAAAACCCGTGATCCTCTAGTGCCAGAAGACCCGTGGTCCTCTAGTGCCATCGTCCTTCCTTCAGAGAGCCAGCCACTTGCTAGCTTAAGCCGTTGTTGTTGTGGGCGAGCAGAGGCCTAGCTGCTTGACGAACTGTATGTACTTGGCCCGGTTCAGAGCCTTCGTTAAGCCGTCTGCAACTATATCGTTCGTGCCGACATATTGCAGTTGGAACTCCCCTATCGCCACCCGCTGGATCACCTATTTGTAGCGGATGTCGATGTAGTACGTTCTGGCTGTATTTAGCGGGTTTAGAGCGATCGTACGAGCGTTCGCCGAGTCCGTAAACATTAGTAGAGGGAGAGGTTGCGGGTAACTAGCATCTCTTAAGATATTAGCCACCTATAGGAGAGACAACGCCGTCGGCGTTAGGTTAATGAACTCTGCTTTAGTACTCGAGAGTGTAACAAGTACCTATTTCTTCGCCTTCTAGACGACCGGGCAGTTGCTAATTATAACAACGTAGCCGCTAGTGGAGACTCTGGTAAGTAGGTCAGTAGCGAAGCTAGTATCGCCAAACGCTCTTAAGGCGAGGTTCTAGGGCGTTATCTTGCCGCTATAGCGTAGACCGATTGTCTTCGTTCCTACGATGTATCGCTAGAGGTAGGCGAGGAGACTGATGTAGGCGTCGGATGGGCCCGCGTTGGCTTCGCTAAGCCGTATAACTATATACGCTATATCGGGGCGCGTGCTGGTTATAAGGTAGTTGACTGAGCCGACCTTGGTTTGGTACTGCTTAGTGATCGCCTTAGTTGGTTTTTCCTATGTTGCTAGCAACTTGAAGTCGCCAGGGATCTAGGGAGTCTTAATAGGGTAAATGCTCTACTTGTTAAAGCGCTCGAGGATCTTATTAACGTAATTGCTCTAGTAGAGGAAGATGACTCTGTCTCTGTAGTTCCGAACGATAGAGTACCTAAGGAAAGTCTTTATATTACCTATCTTTTTAAGCTCGAAGATCCTAGCAAGCACGTTGGCTATGTTGTAGATGTCTTCTACGGTAGGACCGGCCAGTTCGAAGTCGTCGACATATACGAGCATTAGCGAGCTACTATCGGCGTGCTTGAACATATACCTATTAGTCGTTATAGCTTCGAAGCCGAGTTTAGTTAGTTCGGGCATAAGCGTTTTATACTACTAGAGAGGGGAGCGTTAAAGGCTATATAAAGCCTTCTTAAGATAGTATACTCTGTTAGTGCTATTAGAGAAGCTAGTAGGTTAATAGACAAAGACGTTAACGTCGTCTGGGACTACCGCGTTAAGAAAAGCGCCTACGACGTCGAATTAGTAGCATTCGAAATCTAGGGCGGCGACTAGGTTGAAGAAGATGCGTATAGTAGAGGCGTAGACTATAGCCAAGTAGACTTCGTAGGGTAAATAGTCGCTATGCTCGAAGTTGCTGTATACGACCTATCTAGCGCGGTTGCGCACCTAGTTGCCGTTGTTATCGAATTTCTGGTTAAATACCTATTTACTAGGCAGGATCTTGGACCTTACGGGTCTATTAACCAGATCCTACGTTCCTATGGTAATAAGCTTGTCGTATTGTTCTTAGCAGGGCGGCTTCTAGTATGTAAGGAAGTCGGCCTACTTAGATACCTCTTTGAAGGAAGCTAGGATCTTGTTGATCGAGGGAGAGAGAAGGTCTTTGTTGTTAACTATAGAGAGGATTAATTCTGGATCCTAGGGGACGAATTGATCGACGTTAGCGAATAGATTAGAAGAACCTGCTATTAGCGCGTCTACCGCCGCTTTTCCTTTACGATAGAGGGTGTTATAGTATCCCGCAATAGGACGAGTAGTCCGAGTTAACCGCCTTGTTGCTGTTGGCTCGGTGTTGAAGACGCTGTTACGTTAGACCTCTTGCGCTTCGTTAGTAGGAGAGGGGGAGCCGGGTACTAAGGCGAAAACCGAATCCGAATCCGAATCCGAATCCGAACCCGAACCCGAGAAATATAGATTGTTGGGAGGCTCTGTAGGAGGCGTGCGCTCTGTAGGAGGCGCGCGCTCTGGCGTTTCTAGGTGAGGCGTATACTCTGGGGTTAACAGCCTAGTCGGATCGTATGCCGTGTTACCGTCAGTAGGCTTCGTTGCCGTGTTACCGCCTATATTAGCGACTATGTTGTCGCCTGTATTGCCGACCGTATTACCGACCGTAGGTTCCGATGCTATATTGCCAGGGGGGGTGACTCTGTAGGTAACGACCGTTGAGCGGAAAATGCCGTTATTATCCACGTAGACGTCGTTAAATGTCGCTTCGTAGATCGGATCTTCTAGATCCTCTAGGTTATCCGCCGGGGGGTTCTCAATAAAGCGCGTATCTCTAGCGCGAACGATCCAGCCACTACCGTTCAGTCGAATCCGGTAGATCTTCCTGGACTAGCCCTTGTAGCTATAGAGCTTGCCTTCAAATGCTCTGGCCATCATCTTGTAGCCCTAGGGACGCACCTTCTTGTTGTAGATATACACGTATGCTGTAGCGCCGTAAGTGCGGAAATGATCGATCTTGGGGATATACTAATCCGCTAGCAATCTAACCGACTTACCGAATACTTAGAAGGGAGATATATCGTCGTTATACCAAGAGGGGAGACGGTTGATTACGTAGATTATAGCTTCTTCTACTAGCGGCTAGTATCCCTCTAGGAAGCCCGCCTCCAGATTTATAGTTCTAGCGCTATCTATAATCGTGCGACCCGCGCGTTCGGCTATTAGGTTCTGTTCTAGGTAGTCTGCCGCGGTCGTTGTGAATCGCTTCCTACGGGACTTGCACTATATACGTAGTTGTTCAATCGAGAACTCTATGCCGTTGTCGACGTAGATCTCTTGAACTTTGAGACTACTCTATATTTCTATAAACTCGATGTAGTTAACGACTGCTCGGAAACCCTCTGACTTCTTGTTAATAGCGATGTACTAGTAGAAGGCAGAGAACTAGTCGATGATGTAGATAGCGTGGTTCTTGTTGCTAACGCCGACTAGGGTATATAGAATCGAATCTATATGAATCTTCTAGAGCGCGCGGGAGACTTTTGGCAGTTTATCGTAAGAGATCTGCTTGGTTGACTTGCCGAGATAGTACTACTTATAGCGGTACTGCTTCGCTTGCTAGCTGCTGATCCGGATGCCTATACGCTTATAAGCTAAGATAACTTTGTCGATAGTTGTATATATAAGTCTTCGGTATATAGTGGCGTAGTCGATTGCTAGGAGGGCGATATAGTCGATCGCAACTATAATAGCTTCGTCCTTAGGTTCTAGGACCCTTGTAACGTTAAAGATCAGAATCCCTCTAACCTATCTTAACTGAGCTAGTTCTCGGCTAGATTTGATGTTAACTACTTGTTTAGTTATACTATTAGGGACCGCGCTATACTTATCTATCTAGCCGGTTAATACAAGGTTAAGGGGGGTAGACTCGGAGAGGATGGCATTCGGAATAACCATGTTAGTCACTCCGCTATAAGAACGAACGTAGGGGAAAGCCACTAATCCGCCGCGGGTTAGAAGCGAAGTATTGCCATTAGCTAAGGTTACCTTGATCGGCTACGGCAGATCAGTAAGATCTTTGAACTATTTAGGGTTGTTGAACATACTGTTCGACGCTCCCGAGTCAAGGCAAACTATGTCCCTTGTAATATGGGTGTTAAGAGTGGCAGCCCCTACAAGTGCTATACTAGCTAGGTTGGTCGCTAGCAATGTTATAGCAGGGTTGATCGCTAGGTTAGTAACGCTCTTGTTGTTAATACCTTCTATTACGCCCGAATCCTAGCTATATACGCTATAGTTAGCTTCTATGTTCGGGGATACCGTAGGGTTAGCGGTTCCGGTAGCATCGTTGCCGGCGTTACGTTAGCGTAAGAACTTAGCCTTAAGCTCTGGGTAGAGGACCTAGTAGCTACTGTTACCGCCGTTGTAGTAAATCTTATAGTGGTTGTGATATGGAGTACGTATAGGGTATCTGTATGTTCGGCCGTACTTAGGATCGCTATAGAGCTTCCCCTTGGACTTGGGGTTGCCGTCGTCTTGCTTTTTCTTCGCGGCTAGTGTTGATAGAGCTGGCATGCTGGTTATCGCTTGCTTATTTGCCTTAGTTGTGATAAGGTTAAGGAGGGTCGAGTATATAAGCTGGCCGGTTTAGAGCTGAAACTTTAGTATGTCGGTCTAGTTGCCGTTATACTTGCTTAGACCCTAAAGAAGGAAGGCTTGTTGTATCTTCTTATAGGGATTGATCCTAACGCTCTATAGTCTTATATATAGGAAGAGGAATCTAGTAATAAAGGCCCTAAGGGAGTTGTACTTGCTTGTATCTATTAACGCGAACTCCTAGATTATATTACACTAGCCCTTGTTAGACACGTTGCTAACCGAGCTATAGACGATCTTAAAGAGGGCGTAAGGGTCGCTCTTGCTATTAGTCTATCCACGGCTCTTAATAATCTCTATTACGCTATTAAGAGAGTTGCGAATTATTAGGTACGCTGATCCGCGAGCGGCTCTAAAACTATCGTAGACCGCTTTTGGCGTATCCGGAGAGGGGGGGATTGCCGTGCTATTGATATAGTCAGTATATCCGAGGGCGTAAGCGTATCCTCTTACCGCTTCTTTCTAATCTTTAATATTAGAGTCTCCCTTAAGCTTAGGGAGGGTCGGGACGGTGACCTTGGCCGACTTGGTAGTCGTATAGTTGCCTTTAGCGAGGGCTTAGAGTTGTTGGAGTAGGTGTATAACTAAGTCTAGTGTTTGTTGTGCCTCTTAAGGTGCCGGCTGCTGCTAGGCCGGCTTATGTTGGATTGGCTCGTTCTGGAGCTACTCCTATAGAAAGTCTTCCGGGGCGGATATCGCGATCGTAAGGAAGAGAGAGAGAGAGAGAGGGAGTCGGTAGTAGGAAAATAGAGCTGTATTCTAATATGTTGACTCGCAAGTGTGAAAAGAAGGTCGGTCGTACGATTGAGAATCTCGTACGATCGAAAGAAGGTTGCTTGATTAAAAGACAATCGAATCGTATCGATCTAGAGGTTGCAATAGAAGCAACAGGGTCTTATAACCTCTTGGAGGCTCATAGCGCAATTGGTAGAGGCAAAGTAAGGCTCAATATTGATGATGATCAGGGAAAGAGGCCAGAGATGGCTATGCGCTAGCTACAATGTGCCCAAGGTGGTGGAGGGCTTGACCCTACTGTGGGTCGGACCCACAGGTGCCAAGATCCGGGGTCCTCCCCTCGCTCAGCACGCCCACCAACACCATGGATATGGATTCCCGGGCCCCCCCTCCCCACATCTCCCCCATGGCCATGTGGATATCCAAGCTGGCCCTGCGCATCGTCCAATTCGCCCTCGCCATCGCCATCATCGGCTGCGTCGCCTCACTGCTCCACTCCCACGTCTGGGGCATCGCAGTCCTCGTAACCATCCTCCCCCAGGTATGCAATTCCCCCATCCCTCAACCAAACCTAGCTCCCCGAAGGGAAAAAGAAAACAAAAAAAAACAAAAGGAAACACCAGACTAACCCCCGTCCCTAGGCCGCCATCTCCGCCACCTGGTCCTTCTCCGAAGCCATCTGCCTGCTCGTCCGCCGCGGCCACCGCGGCATCCACCCCGGCGCCAACGTGGCGCTCGACCTGCTGCTGTGGCTCGCCTTTGTCGCCGGCACCGTGCTGCTGGGGCTGTTTGGCCTCGCCGCGTCGGTCCTGCTCAGCAAACCACCCCCGCGCTCGGGGCCCACGTACCAGTACGACTATCTCTGGTATGGCAGCGGCAAGGACTCGTGGGTGCGGAAGCCGAACCCGGTTGTTGGGCGGGGGAGGGCGTTGCTGGGGTTGGGGGCGATGTTGACGTATGTCTTCTCTCTCTTTCCTTTTCTTTTTTTGTTAGTTTTCCTTCTTCCCTGTTCCTTTCTTTTTTTCGTGGTTCTTGGTGTTTGCTTCTTGGCCTGCCTGGAGGGTGCACTGCTGACTTGATGCTGGGAGAGCAGGATCCTACATTTCACCACGTTTATTATCGCGTGTGTCGAGACGAGCATCCGCAACCGCAGGTCGCTGCAGGTCGTCTATGTCAACGGCGGTTATGGGATGCCGGGACCGAACGCTCACGCTCATGCGCAGGGGGTGGTGTACAGCCAGCCGCAGCACGGATATGCGCCGGCAGCGCCAGCAGCGCCAGGGCAGGTATATATGCCGCCCGGACACCAGCCTGCCGGGGCCAAGTGGTGATGGGGTGAATTGCGGATTCGTCGTCCCTGCGGGAGATTAATGTCTGGGGGGTAGTTGGATAAGGGGGGAAGGCCCACATGCCTGGGTCATTGAACGCGACAGTTTGAGCCTTTGCAACCCGTCGTCGCCCCTAAGTTACCCCCGAAGACTGAAGTACCCTATACCCCAAATACAACCAAATCACCTCGCCTTCACCAATGCATCCACCGAGTCCATCTCAACCACGTTCCAATCAGGATAGTTCGGGGATCATACACCGGTTGGTAGGGACCGCTTTGCAGCTGCGAAGGCCCACGGTAAGTTGTCGTGACCATACGGGAGAGAAACACCTATATCTTGAGGGACGGGGCTCTCGACGTCCGTATCCAACCCCTTCAACCGCTTCACAGCGCCCGCGGCCGATATTTCCCGCGCTGTTCCGTAGTCCAGTCGTGCAATGTGACCATTTCAGCGAGATGCGCAGCCCAAGGCTGCCACTTAGATGATGAATACCACGAAAGATAAGCCCCGTCATCGCGCTGGCGCCATTTTGCTGCCCGATACACTGTCATTTCGAAGAGCTATGCACATACCGCTGGCATATGCATGAGAAAGAAGAAGTCCTGACTCCTAGGGCAACGGAGCCCCTGCCTGGGCATTCCGCCCCGCCCGACCCACCAGCGCAACACAAGCGCGCTGGGTCCTTGGGCTTGCAGATTCTGCACGCTCTCCAACAATTCCACAGGTCCGCTGGCTCAATGGCAGAGCGTCTGACTACGATTCGGTAATCAGGAGGTTCCAGGTTCGACCCCTGGGTGGATCGTGCCAAGTGAAGAACAGCAGTTCTTCAACAGCTTTTTGCATTTTCCACCTCCTATTCGTTTTCCTTTTCTGGGCGGACTAGGTGTTGCTGGACAAAGCTTGTTTAACTCTATCGCAGCCCGTAGGGGTATCAGACACTGCAATGGAACACGAAAAAGGGAAGATGGTATCCGGGGTAGACTGCTGCCATCAAAAAGGGAGACAGCAAAATGGATGCAGGGGCGAATGCAGAACACAGAAGCACCCAAAATCCCATCATATTCCACATTCCCCTAAGCCTCAACACTCACAACAACCTCCTGGCTCGCCACCTTGGCCACATCCTTCACCTCCCCTACCCCCTGCCCATGCACAACCACCTTGGCAACGGCCTCACCCCCCCGCTCTGCCGGCCGCTTCACCTCCGGCTTCCACACAAACCCCCACTCGCCCTCCCCAGCCCCCTCCCCCGTCCCAAAATTCGTCTCCAGACACACCGGCTCATGCAGCCCCAGCACCGGGAACAGCCTGCCCCTGACCCCCTTCACCACCTGCTCCAGCCTGACCCCGTTCCTCGTGAACCAAATCTCCCCCCGCGCCAAATCCACCCCGGCGCCCACCGTATCGCCCACCCCATACCGCAGCTCCTCAAACACCACATCCGCGGCCCCGACCCGCTCGTCCGTCGAGTCATACACCCCGCCCGTATCGGCATGATACCCCCAGCTCTTGGCCACCGCACCCTCCTCCTCCTCGGGCGCCCACCCCGGGAACGCAATCGCCGCGCCGCCCAGCGTACAGAACCCCACCGCCATCTCCGCAAACGCCTTCCCCTCCCGGCCTTGTCCCCCCTCCACCTCCCCAAGCGTCACCTCGAAATAATGCCCCTCCACCCCGGCCGGCAGCGGCCTCTCCGCCGACACACACACCCGCGCCCCACTCGCATGCACGATCCTCCGCCCGCCCGCCCCACCGGCAACCACACTGCGGCCCCCCACCGGCGTCGTCGCGGGGAACGCCGCGCCCCACCGCGCGGGCAGCATCTTCCTCCACGCGGCCTGGCGCATCAGAAAGGCCTCGGCGTCGGCGCGGGCAGAATTGCGCGCCAGGTCCAGCGGCGTCCAGCCGTAGCGGTCCGGGCGGCTGAGGTCGGCGCCGAGACGCCAGAGGCGCTCGAGCAGGGCGACGGCGCCGTTGGCGGCGCAGACGGCGACGAGGTCTGGGTCGGCGGCGGCGGCGGCGGGCGGGCCCGCGTCGATGAGGAGGGCGATGATTTCCGCGTAGGCGGCCGAGGCGGGCGCGACGGCCCACTGGTCGTAGGCGAGGGCGAGGGCGGTGCGGGACTGCGTGTCGGGGAGGGCGGCGTCGGCGTTGGCGGCGAGGAGGGCGCGGACGCAGGCGGCGTGGCCGCGCATGGCGGCGCGGTGGAGGGGGGTCTGGGCCTTTTTGGTGTCGGGGGTGTTGAGGGCGAGGGCGGCGGCGGTGGTGGGGTCGGAGGCGAGGTGGATGAGTTTGGAGACGACCGAGTCGAAGCCGTGGTCGGCTGCCTGGCGGAGGGGGGTACGGCCGCTGCGGGTGGGCCGGTTGATGTCGGCGAGGGGGACGTTGCGCTCGATCAGAGCGTCGAGAATGATGGAGGCCGACTCTTCGTCCTTGCCGATACAGGCGCAGAAGAAGGGCGACCAACCATGATGGTCGAGCTGGGTGATGTTTTTGCTGTGCTGCACAATGGCGCGCACGAGCTCTGCATAGCCCTTCCTGCCCGCGGTGTGCAGCGCGACGCGGTTGACTTTGTCGGTGACATCGGGGTCTGCCCCGTGTTCCAGCAACTCGCGCACAAAGTCGGTGTGGCCATTGAAGGCGGCTTCGTGGACGGCAGTCGTGCCGTCGAGATCTGGGTCGTCAATCTCGAGCACCTTGGAGCCGAGGAGAATCTTGAGAGTGTCGAACTGGCCAGTCGAGCAGACAATCTGCAACGGCCTCGCGGAGCCGGCGTTCTCCGAGTTTGTGTCGGCATTGTGCTTGATGAACGCCTCCAACAGGGGGCCGGGCACCTCCCGTCTCATGAGCAGGACATGCAGAGGCGGGACCCCATGCGGGCCTACCACGTTGATGTCGGCGCCGCGGGCGAGCAGGAGGTCGAGCACCTCGGGATCCTCCCCTCGATCGGCGAAATAATGCAGCGCGCTCCAATGTTCTTTGGACGAGTCCCCACGCGGGTCCGCGCCATGGCCGAGTAGCATCTGGGCCCCTTCAAGGGTTATGTCGCCACGCAGCAGCCAGTAGTGAAAGGCAGCATGGGCGTGGTCGTTCCTGGTATTAATGGCGGCGCCATCCTCCAACAACATCTCCATAATGTCGAGCCCATCTTTGGAGCACGCCGCGGCCTGCACGGCGCTATACGGCCCGGACAACTTGTCCACCTCCTCCCCGCGATCAAGCAAGTGTCTTGTCCAGCTCATCAACCCAAGGTAAGCAGCCACATGCAGCGGTTTGTGGCTGCCGTTGCCAAGGCCAAAACAAGGGACGCCGTGGACAAAAAAGGAGGAATAGACATTGTCGCGAGTGTTCTCCCGGGGATACTTGTCCTGCCAGGCAGCGAAGACATCAGGCGTCTTGAACACAAAGGTGTCAAGCTCTTCCATCAGCGCGGCCCAGGTACTGTTGGTTGCCCTCTCCTCGGCGGACCATAGCCTCTCGGCCACGCGGATATGCCATGGCCAATACTGCAGTTCGTATCGGATGCGCTGTTGTTCTTCGCCGCTTTCCACCGAGGCACGGAATAAGAGCTCAGATGTGTCAAGGTCATATATTCCCTCTTCGGTGATGTCCTCATCGTCAATGGATGCTTCCGATAGGTAGTCGGAGTAGAGTCTCTCTTCACCGTCCTTCTCTCCCGCAGTGTCGGCGCCCTGTTGATCTGTCCCGGCATCCTCTCTCTGCGGCTGGGGAGAGAATTCAGAATTTGGCTCGACGCCGTCAGCCTCGCCGTCGTCTCCTCCAGCGTCTCCGCCCTCGAGACCTCCGCCCTGGACATCTTCGTTGTCGGATCCCTTTTCTTTGGCGTCTTCGGCTTTGGATTCCCTGGTCTTCGCAGAAACCAATCCAGCCCGTTTCTGGAACAACGGATTGTTCAGATGCCGCAGGCAGGTAAGCGCCCTCTGCAAGTGTCCTTCCTTGACATCGATGACCAGCGCCTCGGTGGCCGGGCGGCCAGAACCGCATCGCGCACAGAGCTGCTCTTCATCCTCGTGGTCTTCCTCAACATCTGCTTCCGATTTGATGAAGAAATCGGCGACGGCTTGCGAGTCCGGTTCATAAATCCAAACACTGCCGTCTGGATTTGTCGACAACTTCAGAAACGGATCCGTGGCGGCGCGGAGTTGTTCCAGTTCAATAGGCAAGGTCGGCGGGAACCCGGGTTCGATCTCGGCCTCGTCGTCTTCTTCAGGGGGGATATCGTATATGCCCTGGAACCCATCCATGACCTCTCTGGCAAACGGGAAGCCTGGAAATTCGGGCGACAGAAGGGACCAGGTAAGGGCCGTGCGGAGAAGTTCCTGATAGTTGGGGCTTATCTTGCTCAGGGCCTTGCTGTACACGTCGTTCGTGTCGTCGGGTAACGCCTCCAGTCGCGAGGACAGTGGACGTTGGAAGGGCTCGCGCATGAACGGGATGGCCGTGTTTAGGACATAGACGAACCGGGAGCGGGCCTTTTCGATTATCGCTGCCTTCGCGAGCGCCTGCTCGGCCGAGGTCAAGCCCGGTATGCCTTTGAGCGCCTCCGTGACAACCAAATCAATGTCCTGCAGATTGCTGCCGGCAACATCGATGTACGAGCCCGGAGGCAGCTCCAGGTCGTTGAAGAACTTGGTCGATGAGGCGCAACCGACCACAATGTGCAAACAGGTTCCGGCCGTCTCAGACCCTGCTGCCAGGAGACCGCCCAGCTTCCGCAGAAGTTCCCCCTGGTTCTTTTCATCGAGCGCGTTCCTGTCCAGGCCATCCAGGATAAGAACCACCTTCTTTTTGAGGAGCCTGGCAATCCGCGAGAGACCATCCGCAAATTCCGGCAAGGCCATGCCGTCAGCCCGCATATGGGGGGGCAATGAGCTGTTCTTGGCGTTCGCTTTCTTGAAGATGCTGTTGCAGGACTCGAGGAGCCCGACATTGTCTTCACCCTGCACGGCCAAGTCGTAGAGCTGGGATAGGAAGGTGCGGCAGATGCTGTCTGCCGTGTACGGCTGGCTGTTGTTGAGCCCGTCGACGCTCGCCGAGCCGTTACAGGCGACATACAACAGCGCCGTGTCGGAGTGGGCCTCGAGACTGATGCGCCGGGCGACCGATGCCACCACATACGACTTGCCACACCCTGAGAAGGTCAGCGGGGATGTTGTGGGATGAAGGCCGTAACGGAGACGAACCTTCCGGGCCGGTAATACAAAGGAGACTGTTGTCGCTCGCGTCGGACCACTGCTTGTATAGATCCTCCTCGAACACCCACTGGCAGGTTCCAGGGTGCACCGCATCAACGGTGTCTCCGAGAATCCTGAATGCTCCCTTCAGCGGGTCGATGTGTTTCTGGTACGTCTTGAAATCCTGCACCGCATAGTCCCACTGGGACTTGCGCTTGGTCGAGGCCTTGATGTCGTCCAGCCCCTTGAGCATGGCATCAAACTTGGCCATGGCATCCTCGTGCAGTTTCTGCTGCGTCAGTTGGAAGTCCTGGATGTGCCTCACGGACCCCTCGATGCCAACAAGGATGGTGGATACCCCGTCGAGCTGGGTGAGCGTCTTATCTTGGAACGCGCCCTGGCTCTCCTCGAGGATCTTCTTCTTCAGCGTCGCCACGGCGCTGAGCTTGTCCTCGAACTTGATCTTGGACAGGCCAAAGAAGTCCTTGAAGCCATGCTTGATGCGGGTCAGCGAGCCGGCAGTCAGGTGGCGCTTGATGGCAAAGGAGAAGTCGAGCACGGCAGCGTATGCGCCGATGACGTCCTGGAAGAGCTTCTCGACCAGGGCGCTGGGCTTCCAGTCCGGCTTGGACCGTTCGTCGTACAGGCGGTCGTAGTGGCGGACGATGATCATGATCTCGCTGATGTCGCTCAGGCCGGAGCCGAAGAAGGTGTACAGGTCGTAGTTGCTGTGGATGGCGGTTAGGGTGAGCTTGACGGCGTACCAGGCCATGCCGACACTCTCGGGGGCGCCCGTGGTGACGAACTCGCCGACGGCAACAAAGTTTTCGATGTTGCCCATGATGTTGGCGATCCACGACTCGGGGATCTCGACGTCGCCGACCTTGCGGCCGCCGTACTTCTTGCCGGCATCGGACTGCAGCAGCTCGGCGGCCTTCTTGGCCTCCTCCGGGCTGGCGCTCTCGTGCAGGAACTCGGCCAGCGACTCGGCCTCTTTTCCCGAGTAGCGCTCGACGGCGCCCTTGCGGAACCTGGTCAGGGCTTCATCGTAGAGGCTGTGATGGTCAGCCATGGCGGTTTCGGAGCGGGTGAATGCGCCACCTCAGCATGGCATGTCATGATCCAATCCATCCTTTGTTGAGGGGCTAAGCAGTCTTATAGTGTGGGCTGTGGAAACGCGCAGTGGAATTGCACGACGCGCCGAGGAGGATGCTGATTCGGCCAAGACCGCGCTGTCGGGCGGGCATGGCCTGCAGCGTCGAGCGCGGCCTAACGCTGCAGGTGCCATAGGCTCATTCCAGAGAAATCCGGCACTCCACCATGTCAGATTTTGGAGCCATCATGTCGCAGTCCTGGTGCGCTCCTGCATGGGCGTCGATGGCCGGGTTTGCAGGACGTCGTCCGTCAATGAGTGGTTGAAGTTCCGAAGCTGCACTGCATGGCAGACGACAGACGCGGGGCATAGGCTGTTGCTGACCACCAAAAGGTCTTGGCGTGCTTTAGGGCTGACAGGGTCCTGTCACCTGAAAACATAGTGGAAAAGATGCTTGTTTTTGGTCAAAGGAAGAGGGAGCTTGGCAGCCCAGATATAGGCTGCCAGAGCCCCGCTCGGCCACTATCTAGTCTACCTACATATATTGCTGGGGACACCACGATGGGTGTGACACACCTGTGGGAAATAGCTAGCGCTGAAAACACCCATCTCAGTGCCTCACCCATGCATGCATCTCGCTCTTCCTGTCCATAAAGGGCAGGATGGCATGGACAACAACCGCCACCTGCGGATATGAATCCCACAGCCCAAATCGGAAAGTGAGATGGTTGGCTCTGGGGCGTCATTTATCCCCAGTCTTCACCTGTTCTAAACCGCCGGTCCCTGGGTTAGGAATCGAAGGATCATTGAACCCCCCGCCTCGCGTACTACAGTAAACCATTCCCAACACACGACAGCCAAAAGCATCTAATGGTATTCAAAACCGCTCCAACTCCAATAATGCAACATATACACGCCAATACATCTATACTACAGAACCTCCCCAGTCGGTCGTACAGCGCAGGAAACGCCCACCAACTCATTTTGTCAGGAACTTCTGGAAGGCAGCCTGGTCAATGACGACGTTGCCCACGGCGCGCAGACGCTTGCGGCCCGCCTTCTGCTTCTCCAGCAGCTTGCGGCGCCGCGAGATGTCGCTGGCATGCAGCTTGGCAAGGACGTCCTTGCGGAAGGGCTTGATGGTCTCGCGCGCGACGATGCGCTTGCCAACAGCAGCCTGGATGATGACCTCTGGGGAAGTGGGGGAGAAAGGGGTTAGCACACCCCGGTCAGTGATGGTTGGTGGAGAGAAAAGAAAGAAACAGGGAAGACGGAGAAAGAAAATAAAGAAACGAAAGAAAAGAAGAAAGAAAAGAATGAAAAAAAAGAAAAAGAAAAAAAAGAAAAAAAAAACATACCAAACATCTGCCTGTCGACATGCTCCTTGAACTTGGTCACCCACTGCCGGCCCAGCCTGTCCACCTGGCTGGCATGCACGACGCGCGCGATGGCGTCGACGGCCTCCTTGTTGACCAGCAGGTTCATCTTGACCAGGTGGCTCTGGCGCCAGCCGGCATCCTCGTAGTCCAGCGTGGCGTACCCCTTGGAGGCGCCCTTGAGCTTGCCAAACAGGTCGTCGACCAGGCTGGACATGGGCAGGTCGTACTTGAGGATGACCTGCGTGGCGTGGAAGAACTCGATGCTCTTCTGCGCGCCGCGCGCGTGCTCGCAGATCTCGATGACGCGGCCGAGGTACTCGTCCGGCAGGGTGATGGTGGCGAGGACGTAGGGCTCGTAGGTGGTGGCGCGGCGCAGGCGGTGGTCGTCCGTCTCGGGGAACTCGGCCGGGTTGGTGATGATGGTCTCGGACCCGTCGGCGCTCCACACCACCCTGACCGGCACCGCGGGCTCGGTGATGATGATGTCGCCGCCGTGCTCCTGCCGCAGCCGGTCCTGGAACACGGAGCAGTGCAGGCTGCCCAGGAAGCCCAGCCGCCAGCCGGCCCCGAGCGCCTCGGAATGGTCCTTCTTCAGCGTCACGCTGCGGTCGTTGAGCACCAGCTGCCCGATGCTGTCGGCCAGCTTGCTGTAGTCGCCCTGGTCGGTCGGGAACGCCGCCACGAACACCATCGGCTTGGGCTCCTCGAACCCCGGATACATGTCCACCACGTCCTCGTCCCCGACCGTGGTGAAGGTGTCCCCGATCTTGGCGTCCTGGATCTTCTTCATGCCCGGGTTGAAGAACACGTAGCCCACCTGCCCGGCCCGCAGCACCTTCTGCGGCACCTGGTTCGGATACTGGATGCCGACCTCCCCGACGCTGTACTCGTGGCCCGTCCCCAGACTGACCAGCCGCTGGCCGGCCCTGACCTCGCCGTCAAACACCCGCACCAGCAGCACGACCCCCTTGAACGTGTCATACCACGAATCCACCAGCAGCATCCGCACCGGCTTCGCGACATCCCCCGCGGGCGCCGGCACCTGCGCGATCACCGCCGGCAGCACATCGCCGATGCCCAGCCCCGTCTTGGCGCTGACCATCACGGCGCCGCTGACGTCCAGCTCAAACACGCTCTCGAGCTGGCCCAGCGCGCGGTCGACATCCGCGGTCGGCAGGTCGATCTTGTTGACGACGGGCACGAGCGCCAGGCCCTGGGCGAAGGCGAGGTAGAAGTTGGCGACGGTCTGCGCCTGCACGCCCTGGCTGGCGTCGACGAGCAGGATGGCGCCGCCGCACGAGGCGTACGAGCGCGTGACCTCGGCGCGGAAGTCGACGTGGCCCGGCGTGTCGACCAGGTGGAGCAGGTAGTCGAGCCCCGTGCGCGGGTGCCGGTAGATCATGGTGCAGGTCTGGGCTTTGACGGTGATGCCGCGCTCGCGCTCGACGTCGAGCTTGTCCTGGGTTGGGGGGGTTGGGGTGCCACGGTCAGTAATGGGTGTGTGGTTTGTGAGGAGGGGGTGGGCGGCCGGACAAGACAGGGAGGGAGGAAGGGGGCGGGGCATACCAAGACCTGCTTGTTCGCGTCGCCCGCGGAGATGGTGCCCGTGTGCTCGAGCAGGCGGTCGCTGAGGGTGCTTTTGCCGTGGTCGATATGGGCGACGATGCAGAAGTTGCGGTAGCGGTCGAGGGGGATCGCGGCGATGCGCTTCTCGATCTCGGCGGCGCGGCGCATCTCGGGGCCATCTTTGGCGTAGCTGGTGGTGCTTGCGCAACGGAGCTGCTGGCGACACGGGTATGGCGGGATCGGCCGGAGTGGTGATGTGGGATCCGGCCGAGGCTGGATGCTGCCCGAGACGGCGCACCGCGCGCTACCTCGACGCACGCCCTGTGGTCGGATCGCAGTCGCGCGGCCAAAAGGCGGCGCCAGACGCAGACGCCGCAGCCATGGTCCCATTCGTGTCTCGAGACCCGGCACGCCCCGCATAAAGTGGTGCTCCTAGAGCATATACTACGCTGTCCGGGCCCGGATAAGTCGAGAAAAATCACTGCTGATGGAGAGCTCGTTTGTCGTCCGTGTTCGCGTACTCGGTAGGTAATTAATTACCTCCAAAATTTGGGGATCGGCAGGGAATGCCAAGATGGTTCGTCCCGCTGCGCGGAAATAAGATCCTTATCTTATCCGAGAGGTGGGCCTGTTCGACATGGACAGGTACAGGAAGAATTGCTCTTCATTATGGACAGAATGTCAAAAAGATGTACAGACACCCCGCAAGCTTGAAGCTGCCCCTTTTGCTGCCCCTCCGCTGCTCTGGGCAGCACAGCAGCCCCTCCCCTCCCACTACCTTGCAAAGAAAACATCCAACAGCCCAAACAGACAGCACGCAGTCTGGTGCTCCTCTTCATCTGCCAGCGTATATACAGCCATCGTTGCCGTCTCTGCGTGTCGGTGCGTATCATGCCATCATGGAACCCGGAACTGGGTCGTAAAAAAGAACCCTCTGCTCCATGTCGTCTCCCCTCCTCCTCCACTCCCCATTATCGCGAGCAAATCGAGGATTGGTTGGACCTCGTCAGTCGTGTGCCGATGGCTTACCAGGACCGCTACATGCTGTCCTACGCAAGCACCCACTCGCTCCCGCGCTTGATAAACTTGTCCAGCAGCATGGACAAGTCCGACAGCGCAAACCGGCAAATGTAAAAGGCAAAGAACTCGGCCGCCTGTCTGGTGACGAGCTCGATGCCAACCTGGGTCTTGTCGGCATGGCGCAGGCCCGGGTCGTTGACCTGCCGCGCGATTTGGTCTGCAACACCCCCCCATGTTAGCTCCGTTTCTCCCGCACCGCACCCACCGCATGTCGTCCCCCCCCCCCCCCCCCCCCCCCCCCCCCCCCCCCCCCAAAAAAAATACCAACTCACCAATCCATCCCCCCCCCCCCAACCCCCCCCCCCCCCCCCCCCCCCCCCAAAAAAAAATACCAACTCACCAATCGTCTGGGCCGCGTCAAACAGCCTCGCCAGCGACGCCATGTAGTTCGCATTCGGCCCCGCAAAGCCAACACTGTTGACATCGCGCTTGGCCGGCCGACTGGTCGGGTTCGCCGTCATCGGCAGGCTCGCCAGCAGCGTGTCCCTCCCGGCCGTCCCATCAGCCAAGTTGACCGAACTCGCGCCCACGCCCGACCCGGCCTTGCCGCCATACGCCGTCGGAAGCCCCGGCAGATTCGCCGAGCTGTTCTTGCTGCGCAGCCTCCGCCACGAGAAGCTGCTCCCCTTGCCCGCGACGCTGCCACTCCGCGGCATGGCGGCCGCCTCGGGATCCGCCGCGCCCGCGTCCCGGAACATGGCGCTCGTGCCCTGCACGCCCACGTCGCTCCCCAGCTTGCGCGTCAGCGCCGCCTGCGCGTGCTCGATCACGCCCTCGAGCGCCTGCATCTCCTCCAAGACGGCGTCCGCGTCGAACGTGTCGACGCGCGCCAGTTTCTGCAGCGCCGCCGTCAGGTAGTCGCAGTTGGCGATCTTGTCCTCGATGCCCTTGAGCTTGACGCCCTTGACGCGCCACACGTCGCGCGGGACGAAGAGCTTGTTGCTGAGATAGCCGCCGCGCGGGTGGCAGAGGGACTGGTAGAGGCAGCGCATGAGCCAGAACGGCCGGAGCAGCGTGTCGCTGGGGCAGGGCTCCAGCGGCGCCGGCGCGTCGGGCAGCGCCGGGTTTGGTGATCCGGGTCTGTCGGGGGAGTGGAAGTGGTTGTCGAACAGGTGCAGGCCGCTGGTGGCGGTGCTGTTCGCCCGGTCACTGGCGGTCGCCGCGTGCACGGATGGGATTGAGGGGACGCTCGGTAGGCGTGAGAATGAACCGCCGATCCCGTATTGGTTGCCCACCGGGGTGCCAGGTGAGAATTCCGACGGTTCGTCTGTGTGCGAGATGGAGAGGTTGCGCGTTTTGAGGCTCCTGAGACTCGAGGCGGAAAAGTTCTTCTTCAGGTTCGGCTGCCGCACGACCGACGGCGTGCCGACGCGCAGCTGGTCCTCGTGGGAGAAGCCCATCGGCGGCACTGGGTCTGTTTCTTCCGCGTCGTCCGTTGGCGCTGCCGGGACGGGGGAAGGCGTTGGCCTCGGCGAAAACGGGCCGGCCGTGCGGTTGGGCCCGGCCGAAAGGGCCTGGCGTTGCTGCAAGATGTAGTTGCCGGGTTTGGGCTGCGATGGGATGGCGGCGCCCGCAGTCGCCGGGGGTGCCGTTGCTGTAAGTTTTGTCGTTTCAATTTTGAGCTCCTTCGCGTTCTGCCCTGAAAGCCGACGACTCCGCACGCTCTGGAACGACGAGGTTTGCGAGTCTGCTGTGTGCGGCTGCGGGGGCAATGGCTGCGCCGACTGGGTTGGCAGTGCCGGCAGCGGACCGGTGGGATGGGGGTGGATGCTGATTTCGCTCACGGGGGTGAGAAGGGTGGTGCTCGTGTGCGGATTCGACCCCACGGAGCTGTGCCAGGTCCGGCTGGTCATGCCACTGGAGTCCGATTCTCGCGGGACCGGTGGCCTCGCCCGCGCTCCGAAGGTAAAGTCCTCGATCGCATTCCCCTTTGTCATCTCCTCCAAGAACCGCTCCTCCATGTCGGACTCATTGCCGTCGTAAAAGTCGTCGCCTATCGCCAGGTGCCTGCGGTACTCTTCGTCCTCTTGCTGCTGCTGCTGCCGTAGCCTCCTCTCTCTCTCGTTTGCGAGCTCCAACGCTTCTCGCTCGGATTCCCGTACCATCTCCCGCGCCATCGCCACCCGCCGTAGCGTGTTCGCCATTGGGTCACTGTGATCGCTCGGGTACACGTGCGCAACCTCTTGCGACTCGGGCTCGTATCCATCATCATATGCGGCTTCGATCGCATCATCCAAGGCCGCATCGAACTCGGCTTCGGTTGCGCCACTGGGCACTCGCACGTGCTTTCTCCGGATCCTTGAAGACGAGCGCGAGTGAACCGAAGATGTGCTCGAGTGCTCGGACTCGTCGATTGGATCCAACCACGAGACCGATTCGTGGCTGTTTGCCCGTTGGTGCCCGTGAGAGCCCCTGTCTCGGACAAGCTGGGCGCTCGACGTGGGAATCTCGGGGTGGTCTGCTCTCATGGGGCTTTCCGGCTCGACTGGGGCCGGTGGCCTGGCAGGAGATAGCGGGCGTAAAGGCGACAGAGGCGGCGGCATGTACGCGTTATCCATGGGGGGTCGAAGGGTCGAGCCGTTGTTGTTTCTCGCTCGTGAAAATGCCGATTGCAGCGGGTGCTGCTGGGTTAGGTAGGACCCGGGTCCGTCTCTGGCGTCTCTTGATGTGTCGGCAAATAGGCTGGGCGTCCCTTTTGGGGCAGACGGGTGGGCTCGACTCGGTTCCTGGACGGAGTAGTCAAGTGGGATGCTCGGATCATCCTCGTAGTGCATGCCCCTCGCTGATGAATACGGGTTCAAATAATCATGGTCCGGCACCTGTGCGTTGAGGACGTCATGGAGGTCGTTGCTCTGTGGCCGTTGGGGAAGCGCTTTGCCCTCGGGTTCCACATCGACGAGCTGCTCGTCGAGTTCCATAACCCGCGCCAGGTAGGTTTCGTGCTGTTTGTTGGCGACGATGTAAGTAACATGGAATGGAGCACAACCTCCCGCGCCTCAAACTTACAATCGCCTCCAGCTTATTGCGGTCATCTTCCCCAGTGGTTCGCTGCAGTACCTGTTGGAGCACGGCGCACGCCTCCGCATAGGCCGTTCTCGCGCCTTCGAAATTTTGGGCGTTATCCAGCTGCACCGCCGTCCTTGCCTTTTGTAACGCCCTGGACAGCATCGCCTTCTGGGATGGGGGTTTGTTTGGGCGTTCGCGGTCCTTCTCTCGGACGTGATCCCAGTCCCTCTCGCGGGTTCTGTCGACGCTTCCCTTCGCCCCTGATGATCGGCTGCGTGAGTGGGCCCTGGCTCCGCCATTGTGTGTGTAGGACATGGTCGGCTCCGGGGAGATCATCTCGGTTGGCGGCGGTGGTCTGACGGGATGTGGCGGCTGCGCCGACGATGCCAAGTGTCCTTCCCAGCCCCGCGGTTCAGCATCCCAAAACGCGCCGGTATCCTGACTTGGCGGCCGGGCTGTTTCGAGCGTCTCGACGGGGGAGAACCCCCCTAGCATATTCGACTCGAAAACCTCGTGCTCCAGCGACGGCCCTGTTGAGATTCGCGGCAAGCTTTGTAGCGCGGGTACGTGTTCTGGCCCGGGGGCTGGCGATTCGTCTCGGGATTTCCGCTGGCCGAAAGATCGGGGAGAGCCGCCCGACGTCGATGGTCTCCTCTTGTGTGCTTTCCTCCCCGGCGAGCTGAATGCGGCCCCGAGAAACTCTGCACTCACGCGTTTCGTAAACCCCGCAATGTTGGATGCGCGACTCGAAGTGGTGGAGGCCGACCAGCGGTTGAGGTTGCGGAGGGTATCGGTCAGGCCGCCGGCACTACTAGACCGCGAGTGCCCCCTCCTGTGTTGGGGCTCGAATTCTCTGGCCGAATCGGGGATCCTCGGCGCCGGTCGGGGGTCATTGAAGGGGTCGCGGAGAAGGGGCCCGGCTTGCGGCGCGACTGGGTCGCTGATGATTCTCGCGGGCGGCAAGAGGGACGAGGTCCGTGGCGGGTTTGGGGGGAATGGCGCTTGTGGGGTGGCAGGGGAATTGGTGTCGATCGCGTCGAAGTGCTGGTTCCTGGGGCCGGGGTGTTGGCCCAAATCTCGGCTGCCGAGCCTTGTTCGTGGCGATGGCGATGTGCGGGATCCGCCCCCGGCGAAGTGGGCAGACCGCGGCGGCGTGCTCGACAAAATCGCGTTGTCGGACACCGGTGTTGGGGATGGCGAGGTCGCGGGTGTCACGGCGGGACGAGTTGAGGACATTGCCGTCTGGGGGGGGGGTAGTCCTCCCTGGGGCGGCTCCAATTGCCCCTATACAGTCAATTGCACCAGTGCCTTTCTGACCTTTTGACGAGCGCAGCCAGCCGATCCCGAATCGAGATTGGTAACCGCAGCACCCAGGGGAAACCGTGACAGACGGGGGCACGGGTGTGACTGGCGGGCGCAGGGAGTCGGTCAATCAGCTGAGTGGGTGTGTGTGATGATCGACCCTCGGGCTGTCGTTGGCCGGCGCTGGGCGCTGCAGCGTTATGAGCTTTGGCTCAATCCGTGTTTCCCCTCCAATAAATTCTCCACCGCGCCCCGGCCTAAGCAAGCGTCTTGTGGTTCGTTCGGGCCTGGCGCCAGCCACTGTCGGCGCTCGGCCTCTGTTAGGGATGGCCGGGACCTCGAAATTACAGAGCGTCGCCTGAAGCCACACAACTCGCGGCGCCAACAGGCACAGTTTCGACTCTGCGCGTCACGATGTTGTGGGAGGATCGGCCTGGCTGGCACTCAACAGCGGTTTTGGTCAGGTAGGCATCCCATGCCGCTGGAACGACAGGCGCCAGGGAGTATGCGGATTCTATACAAATCCCATCCAACCGTGTGTTTCCTCTTTCCGAGCACAACCCCTTTTCATCTTCAAGATTGAGAGAACCGCCAAGCGAATGCGAGGATGGGGTTTGATAGGGGTATCACATGGGGCTGTTAGCAAGTCCCTTCATATAACTATATGCTAACGAATGGAAACCAATCCGCAGCGGAGACGAGATGCAAAAGCGGGCCCAAGTACGTCATTATTAGCGCCTTGCTGAAAGGAGCCCTTTCCCAGCAGCATAGTGGGCTCGGTGGGGTGTGGAAGCACGGGGGCGCGGTATGGATTTCGGCCAGAGCTACGGATACATAGGAATAAACATCCACCTCCCCACAACTTGAACTCCAACTGGCGCGGTTTGGCCATGAACTCTTCGGCTCCCACGATCCGGGTCGTCGCCGAAACGTGGTCTCCCCAGCCGCCACCACAGGCCCCTGCGATTGCTGTCGGTCTGAGACAAGCGGCACGTCACTCGTTAGGAGGCCAGTGTCCAGACGCATGCCGCTTTCAGCAGCTGTCGCCCGCAGTCGTATGGATGACCCAACGCACAGGCCGTATCTACCTCACAAAACAACCAGCGCAGCAACCAATTGCCAGCAAGTACAACCGACATATTTACAAGCATGACGCAGCAATACCGCCCACCTTACCCAACTCCTGGGTCGATGCAGGTCATTCACTCGCTTTGCTGTTGGTGGCGGCCATCAGCTCTGTTGGCCCGCCCCGTTTTCTATTCCGGCATCCGAAGGTCGCGGCGACCTGCAGCACGCTTTGCGGCCGGGCGTCGCCGGTTACTCCTTGGAGGGCTCGAGTAATACAATGCATTTCGTTGTCAAGATATGCCCATGAATCTCGATCCAGCCTTGCGAGAGGCTGATACAGCCGCTGTGCCGCGCCCGTCGTACATACTTCAGACAGACACAGTTCCGTCCCCCTATCGCCTCTCACACCTCGTGTAAGCTGGGGACCATATGTGCCTGTATTAGGTATTGCTGATCAAATTCCGAACCATTATATGTCTCAACAACATGGCGGATGCACGTACTGGACGCCAAGTCAACAGGGACCAGAACGCTAATGTTTTTTTTTCTGTGGTTACACGGCAGCGTCGCACTGACTAGGAGATGCAACTCAGGGGCTCGGACGGACTTGGCCATTCAGCAACAAAGCAACGCATGTGCGAAAGAAAAGCTCGTGAGGCAAATTTGACTCGGTATGTTTTTCGCTTCATACTATTCGCTCCTTTGTCATTGACACTCGGGTAGGTGTCATTGTCTGTATTGCACTGGGCATTGTATGTCTCTGAGACCATGCATTTGGGATAGGGGGCCCCGGGCTCATAATCCGCATTGTGGACAATGAAACTCCTTCCCCCTCGCTGCACTAGATATAGGCATGAACAAAGGCTGTCCCCCCCCCCTAAGACGAACAACACAACAACCCGTTCATTGTCTCGTGGCCGCATTTTAATTACATTACGAGCGGTTCCAATCCTCGAAGACAGCCTCCATCAACAAACATCCATCAGGCAGGCAATCCGCAATCCCAATCAGTTCCCAACAATGGCTCCCAAAACATTCCACGAGTTTGATCTCCTCCCCATGGAGATCCAGGACAGGATCTGGCAGGTGGCAGCAAAAGCCCCCAGCGTCCACTCTTTCGATCTTTTCGTCATCGATCCCCTGCTCTACGGCTGGCAAGGACTGTCGGACTCCTTCCAGCGCTTGCTAGACGACGACGAGGACGGCTCAGATTCGAGCACGCAACGGGCCGTGACTGACAGTCCAGACCATATGAGCCCCCTTCTCAAGGTAACTCTGCCCCAAACATCTGTGGGTGCCTACGAAACATCCGGATACTATAGCAACGGCCAGCGCTTGGGGCTGGTCAGTCGAGCAGCGTGCGCGGCCACTAGCAGGGCCCTGCAAGACCCGGCAGTCGCGGAACTGCACAACATTCATCTAAGTTTGACCGGGCCCGCTGTGTCCGTCCCGATCAGAGTGGACGAGGATCTGGTGTATCTCCACGAGGCCGTCGACCATATTTGGGAGTACATCATGGACCAGTTTGCCGACGATGAGGATGACGACGTCGAGATCTTCGGGGACTATTCAGCGACGACCAAGAACATCCGCCAACTCGTACTTGCGTGGGACCCCACAGAACACCACCGGATTTGTGCCGGCTGCCAGAAGCTGAGCTACCACCATGAGCAACTACAGGCACTGGCACTCAGGCGGGCCAGCGACCAAGAACACCACGCTGGACGCGGCCGCGGCAGGGCCAAGTGCCGCATGTGCGAGAAGGTAGGTCTGCAAATGAAGAGCAGCAAGGTCCCGCTGGACGAAGCCCGGGTTCGGGAACGTTTTCTGAAGGATCGCATGTTGAGGATGCTTCCCAGAGTACAGACCGCGTGTAGCCTGGCAAACTACGACCTCTACGCCGTGCTCGCAGCACCCGACTTCCTCTCCTTCACTCGCTCCACGCACGAGTGCGACAACGACGACGACGACGACGACGCCGTATCCATCTGCTCCCTCGACATCGACCCCGCCGACGATTTCGCCCAGTACAACAACTCGCGGGAAATCCTCGTCGTCGACACCATCGCCTTCCCAATACACACGGCCTGCGGCGCCGAAATCCCCCCCTACTTCTACAACTTCTCCGCCCCCACCACCGAACAAGACCCCCCTCCCCTTCCTCCCACCCTTCCCTCCCTCTCCCCCGACAACTTCACCCCCAGCCAAAGCCCCTCCCACCCCCCCCATCCCATCCACACCACCCACCCCCTCTGCACCCACGTCTACATCGAATCCGCCCTCTCCCTCCCCCTGCCCTACCTCTTCTCCTCCACCACGCACGTCTACTTCCTCGACCACAGCCTGGCCCTCCGGCCGGGGACCGCCGCGCTGCCGGCCACGGGCCGGCGGTGGCAGCACTCAGACCGAGGGGTGTTTGTCGAGGTGGTCGATCCCGACGATGAGATGTGGTGGCTGGTTGATGGGGATGGGGATCGGACGCGGCGCGGGGAGGGCGAGGTGGGTGTGGGCGAGTTTGTGCGGTGGGTGCGGGGGTTTTGGCGGGTGATGCGGGGGCGGGATGCGCGGTTGCGGGTCGGGGTGGAGGTGGGGGTTTTGGCGTATGTGCCGGTTGATGGGGAGGGCGGGGTGGGTGTTGTGGAGGGGGGGGGGATGCTGATAGCTAGGTTCATGGTTGAACTATAAAATGATGTACGGCAATAGATAGGGCTCTTTGCTCGGCTCCGGTGTAGTGGTTTGCCGTCGCTGAGTGTCTTCCTATCGTTGTCCCACGTGGTTTGAGGAGATGGGGAATTCCAATTCCGTCTTGGTATAGTAATCAACCCCCATGATCACCTTCACTCGCCCTTATATCCCCGGCGCAGTGTCAAATCATCGTCCAAGTCTGCAAGTATCGCGTGCTCCAAGCCCATCACTCCATGCACGGGCGCTTCTCATCAACCGCTGCTCGAACCCTCCCTCGCCTCGCGATAGACCCAACTCCACATGATACCCCCGCCGCTGCCACCACCAACAGTTAGCAACCTGCCGCCAAGCGACGTCTCCCCACGGAAGAGAAGGACAAAAGCAACGCGCCGGAACCTACCACGCCCACCCCGAAAACATCCCCCTCGCCCGCTCCCCGGCCCCCGCGCTCCCAAACAGCCCCACGACGTAGGCGCTGCCGCCCCCATCAAAAACCATCTCGCACGAGACCGGCACCAGCCGCCCGCCGTAGCCGCCCAGCTTCGCCCGCAGATAGCCCTTGCCGCTGTCGCCGGCCCACTCGCGCCGCGCGGCCGCGCTCAGCGGCCCGATGAGGATGCGGCGCGGGTTGTCGTCGTACGCCACGCTGCCGTGCGTGAGCGCCGGGGGGACGGGGAAGGTGGGGTATGGAGGGGGGTGCGTGCGCAGCCGGGTGCGGGCCGCGAAGTCGGGGGTGATGGGGGTGATGGCTGAGCGGGGGGGGATGTTGTATAGGGTGCCGGGGATGAAGGGGGCGCGGGTTGGGATCAGTGGGGCGGGGAGGTTGAGGTTGGTGGGGATGGGGGAGTCTAGTGGTGAGGTGGTGGGGTTGGTCGGGGGGGCTGGGCTGCTGGTGCCGCTGACTTGGTTGTTGGTGGTGGTGGTGGTGGGGCGGCTGTCGTCTTTGAGGAATGGGAAGATCTGGTCGGGCTGGGCCTTGGCCCCGGTCGTTTCTTTGCCGGTGGATATACCGGCTTTGTTCCTGGCCCTGTTGGCCTCGGCATGCTTTCGGACAATGGCGGCGGCCTCGAGACCGGCTGTCATGCCGGCCTTGCGGCCACGCTCATACGCGTCGAAATAGGCGTCTCCCGGAGGCAAAGTGTAGCCCTTGACGAAGCCGACGCGGAAGGCATGCTTGTCAAAGTCGGTGCCGTGGAGGCAGTGGACAGACGCGAGCGCCTTGTCCAGGTTCTCCATTCTAGCTACGACTTCCCGAGGGAGAATGGTTAGGCGAATCTCAAAGGCTCTGCGAGGAAGCGGGAACAAAGGATTTGCTTACCGTCGGCATCGCCCACGGCAGCGAAACTGATGGACGCCATCCTGGTGGTTATTGTTTTGCTTGTTTGCGAAGCTTGGAGTTGTCGTGGTGGTGATAATGGGCACGACGGGGTAGCAAAGGCGGAGGAAAGAAAGGTTGGAAGAAGGAAGAGGCGAGAGGGCAAGCAAAGCACAGGAGGAAACCCTTGTTATCGAACTTTTACACCATCCGCTTAGTCGTCGTCAACAATAAACATGGGATGAGCAAAATGGCTTCGCCGGTGACTTCCCGGAGTGCAATTTAGCAAACAGGCTGGTGATGGCATCGCCGCGCAGGTCACGGAAGCAGCCAGCGGCGTTGGCGGGAAGAGGGTGCCTTCCAGCACAGTCTCGACCGAGACCCCGACCGCTTCTACCTCCGGCGAAGTGCGGCGCTGATGACATCGTCGAGCAAATTAGGTAAACAACCAGCGGTGCTGGCGAGAGGGGGCACTCTCAACTATGGCCTCGCCCAGTCTTTGGCCCCATCCACGGAGATCTGTATCCCGGCTATCACAAGAACCGGCTCATCTCGGACGGTAGATAGAGCCTAAACACTGTAGCCAGCCAGCTTCTCAGTGGTGGTTTTGACTCATGCCAAGGTGCAATACTTCAGATTACTCTGGCACAGGGTTGAGAACAAAAGCAGGAGTAAGGAGCAATATCCAGGCCCCAGCAGGATGGGCCAAGCAGATTCAAGTTGATTCTTGTGCAAAGAATTTAACTGTTTGCAATGTTTTGGGGAATTCTTGTGTCTTTTAAATTGCATGAAAAGAACCTTTGCATGCGTCAGTCAAACCAATGGGTACAGTAACGAGAACGTTCAAAGCACTCAAAGCACTCTTAATTCCAGACTGTTAGAGGAAATGAAATCAGGATGTAAAAAGGGGTAGAAACAGGAAGTGGGGCTCATTGTTGAACCCACTGTAGCAAAATGGGACCATGGTGGCGATATTGGATGAACCCACTCAGGGGTCAGGGGCAGATTGGTCTTGGTATGGCATTAGGTATCCGTTGGCTCCCCCGAGGAAATGGGCTTTTAGAGCTACATACAGCTTTTTCACAGTTACATAGATTGACACAATTGAAGCCATTATTACTGTTGATTCCTCCGTCTGTTTAGACCAATCAGATTCTAATCCTATATTTTAGGTTCGACAATTAAGAGTCTCATTACTCAAATTACCTTTAAGCAACGCCAAAAAAGCACCAAACCTTCGAGCCAGCTAGCAGTCAAGATATCTACTACTAAGTCGACCACTAACCTCGCCGTACTTAAGAAGCTAGCTAACTAGTACGCTTGGAACGTCTAGTTTACCTCGAAAGTAGCCTTATATAAACTACTCGACTATATCCTAGGCAAAGAGGCCCTACTTAAGCACCCTAGCGAGTTCGATCCCGATATAGCCTAGGCCGTATACGAAGCTAAAACTATAGCTAAGTTCGATCGCTTGAACCTAGCCTCAACCCTAGTACGAGACATCGACTACGACGGCGCCGATACGCCCGTCTTACGAGTCACCCGAAGCGACACGGCCTACGCCCCCGCCCCCGGCTACGCTAGCGCTCACGCCGGAGCTAGCGGCGGCAACAACGACAACGCGGCTACCGCCGTAGCCGCCTGAACAGCCAAGCAAGTACACCTGTTAACGGTGTAGAACCGGATACTCTCTATCTTAGAGAATAACTACCGAGAGAAGGCCCGAGATATAGCCTAATAACGGAAGGAAGTCTAGAAGCTCCGGGACTTTATTATAGATACTATCTAGGTCTAGCTCCGAACAACCCGACTTTGCGTAGACTAAGGCGTTAATAAGTAGTACCGTATCTACAAGGGATTCGGCGCTAACGACGTCGAGGTAGCTATAGCCCTCCGTAAGAAGATCAGAGCGTACTACGCTATCCTTAAATAGTTAAGGTTCGCAACTACGGTACGAGAGGATTTCGAGCTATAGATTAAGAAGTAGGAGATACTAATAGAGGAAGCTATTATAAGGGATATCTAGGAAGGAACTCTCCCTATCGTTTAGATCGCTAACCTAAGCAAAGCGATTAACCAGACACCCCTTACCTTCGTCACTCGATCTAAGAAGCAAAGAGTAGTTACTACCAACTTCTAAGACTATACGATTAAGGATATAACCTGCTAACTCCGGATCGGTACCTAAGACCTCCCGGTGAAATCGAAGCCTAGGGTTACCTGTAGGGCGTTCCTGACATTTAGTAGCAAGAGAAAGAGAAGCGATACAAGCCCCTAATAGGAGGAGGAGGAGGTTACACTATATAAGGCGTATAAAGGAGTATATAATATAGAAAGATGCTACTACCTATACCTAGAGAGAGCCCCCTAGAGATTTATATATAGAGAGAATATTATCTAGAGAATAGAGAAGAACCTTAAGGCAAACCCCTCGCTTAAAGCTAAGATAGGGCGAATAAAGCCAAAGAGATAGAGATCTAACCTAAAAGAGTTATCCTAAGATCAAGATTAACTCCCTATAGCGTTAGCCCCAAGTAAGAGTATATAATAACAACGTACTTCCCTAGAGTACCGCCCTACTTTATAACTAGAGGTAGCCTATAACTAGATACCCGCTGCTTTGCTACTAGTAGATAAGAGACCTACTACGTCATAACTAGTGGAAGAAGAGCGCTGAAAGGCCCCTAAGAGACCTACTACGTTACAACTAGTAGAAGAAGAGCGCTAAAGGGCCCCTGAGATACCTACTGTAAAATCAGTGGACAAAGAGTACCGAAACTCTACGCAAGTAGTAGTAGCCCCCCAAAAGTGCTAGATAGCTAATCAAATAGCCGAAGCCCCCCCTGTTTAGACAAAGACCTCTCTAGAGATAACATCGGCACCTAGCTAGGAAGCTACCAAGATATTAGAGAATTTTCTAACGCCCTACTTCAAGAAGTAGGCATAGTAGCTAGCTAGGTACAGGCGTACGGTCGGAAGATATACCGCAAGCTTCTTTACTATACTAGCGGCCTTCTAAGTAGGGTAGCTTATATACCCTCTGGTCAACTTGTCCATCCTCGATTCCGGATTAACTATCTACCTATATAATAACCTCTCCCGGTTCAAGTCACTACCTTGCCTCGTAAGCCCGTTAGACTACGTTTAGGCCGGAGAACATCCCGTTACTATCGAGGGATATAGCGAAGTCGACATTATAGTAAAGACTAAGAACGGATCCTAAGTTATTACTTTTAAAAACGTAGCTTTTTGCCTAACTTTCGTATATAACCTCGTCTCCCTCTGCTAACTTAAAAACCGCAGTATCTAGTAGGACACCCGTAACGACTACCTATAGCGCGGAGAAAACGTATACCTCTACAACGTTCAAGACCGACACGATCAATTCGTCCTAGAATATATTCCCTAGACAACTATATACGCCGCCTTCGCCACGCAAAAGCAATAGCTTAATACGTAGACCGCTCGGGTACTATCTAGAGCAGATACGATAACATAGTATCTCCGCCTTGGTCACCTAGGCCCAAGGGCCCTCGAACATCTCGTTAATAGTACTTATAGAGTTAAAATCAAGGGCATTATAATAGTAGAGTGCAACGGGTGCGGATATAGCAAAGCAAAACGTCGGATTAGCCAAGAACTACGCCCAGACCCTCTAAAGGCAGGGGACCGTATCGCCATCGACTTCCACGAATACCTAGGCGCGCGATAAGATTATACCGTACTGCTACTTGCCACTAACCAATACTCTAGGTATACGTAGGACTATTATATAAGAACCTATAAAGGCAACAATATCCTAGCGGCCCTTAAGACCCTCTTCTATATACTAGAGACCTAGTACGAGATCAAACCTAAAGCAATCGAGTACGACAACGAGTTTACTAAGACCGACGCTATTATAGCGTTCTTCGAGAGTAAGGGTATTAAAGTCGAGCCCTATACCGCCTATACGCAAGAGCAGAACGGGGTAGCAGAGCGCTCGGGGGGTATGATCAAGGAAAAACAACGTTATATAGCTCTAAGCGCCAACCTCCCGATCAAATTGTAGCTTGAGATTTCCCAAGTATCGGTATACCTCTTTAATTATACACTAAGGTAAGGAAGCGGTTAGAAGATACTATTTAAGAGATTCTACAAGTACCTAAAGAAGCGAAGCATAGTTGTAATAGAGCGACGTAAACTAGCACTAAACCATTTGAAGGTATATAGATACAAGGCTTACGCTATAACAACCACGGCGCAAAAGAAGGAGCGCCGACTATAGAGATTCGAGCCGACGGCATTCGTAGGATACCTAGTAGGATACTAATCCTCTAATATCTACCGAATCTAGAACCCTAGAACCAACGATATAGTAGCTACCCAAGATGTTATTTTTAACGAGATATAGGTCTTTTCTAGAGACCTCGAGTACATCGCGATCGATCAGAAGCAAGTTAACCTAGAGGCACTTGCCTAGTAGCTTACGGATTAAGAAACAAGAAACCTAGCTACTAAACTAGATAAACAAGAACCTAAGAATAAGGACGAAGACAAGGATATCGCCGTCTACCTAACCGATAACGTATTAGAAGAAGAAGAGCTTGAAAAGGAGATCTTAGATACTATTGTAGTTAAAGGCGACGCCTCTAGCGATTTCCCTAAGTTCTACTAAATACCTCCTATAATACCTCCCGCTACTCTTTTGACCGCGCTGATAACTAGCTTACAAGCCGACAATGCCATAGAAATCGCGGCGGTATTCGAACTATAGTACGCGGCCTTCTACGCGGGTATACTATCGACCGTAGTTGGTACATTAAGAGACAAGCCTATTACAAGAGCTGCGATCAACCGACTCTAGCGAAAGATAGCGACCCTAGCAATCGAGCCTAAGAAACTAAAGACTACCGAAGAAGAGTAGACTCCGTAAGGAACTATTACGAAGAAGCGCGTTATATAGCTAATGAAGAAGAAAGATAGCATTAAACGCCTACATCGCGATATCCTTCCTCCCGAGCCGAAATGGTATTACAAACTCGAGAACTACCCGCTAGAAGCGCTCTTCCTATAAGCAGAGAAGGATCACTTAGCTAGCTATAGCGTTAAGCAGTTATAGGATAAGGTTTCCTACTAACAAGCAGGTATATAATAGATTCTAGACTATATATAGGTTTACGTCTATAAGTTTAGCTAAGATAGGTTCCTCGATAAGTATAAAGCGCAGCTTGTAGTTCGCGGTAATTAATAGTAGAAGGGATTAGTAGAAGAAAATTACGCTACTACTCTCGCGATCCGGTTACTCTAAATAGTACTCGCCATTATAGTAAGATTCGATCTCGAGTTAATCTAATTCGACGCGGTTAACGCCTTTGTAAACGCCTTCCTTAACAAGCTCGTATATATATAGATACCCTAGGGCTACTATAGATATAGGAATATACTAAAGCTAAACAAAGCTCTATATAGGCTAAGAAAATCCCCTCTCCTATAGTAACGCGAGCTAACTAACACTTTAAGAAGTCTAGGATTCGTCAAGATACTACACGAGCTATATATAATGATGAATAGGGACGTTATTATCTTCTTTTACGTTAACGACATTGTAATCGCGTACCGTAAGAACAAGCAAAAGAAGGTTAACAAGATTGTTAGTAGCCTACGCGAGAAATACGAACTTACTAGCGGCGACGAGCTATAGTAGTTCCTAGGTATCGAGATCTACCGCGAGAGAACCAAGAAGCTCGTTTAGCTTAGCCAGACATTATACATCGAGAAGATCGCGAAGCTCACGGATTCGGAAGCTATACCTAGAACACCTATAATAACGATGGAATTGCTTCTATACGATAACATCGTAGATCTAGGCGCAACGCGATTCTACTAGAAGAAGGTTAGCTCGATACTCTACGCCGCTATTACATCGCGACCTGACATTGCTTTCGTAGCTTCGAGACTTTCCTAGTTTAATCACAACCCGGGCCTAGATTACTACGCGGCGGCCGACCGAGTGCTAAGATACCTCTACCGAACACGCTTCTTCGCCCTCTAATTAGGAGGAGGCGACTAGCTGATCGTAGCAAGTAACTCTTTATTCGCTAATAACCTTATTGATCGGAAAAGCTTACAAGGCTTTGCTATCTAACTGTTTAGCGGTCTAATCGCGTAGCGCGTAAGCAAGTAAGATACAGTTACAACCTTAACGACCGAAGCTAAGTTGTTAGCCCTTTTGTAAGCGGCTAAAGAAGGTATGTTCGTAAGCGGGTTGATCTCCAAACTATCGGTCGATCTTAATAACGATTGGATCACAATCTAGTGCGACAACTCGCAGACTATCCGACTCGTTAACGCTAAGATCGCTACTCTATAGACTAAGCTCAAGTACGTAGATATCTACAACCACTAGCTAAGGCAGGAGCGCGAAGCTAGCAAGATCAAGGTGGAATATATACCTACCGCGAAGATAATAGCCGATAGGTTTACAAAGGCCCTGACGGTAGATAAATACTAAGAATTCGTTACGATGATCAATATAGTGTCTATCGAGAGCCTTATTCGCTAGAGAGTAAGCAAGACTTTGACGGAAGAGAGTATAGCGCTTATAGCGGGATACCCATGGTCCATGTAAGGGGGTAGGAGCTAAGGAGTCTCCCGACTCTCCCTACTAGAAAACAAGAGATAGAGACTAGAGGGAGCCTAAGGCTAGATAGCTACGGAACGGAACGGATACTAGGGAGCTAGATTGCTAGGGAATTTAGATCTTAGGAATAACCTTACTTATAGGAGTGCTCTAGAGCGGCTGCCTAGCAGTTACTCTAAGGGGGTATGTTAAACCTACTGTAGCAAAATGGGACTATGGTAGCGATATTGGATGAACCTACTCAGGGGTTAGGGGCAGATTGGTCTTGGTATAGCATTGGGTATCCGTTAGCTCCCCTGAGGAAATGGGCTTTTGGAGCTACACACAGCTTTTTCACAGTTACATAGATTGACACAATTGAAGCCATTATCACTGTTGATTCCTCCGTCTGTTCAGACCAATCAGATTCCGATCCTATATTTTGGGTTCGACACTCATTGTTTACATTTACCTCCCCCTGTGCACGGATCACCGACGTGAGCCCCTATTTCCACTCGGATTTACCCCCAAATCACGCGTTCAAAGCATGCCATTGTGTTCATGGGAGGTCGAGTCTAGTGCTAATAACTATATTCCGAAAGACTTCAATCCTGGTACATGAGAAGCCATGGTTGCTGACTGGCCGTAATTCTCCCATTCCCACTATCGTCCAACAACCCAAATGAGCAATGATATACAATGGTATTCTACAATGTCTGCAAGTCAGAAGTGGCCGAGATACCTGGCCGTCCGGCTCCCGCTGAGCTTTGCCAAGGATGCGGCGTTGCGAAGCTGCATTCGGGCTCCTCCGTGTTCTATCACGGGGAGCGCCAGTGGTTATACCACTCCGTCCTCCTTGTCATGGCACCCGGGTTAGAGCATCCCAAAGTCCCGGTCGCAGACAGCCCTCCTCTGGCCGCGTCCCGGGCTGCCCTGCGTGGTGCAATGGGAAACCCCGTTTCCTCGTGTCTAGGCCGCTGGTCGTTATCTCCAAGATCAAACCCCCAAACCAGCCTCCGCTCAAGTCCCCGGCTGCGTCTTATTCCACGGCTCAAACGTCTGGTTGTCATACACCGCCATGCACTTGACCCCCTCGGGCGGCTCCAGCTGCCACTCCAGCTGCTCATCGCGATAGTCGGCCGCGCCGACCCAGCGCGACGCATACCCCTTCGCGTCCTTGATCCGGCGCCCCGCCTCGTCCGAGTACTCCAGATTCACCGCCGGCACCACCGCAATCTTGCCATAGCCATAGAACCACAAGTCCTTGCAGAACAGCTGCGGCTCGCCCTGCGCACACTCGCCGGGCCTCGTCGTCCGGAACGCCACGCCGTCCTCGAGCAGCGGCGCGGCCGAGAACACGGCCGCGCCGTTCCAGCACGAAAACACCTGGAACGGCCTGTGCGCGGCGAAGCGCGCGCGCGAGTCTGCATGGTTCCAGAACAGGTTCCAGGCCGAGTTCCAGTTGCCGTCCGGGGGGATGTCGAAGAAGGAGTCGCCGGCGAGGGTGCGGGCGATCCAGACGTCGTAGAAGGTCGGGTCGGCGCCGACGTAGGTCCAGTCCATGCCGCAGGTCATGTCGGCGCCGAGGACGCGCCGCTGGTGCGCGAGCTCGAGGATGTCCTCGGCGCAGATGGCGACGTCGTTGAGGAAGATGACGGTCGTGTTGGCCGAGTAGGGGCTGGGTTCGGCGGCGGAGAGCAGCGGCTGCAGCGCGAGGTTGCGCAGCTGCGCGAGCTTGTCGATCCGGTCGCCCTGCGTCGGGTTGAGGTCGCTGGTCTGGAAGTGGTAGGTGGCTCCCAGGGCTTCGAGCTCGGGGCGCAAGCCGACCAGCACCTCGCCGGTGCCGTCGTCGGAGTTGCCTTCGACGATGGAAAGCGCGCAGTGCTGGGGCCCGAGAAAACGGATCGCCTCCACCACGCTGCCGATGAGCCGCGGGAGGAGAGGGAGGCACTGCCGGAGATCGATGGCAAAGAAGTATTGGATCGGAGGGGCGGTGGCGGGGTTGACGGTGGCCTGGAGGGGTTGATATCGAGCTGTGTCCGGCTGCGGACAATGTAGGCGGGGTAGGTCCGTGGCTTCGGGCTTCATGATGGCATTGATGTAGGCCTGTATCGTCTCTCGGGATAGGGTCTCTGTCGAGGTAGGGTCAGAAACGCGAGCAATGGTGTTGGACGGCCTCTCCACCCACCATGGTGTGTTGTGGTCGAGGGAGTAGCCACGGCCGTTGCGGTCACCGTGAGTGTGGGGGCAGGGGGGGCATCAACGGCAGAAGACGGCGGCGCGGCTTCCACATTTGCATTCCCCGGTGTTTGGAGGAACTTGGGCGGCGGCAGGCGCGCAAGCTGTTCTCGGCGAACATAAAGTCCTAAAGCCACGAGCAGCAAACACGCTACCGGCCAAAAAAGTCGCGACAGTCTCGGCATTGGGAAGGAAGACACCAACGGATTGTCGCCACATGCAAAATCTCAAATACGGGAGGAAAGAGCGACGCGCAAGATTCTCAGCCGAAACTGCCCGTCGCTCTAATAAGGTATACCGTGGGTGCCTTGCCTTCTCGACAGGTGCTTCTGTGTCGAACTGACAATGCATGCGCGGCGGGGCAAATGGGGGCGTGGACTGGTCTCGAGGGCGCAATCCAGTGCGCCGACGGGGGTTGCGGAGAAGCGAAGCTGCAGCAGCCAGGATCCCGGCGCGTCGCGTTTTATCAGTGAGTGGCGGTTGCGCTTTCGGTCCCCTGCGGCCCCAAATAGGACACACCACCCCTTGCTGGTGCCCCACCGGTTAACCGCCGGAACCATTCTGTCAGGACAGCAGGGCGGATGCCATTTGTCAGACACCCACTACCCCGGGAACCGACGACGGGCGACAAGCGCCTGCAGTGCGGAACGATGTTGCAATTGGGCCGTCGGTCCGCCGTCTCGGCCGATGAGGCTCGTGAATCCGCATCTCGGGAGGAGGCTCACGAAAGGTTGAGTTTTGAGGCATCAGGCTGTGCATGATGCATCGTCAGGGGGTTCGGGGTTGCCGCGAGCGCGGTGTGTTAAATATAAAACTGAACTGTACATCGAAGTTGCTTGCCGCCGCTTCGAGTCCTTCCCCTGATGTCCATTTCGCTGCCGGTCCGGCTCTGCTCTCTTTTCCGTGGATGGTTTCCGAGACTGGCTCTTCGAAAGCGCCCCAACCCTCCCATCTATTTTCTTGGTCCTCGCCAACATTGTTCATATTTTTTGTGGCCGTTCCCTTCCCCTCTATCTACATCATGCGCGAGCTCGTTGTTTCGTGTCTTGTTTTCTTCCTCAGCGTCGAGCAAGTTGATGGTTTGGCCCTATTTGGGCGGCAGCGGCGCAGTAATAATGGCACATCGCCGGCCGCCAACAGGTTGAACAAGCGAATCCAACAACAAGCGGTCCTCGCGACCAGGTTCTCGACACTGTTTGTTGGTGGCGATCCCGCCAAGACACGTACCGCCAACAGCGGGTTTGACTGCCGGGTCGATATCTTGAACGGTCTCTGGGGCTTTTGCCCTGCTACCGTCATTGCCGCGACCGACTGTGGTCTGGCGGGAAGTTGTGTCGACAGCTTTAGTTGTTCGAAAGGATGCGGGTTCACTGACATGCCCCTGACGACGTTCACCTGGTACGTACACATCGCTGGGCCCAACGGTCCTTTCCCTCAGCCTAGCACAGGTTAACATTCTGTCGTCAAGCTCCGGGACAGAACCGTTCTGTTCGACCGCGCTCCTGACCCTGTCCAACAATGTTGGGCCCTTCAGTTACCTGGCCTGCGGAAATCGGCAGAACACGGACCAATACATGGCTTTTACGACGACCCCAGCGCCGACCTCATCGCCTGAGCCAACACCATCATCCTCACCAGGCCCAACAACATCCCCTGGCCCGGAATCCACAAGCACCGCCCGCCCAACCAACTCCGAAGCCCTCTCATCACAACTGAACACCCCAAGCATCACTCGCCCGCCCCCCGAACGCACCTCCCCCACCACCCCGCCCGCCAGCCCCCCCGTCAACGCCAACACCAACACCACCCCGGCACCCGACCCCCGAACCGACCCCGGCCCCGGCAGCGGCCCCGACAGCGGCAACAGCATCACTAACAACATCGGCGCCATCATCGGCGGCATCGTCGGCTGCGTGGCCCTCCTCTGCATCTTCGGCCTCGCCGCCCTGTGGCTTGCGCGCCGCAACCGTGCCGCGGCCGCCAAGGCGTCGG
>MU853410.1:1037492-1050109 GCA_033297235.1 Trichocladium antarcticum
TCAGGGCCTCTTCCACCCTTCCGATATTTGTATCGTTGTTGCTCAGAAGATACAGGTCTAGGAAGTCCCTACGTAGGATACCCTTCATTGCCTTCCATACGTGCTCAATGGGGTTAAGGTCGGGACTATAAGCCAGGTGTAGTTGAACCCAAATGCCATGATCTTCCAACCACTCCTTCGTCTTTGCTACAGTATACACCCTGGCATTATCTTGTAGAAAAAAAGTACCAGGGCGGTAGTATGGCTCAAGACCTTCCTCCAGAGCCCAGATATAGCTATTTGCCGAGTATCCTTTACGCTAGGCTTCGTCGTCCCGGATCATAATGACTAGCGGGGACCTCCCTCCCTTCCAGATGCACCCCCATACCATAACTATAATCTCTGCCTTGACGCTGGCCTGGATATTGATAAGCTCTTTGTCGTATTTATCCTTAGGCTCGCGAAAAACCCAGCCATTTGGCTTGTATAGCGCTATCTGGACCGAAGATTCGTCTAAGTATACGCCCTAGGAAAGATAGTGGTTAGCCGGATCCACCATACTGCTTGCGCCAACTACCATACCTCAAGCACCATAGCGTCTTTGCCTCTAAGCTCTTTGCCATGCGCAAGCCAGTTGGCTGCTCGATCGGGTGTGAGATTTATCCTCTTAATTGACCTCCATTTGCGGTTGAAATACTTGCCGAGAGACCGCCGTATAGTAGAAATCGACACGCCAGTGGTGCTCCCGTTACGCAACGCTGCCCAGCCGATATGGGGGTCCCGTTTGATCAAACGCCAGATGTATCTAACCTGTATAGGGGTAAGCTTTTTAGGCCTACCACTACGTGGCTTTGAATCGACTGATCCGCTGGCCTGCACGCGCTTGACGGTACGGGTAATGGCGGTTGGGCTACAGTCGAACTTGGCTGCCAGGACCTGTCGCGATACCCCGGCTGCGCGGGCTGTAACAATCGAAGCCCGTTCAATCGGGGTAAGGAATTTCCGCTTGCCTGCAATAGAACGGACATTTGGCGATAGTTCTATTCCGAATGCACGCATTTTGGCCCAGAATTGACGAAGTTGTGGTGGTTGCAAGAAGATGGTAGTAAAATTGAACGCGCGTTGCGCGACGCGATTTTGTGGAGTGGGTGGGTCGTGTGACTCTACTTTTGAGAGGTGACTTTAGGCGCGCCTTAATCTCGTCTAGGGTAGGCGCTAGTCTATCCGCTTTATCGAAGAACTTCTTAGAATCCTCCTCTATAATCTTATTAAGCTTCTTATCCCCTTTAGCAAGCGCGTCGATAAAGCTATAGAACCTTGCTAGGAGCATTGACTTCGCGTACTCTAGTATACTCTCTTAACTTAGTAGGTCCTTAAAGAACTACTTAGGTAGAACTAGTATATAGTCTCTCTTCTTAGCTTCTACTACTCTCTCTAGTTTACCTATTATAGTCCGTATAACTACTACGCCCTTCTATCGGTATACCGCTAGGAAGCTCGCTCCGTTTAGGATCTTCGCGTTATCCTAGCGGATCTTCCCCCGCGCTTAACTAAGTAGGGGCAGGGTAGTAGGGGGGGGGGACCAGGGTCTAGGGGGTAGTCTCCTGGCGCCCGCTACTGCCTCTACTAGCCTTAGTGATGTAGGGGGCGGCGCTTCGACCGGAACGCCTATCGCTCCTAGTAGTACGAGCGTCCCCTACGGGTCGGCCTATACGTCTCCCTAGGACGCGGATCTCTACCGTCTACAGGCCCGTCTCCGCCTGTCGGACCGCCTAGCCCTCTTATAGTTAGATAGCTTGCTCGTAGCGATAGCGACCTTGTTGTTATTACCGGAGGTACTAGAGTCGTTGTCTTCGGGTACGTCCTCTACTATTGTATAGTACCGCCTGCTACTCTCTAGGGGTAGGGGTGCCGCCTCTAGCTAGCCTACCTGCCGAGCTTCGGAGGTACTAGAGTCGTTGTCTTTGGGTACGTCCTCTACCGTTGCGTAGTACCGCTTGCTACTCTCTAGGGGTAGGGTTGCCGCCTCTAGCTAGCCTACCTACCGAGCGACCTAGCTTCTAATATACTCTAGAAGGTACCTCCTACGGTAGTGCTCCGTGAATTCGAGCTACAGGGTCTCCTAGTCGATCCGTAGGTTATGCTTCCGTAGCTACGGGAGGCCTAAGATCACTAGGGTCTCTTTTACAAGCGTTATAACAAAGTATACTAGGGTTTCCTAGTAGTCACTAACGACTAGCGTAAGCGCTACTAAGTGCTCGATCTAGCGTAAGAACCCTCTATTAGCTAGAAATAGCGGCTACTATACCACTAGCCTCTCTAGTAGCAGTCTATTCGTAACTATAAAGCTAAAATCTACAAACGCTAAACCTATATAACCCGAGTCTATAAGTGCTATATACTTTACATTGTACCTACTAACCGCTAGGTATAATAATAAGAGAATAGATTTAGCGCTACTACCTACTATACTAATAACTAAATTATCTCCCTATCCCTCTTGTAGCTAGTAGTACCCCTCCTATAAGCGATAGTTTATAGGAGCTCCTTATTTCCCTAGTCGTTATATAAGAAGCTAAAGCTAGGGGGTTGCTCTGCTATAGACTAGTAAGCGCCGTGCTCCTCCTGCTTATCTACCTCTCTAACGACAAAACCGCTCTGGTTAGGGGTGTCCGTAAAGCGTATAGCGAGCCTGCCTCGACCCCTCTAGTAGGCCCTAGCGTAGCCGCTTGCGCCGCCACGAGCCGGAAGGCCCCTAGAGGGAGCTTGCCCGAAGCCTAGGAACCTGCCTTAGCTATAGCCTTGTTACGCGGGCTACTGCTATCCCTAGGTAGGCTGCTACTATCCTTACGCGTTGCTACCGAAACCTCTACTGAAACTAGATCCTCTACTGCCTTAGGCGCCCCTACGCTATAACTACCTAGCGCTACGGGCGTTACCGCGGTCCCCTTGGCCTCCGTAGCCTACTTAGTATACCCTTACGATATAGTTGGCCCCGCTATACTTGTAGTATAAGCTACTTGCTCTACGCTGTTCCTTCTCCTAGGGGGTAAGCGCCGCGAGCGTTACTACATCGATCTCTATCGCGTTAGGGTATCTACCTCCGCTGTTATTGTTGCTACTACCCCTAGTTCCGCCGCTCCTAGTTCCGCCGCGTAGCTTCCGCCTAAAGTCCTCTCCCTCTAGGTTAGTCGCAAGCTAGCTAGCTAGCGTAGCCTAGAGCTTAAAGTTATTAGCTAGCGGGAGCACTACCTATATAACTATAGCGCTTAAAAGGCAGGGGGAGATCTTGAGCTAGAGTATCCGGACCCTTGTTACGTTGTTAACGCTAGCGGTATTAGCTAGGGTAGTAAATTCGGTAAGGAAGTCGTTAAACGCTACGAACTCGTTCTTCTACGCTAGTAGTTCTAGCTTGTTACTCGCTATAGCAACTACGTTGTACGTTATATACTAGGTACAAAGGGTCTTTAGGAGGTTAGACCTAGTCTTCTATAGCTATACTACCGCGCTATATAGGTTCTCCTTAACCTGCTCGAGCTTCGCCGCGACTACCCGGCGCGCGCTGCCGCCTAGTATAGCCTTTACGTATAGGATCTTAGTGTACTTGTCCGGGAACTCCCGCGGGCGTATTCGCTAGCGGCTACGTACCTTATCCTCCTAGTCTTCGAAGAGTAGGGTACGCTTAATAGTATCCTTCTCTTCTCTAGTAAACGGATCGGGGTAGGGGAGGGAGATCGATACACTATAGCCGCTACTAGCGCTACTACTATAAGCCTAGTCTAGGGCTATTGCTATTAGCGTCCTCTAGTTCGCAAGTAGCAACTTATACTCCTTAAGCTCCTTCTCAAGCGCCGTACTAGCTACAATAGACGCCTCGAACCTCCCGATAGACTTATCGAGCTTTCTCTTTAGCTCGCTAACTATCGTATTTATAGCTATAGCGAACCCCGAGAGGTTATACCCTCTATCGTTGTCGATCGATACTATAAAAGCGGGTATAGTATTAGAGACCTTGTTCTACTATTGTTCTTTTAGCGCTACGTATAGCGCTACAAGTCTCGGCGGTAGCGATGCCGCAAGGTTAGCGCCGCTTATTATCTTCGCGCTTATCTTCGTAGGAGCGTTGTCTAGTTCGTTGGAATACTATAGTCCTGTTTGTCGGAGTCTTATAGTCCTGTTCGGCAGACTGCTATTGTACGTAGGATGCTTATCCTAGTAGTTAACTCGTACTATATAGGTAGTTAAGAAATAAAAACAAAGCCTAGTACGTTAGGAAAAGAAGCGTTCTAGTCGGTCTAGTACGCTCTCTATTCTAGAGCAGACGACTTAGCTACGCGCGCGAGTTGAAGGTACAACCTACTATAACGGTCGTATATAATAAGGTTATACAATAGTGCAACCTTCGTAGGAGCTCGCGAGGGCTAAAGGCTCTACGCGGCGAGCTCCACCTAGTGTAGAGCCACGCTCCTCTAGCTACAGGGTGCTTAGCCAACCATATAGCATGGCACATGACATGGCACATGACACAGGCTGTGCCTGTGACACCCTAGGCGAACTCCGCTTTAGTAACTCCCTAGATCTCTAACCCCGTTAGGCCTTTTAGGAGCACTATAAAGATTCTATAGGCTTCCTTTACCTACTCTCTAAACGCTTAGTAGATCCACTAGTTATTCTTAGTATACTATTCCTTCGCTGCTTTATCCCTAAAGGTAATAATAGTATTCCTACTAGGGAGCTTCCTTATAGCGACTACTCCCTTCTATATAGACTAGTTATTAATCGCCTAGATAATCTCTAGGAGGGTTCTCTTCGCGAGGTTAGCTAGTAGGCCGTTACCTCGGACAAGGATTTCCTTAGCGATCCTTCGGGGGATCGCCTTTACAGGTTACGCCTAGGGCGCTAGGGCCCTTGCTACGATCGTTACCTAGGAGCAGTTAGGACCCTATCCTACGCTCGCGGTAGCTAGGGCGCTTATAAGCGCAGCCTGCACTTCCTTAGCGACGATCTTCCTTATAGTCGTATAGTCAAGGCCTTCCGGGACTCCCTTAGCGCTCTAGAGCTAGTTAATAGCGCTCTATACCTAGGCTAGGATCTCTCTCGCTATTCCCTAGGTAATATTCTTCTTATTTAGGCTAACTAGAGCGACTATACTATCGAGCATAGCCTTAATATCGCCTAGTCCGCGTTGTTCCTAACAAGGGGGGGGTTAGTATTGCTACTATTAGTATTAACAAAGGGGTTAGCGGTAGGTCTGCTAGTTATAGGGGCCGCTTAGGGGCGCTCCGTAGAGGGGTTTAGGTCTATTGTACTAGGACTTAGTTAGGCCTCTTAGGGTAGGTAGGGTACTTCTATTAGTAGGGGCGGGGGGGGGGAGGTCGTTATTAACCTCTATACTAGGTCTAGTATAAGCTATCGGGGCTAGCGCTAGGTAGATCCGCTATAGATCTAGGTTATAGGTCTAGGCGGTATAGAAGAAGATTTCTAGGAGCTACACGTAGCTCGTTTTCCCTATCTTCCTACGCCTGCAGTACCTACGTGGCGTCTCGCGCGCAGATGCACCTAGTATAGTTAGATAGAGCTCGTTGGGAGCTTTCTAGCGATGTAGGTTTCGGCCGTTTTGGCGCGCTACTGCACTAGTTAGTGCGGGCCTGTTTGCGAAGAAAGGTTTTTTAGAGTCTTATAGTCCTGTTCGGCGGACTGCTATTATACGTAGGATGCTCGTCCTAATAGTTAACTCGTACTACGTAGGTAGTTAAGAAATAAAAACAAAGCCTAGTACGTTAGGAAAAGAAGCGTTCTAGTCGGTCTAGTACGCTCTCTATTCTAGAGCAGACGACTTAGCTACGTACGCGAGTTAAAGGTACAACCTACTATAACGGTCGTATATAACAAGGTTGCACAATAGTATAACCTTCGTAGGAGCTCGCGAGGGCTAAAGGCTCTACGTAGCGAGCTCCACCTAGTATAGAGCCACGCTCCTCTAGCTACAGGGTGCTCAGCCAACTATATAGCATAGCACATAACATGGCACATGACATAGGCTGTGCCTGTGACAGTTATCTCCGCATCTCTAGTTATCTTAGCGCCTTGCCTCCTAGCGCTACGCCTTCCTTCTCTACGTCTATAATAGCGGGCCTAGAAGCTTAGGATATATATTGTAGAACTCCTAGATCGCGTTATTATAGCTATATAGATCCATTATAGGTTACTAAGTTAGGTTGTTATAACCTTCCTACTTGACTTAGTACTACTAATAGCTATTCGCTACCTTACTAAACCCTATAATCCTCTCGAACCTCTACTCTACTATATCTTCGCCCTCGTTAGTCCGTGTAACTACGCGCCTATAGTTAGCGCTTATATCATCGTTAACCCTCTCTTAGCTAGCTAGCCCCTACCTTAAGTAGCGCCTTACTCTCGAGATATAGAATATAGGGAAGATTGTTATATTCGCTAGGAGCTTTAGAGTTACTATATATAATAAGGCCTTCGTAACCTCGAACAGGCCCTCCTACTATAGCGCGAGCTTTGCGGTTAGCCTACTAGTCTTATAGTTCTATATATCGAGCATTGCAATATTGTCTATATAGTACTATAGCGCGTCCTCCCTATAGTAGTTTACGTTCTGCTTATAGCGGTCCTGTAACTACTTTACTAGTACTATAACCTTCCTGAGGATCGCCCTAAAGCGGTCTGTAAGTTCTAATACCTAGGAAAACTCCTGCTTCTACTACTCCGAGATATTTAGAGGGTATAGCTTCGACAGCTCTACGCCTATCCTTAGGTTAAAGCTATAATTCGCGAAGAACAGTAATACGCCTATCGTCTTAGAGATTATATTATTCCCTACAAACTCTACTAAAGGGAGCTAGTTAACCTAGTTATCCTATATCTAGTCGATATATAGCTATAGGTACTACTCTAGTTCTACGTTAATCCGCTCTATCTAGCCGTTTATCTAGGGGTAGAACGCTAATAAGGGTTTTAGGGTAATCGTAAGGCGCGCTAATAGCGCCCTCTAGAACCCAAAACGAACTATATACCGCTATCTAACACGATCGTCTCTAGTATACTATAGAGCAAGTATACGCGCTTAATAAACTAGTTAGCTAGCTCGTTAGCCTCTAGTATTACTATTGTAATAAAGTAGCGTATCTTCGTAAGCTAGTTAACTACTACTACTATATACCTAAACTCCTACCCCTTCTAGTTATATAGTAGGAGTAGCGTAATATAATCTACCGATATATCTTACTATAGCGCTAATAGTAGCGGGAGTAGCTTAAGGAACCCTATAGGCTTCGAGCGAGGGTTCTTCGTCTTAAAGTATAGAATATAGGCTTTAACGAACGTCCTTACTAATACGCTTATCCCTAGCTACTAGTAGATCCTATTTATTAGGTTAAGCGTCTTCGTCCTCCCTAGGTACCCGCTAGGCCCTAACGTATATATCTAGTAGATAAGCTACAAATAGAGCTCTATATTACCTAGGTTAATTATTAGCCTACTATAGTACAACGCTATACCTAAGACTAGCTTATACTCGGCGAATAGCACTCTTAGCTCCTACTTGATCTTACTTAGCTAGGCGTATACCTCCTAGTCGCTAAACGCCTTTACTACGTCTACTATAAACGGCAAGGTTATATAGCTCTCTACAATAAGGTCGTTAGCGTAGCACGAAACGTTAAGGCTAAAGAGCTCTAGTATCTCGCCTAGTAGCTTAGAGTTATACTTGCTACTAAAGGTTTCTAGGTTAAACTTACTTAGGTTAATCAGGGGGCGCCGCGTATTCTATAGCCTATTATCTTTAACGTCTTTCGGTATAAATTCTAGCTTCCTACTTAGTACGTTAGGGTAGCTATTTGATATACCTAGGCAGTAGATAATCTAGAAGTTAAAGGGTAATAAGAACTCCAACTAGTATATATAGCGTAGCAATAGCTACTTCGTTATACCAAAGGTCTATAGGTTCTTATAGTCCGTAATAATATCGAACCTCTTAGCTATACCTTCGAGCTTAGGGCGCTATTCTTCGAGTGCCTTAATAATTATAAGGAGCTCCTTATTCAAGATATTATAGTTAAACTTAGCCATAGTATTATTTATTCGTACTCCGATATGCCTTCCGGCGCGCCGGTCCTGCTACTGGTTTATATACAAAGGAAACCGTACCCCCTGAACAGAGGGCCGGGTGAAAACCCCTGCCTACGCTTCTGCTTTAGCGCTTTGAATCTATCGAACTATATATAAAAGGTAGCCCCTATCTCCCTTAGCGGCTCGATTCGGCACTTCCCGCACCCTCTCCGCTACTCTTAGCCGCTTTCGCGGCTATCGTAGCTTCTAGTTATAGCCTACGAGCCACGCTATACTCCGTCATACGCCCCGAATCTATCAACTAGCTAATAACCACCTTTGCCAAGCTCTTATATAGCTATATAGCTCGTTATAAGACGAGCTACAGATCCCGTTGTAACCGTATTTGTAACTCCTCCTAGGTTCTATACTTTAGTAGATCTTTGTACTATATTACTAGGTATTCGATCGTTTCTTTGCCCTTGCTATACTTGCAGTACGGCGTAGTAATCTCTAGGACGTTCACCCTGTTTAGGTACTCCCAGAGGCTAATGTCCCCGCTACGCGCCTAGGCGAGTAGGGAGCTCTAAGCCTTGCTTAGACCCTTGTATCTCTTAAGGGCAAGGTCTGTAAATAGTTATATCGGGGGGTCCTTATCTGCTAAGCGGTACGTAGGTCTTCTTGCTCTCGTTACAAGCGCGGCGCGCCTTTCCTAGGCCGCTATCTTACGCTCCTACTAGGCGAGTTCCACTACTCTATCTGTATTAAGGGTCTTATTCTTTAGCTTCCCTATCTTCTACTTTTGCTTAGCCTACTCGTTTGCTATAGCTACTACTCTCTCGACCGCTATTAGCCCCTATAGGCCTAGCCTAGGCTTCCTCCCTCGCGTCCTCCCGCTCCTCTTCTAGAACCTTCTAAATAGCTTAGTATACGCCTCCTAGATTAAGCTCGCTACTATAACTAGGAGGCGCCCTAGTCCCTCCCCTAACTAGAGGAGTAGTTTGTATATCCTAGCTTCGAAGTTAGCTAGCTACTTGTTTAGGTAAAGGTCTACTAGTAGGACCTAGGCCTCTATCTCTAGGTACCTAATTAGCGTAGTTCTATAGCCTCCTACTACTACGCGGAGGCCCCTGCTCTAGTCCTTTACTAGCTTCTTAGCTATCCCCTTTAGCTCGCTCCCCTTACTAACTGTAGTTAGGACGTAGTAGCTCGCTACTCCGTATACTACTACGCTCCTTATACACTTTGTATATACCTCCCGGGCCTTTGTAAGGCTTAGGCCCTACGTCTTCGCTATAATCCTCGTTAGCGCGAACTCCTAGGTAGCGAGCTTCTTCTTAACCGCGCTATAGTACGCTTACTATAAGAGCTTCTAGTCTAGCTAGACCCTAAGGAACCTAGCGGACTTAACTAGTTTAATATCTATATACCTACCTTTATCTAGGAGGGCGAGCTTAGCTAGGTCTAGCTACTACCTTCGGTTCTTATTAAAGTAGATTAGTTCGTACTTCTATACTATAAACGCTATTCCCTACGTTCCCGCCTACTTTAAGCAGGTTCCCTACGCTCGCTCGAGTTAGCGGATGTTCACCTTGGCCGACTTTCTAAATACTAGTAGGTTCGTATCGTTAGCGAAGCCTGCTATACTAAGGTATAGGTACTCTCTCCTTAGGTCCTTATATAGTAATACAATATATAAGATAAATAGGACGGGTAATAGGGGGGACCCCTAGGGCACCCCCGCTGTAACTAGGATATTATCTATTACCTTCCTGTCGAAGTAGAGGATCGCGACCCTGTCCGTTAGCTATTCCTGCACCTAGAGTACTATCTACTTTAGGTAGCTAAGCTCCTAGAGCGTAGCTAGTAGTCTGACGTAGTTAACTATATCGAAGGCTCTAGCAATATCTAGTTGTAGGAGGGATACTAAGGCACCTTAGCGCTATACCTCCTAGACCTAGGCTATAACTAGTCGGACCGCTAGCTCGGTTAATCTACTTGCCTAGTTGCCTATCTACTTGGTAGGGAGCAGCCTATAGACCTCCGCCGCCGCTATAATCCTTCTTGCTACTACTACCTCGATTACCTTCCCTATAGTTAGGAGTAGCGTAATAGGGTAGTAACCTCCTAGGGTATAGTATATATCGGGTATCTTTCCTAGCTTCCGTAGGACTACCGTCTTAGCTCTCTTGAACGTAGCTAGGAACTATACTAGCTACAGGCACCTTATAGTCAGGGCCGCGAGGATCTAGCTTAGCGGTTAGCTATACGCCTTCAGGAATCCTATCGGGAGTATATCCTCCCCTAGGGCCTTCTATAGGCTCGCTTTATCCTATACCGCTTCTATCGCTAGGAAGCTTACGAGCTCCTAGACCTTAAACCCCTATTCCTACTCCTCCTTAAGGTCTAGGTCCTAGATATCGCTAAGGTCTACCCCCGGGCTTAGGAAGAACTTCTTCGTAAGCGCCTCCGCCTTGTTCTAGTACGTTGTTAGATCTAGGCCGCTATCTAGGCCCTTTAGGGCCGGGAGTTTTAGTAGCTCGGGGGGGAGGAAGCTCCTAAGCCTTACCTAACGCTCGAGCTACTATAGGGTCTCCTCCCTAGCTTCCTCGATCGTCTTCCTCTAGGAGCGCCTCTTTTCTTCCGCTATTTCTGTTACTAGCTCTCTTTGCTTCTCGTTAAGCTTCTCCTTATAGAACTACGTAGGGGTCCTCTAGAGCTCCCTCTCCGCCTCCTTCGCCGCCTTTAACGCCTTCTCTACCTTACCTATCTACTATAGGGAGCTCCTCCCCCTTAATTCCTTCCTCCTAGGGGCTATCGCGTAGGCGATAGCTATTAGCTCCGTAGCCAGCTCTTCGAACACCTCCTCTAGCCCCTTTCTCGTCTTGATCCTTGCTTTTAGCCCCTCCGGTCCTCCGTTATTAAGCTATATCCTTAGTAGCAAGTACGCTACCTCTACCTTTATTAGCTTCTCTAAGACCTTCTTCTAGTTCTACTCTTCTAGCGCCTTCCCCTTTAGGAATAGGCCGTTAAGCTTCACTTCGAGCACCTATAGGTAGTAGTCTAACCCTCCCTTGATCTTCTTCCTTAAATACGTTATTGTTAGGTCTATTAAGGCCTAGATATAGTCGATTGTTAACGTCTTACCCCTTTACTCTCCTATAGGGGTTCTTATAACTATACCCTATAGGGTTTATAGGCTTAGGTCCTACTTATAAGCTAGCTCAAGGAGCTCCTTAGACTTCCTCTTATATCGCCCAAACTCGTCCTAGACTAGGTTCTAGAGGTTAAAGTCTCCCGCTTAGATTATAGCGTAGGCTAGGCCCTAATAGGCTAGGAGGCTCTTTAGAATAGTCTTATCTACTATATAGTTATTATATACTAACTAGAGCTCTAGACCCCTCTTCCCTAGCTCTAGGAACTATACCCTATACTACTACGCGCTCGCCTTGTATTCCCACTATCCGATATTGAACTTCTTATACACGTATATCGCCGCTTTTCCCTATTATATATAAACTAGGTAGTACCGTAAGCTCTAGGGGTAGTAGGCTACCCCCTACTTACTAAGCTATAGTTCCTAGACCGCGATTATATCGAACTCCGCCTCCTCTAGTAGAATCTCTATATTCTACTTCACGCCTCTAGTATTCTAGAGTATAGTTTTAAAGATTATCCTCTCCGCTAGCTATACCTTCGTCCTCCGGCTTGTTTTAGGTCGGGGGGATAGTTACTACTACTAGTAGACCCTAGGGCTAGGTATTCTATATACTTAGGACACTAGTAGCCTATATATTAGGTACTTCCTAGGCGCTTAGAGGTTCCGCCTAGGATCCTCGGGATCCCTAGCGCTATTACTATAGTAGCGGCGGTCCTAACGTAAATAGGGCTATAGCTAGGCTAAACTATAGTCGGCTCTATAATATATCCTTGCTTACTATAGTAGGGCGGCCTTTTAGTGTTAGGAACCTAGGCCTCTTCGCTCCGACCCTCTAGTATCCCTCCCTATCCTCCTCCTTTACGCCTTAGCGTATAAATGCGAATAGTAGCTTCGCAGGCTCTAGTCTAGTAGGTTCGAATGTTCTAGGCCTATATTAGTACGCTTCCTTAGCCTCCTCCTACGCTCTTACCCTCTCCCTACACTCCTTCGACTACCTAGTATACTTTCCGCTATACGCTAGGCACCTTAGCAGGAGGTAGCCCTTATAGGTAGGGCACTAGGCCTCCCCTTCCTTTCCTCCTACTCCGTAGGCCCTTACCCTATATCTTCTATATAGGGGTTCCTTTAGGCAGTACCTCTAGATATAACCCTACTTCTAGCACTTAAAGCATTACTTTAGCTCGAGCGCTACCTAGTACGGTTTATAGTCTAGTACTTAGGCGTCCTAGATAACTCTAAAGTCGCACGCTGCTCTCGCCTTGTCTTAGCTCTCGAAGGTTACTAGTACCGTCGCTCTTATAAGCTCTAGCTTACTAGAGATCCTAAACTTAACTATATTTACTATATAGAAATCTAGTCCCTAGGTAAACTCCGCTTCGGTAACTCCCTAGATCTCTAACCT
>MU853410.1:1058993-1070911 GCA_033297235.1 Trichocladium antarcticum
AGCAAGAGCCGATTGCACGGTCGGGGGCCGTCCATGTGAGGGCTGGAGGGCTGGCCACGTACTGGGGTAAAGTATCCATCCTTTGCGTATTTTCTCCATGTCCACATCGTACCCCTAGAGTACGGCCATGTCAGCCTCCCTCCAACCAAGATACACCCGGCGCCCGCGGTTCGTACTTTACCCGGTCGACCCCGGGCCCGAATCGTTGTGCGAGCCCAAAGTCCGCCAGCTTCAACACCGGGATCAGAGAGTGGCTGTGGGGGCCAGGGGGGCCGACGTCGGTGTCGCCCACGAGAACTGCACGGCCGTGTAAGCCGCCACTCCGCCATTCAATCGCACGCAGGGCAGCCACTTACTGTTCTGGGGGTCAATATCGAAGTGGATGATGGAGAACTGGTCCTTCTTAGTGTTGTGGATGGCTTCGGCGACCGGGTGCCCGTTGACTAGACCAAGCGGGTCGATCACGATCGAGTCATCCTGGGCTGGTGGGTATTCCAGCGCAATGCAGGATTGGACAACTGGTACCGGGTCTGTCAGCAGCGGCCAGTGCCAGTCTGATAGGGAGAATGACTTACAGCACTGGAACATCAGCCAGAGGACTCGGTCGGGGATCCTCTGCTGTTGCTCGTATGCCTGGCACAGCACCCTGTGCAAGCTTCCCCGGCACAGATATTCGAGTGTCATCAGGTTGCTTGGTTCGGCTTCGGAGCTATCTGAGCTTCCTGAGTCTGAGCTTCCTGGGTTTCCTGGGTTGCCGGGGGTTCGTGGGTTTCCGGGGTTGCCGGGGGTTCGTGGGTTTCCGGGGTTGCCAGATGCTCCTGGGTTTCCGGGGATTTCCGGGTTTCCGGGGTTGCCGGATGCTCCTGGGTTTCCGGGGGTTCTTGGGGTTACTGGGGTTCCTGGGGTTCTTGGGTTTCCGGAGTTTCTTGTGCCTGCCGAGCCGGCTGAGATGCGCGCGCTTCCTGACTTCTTTGACCTTGATGAGTTGCCTGACCTCCCCGACCTTGCCGAGCTTCTCAGCCGTCCTGACCCTCCCGATCGTCGCGACCTTGCCGACCTTGCAGACGTTCCCGACTTCCCCGGCTTCCTGGAGCTTCCCGAGCCTGGGTCTGCATCTCCTCCCCGTAGTCCAAGGATTCCCCGACCACCGCTGGATCCCCGACTTCCCTCAGATCCACGGGATCCACGAGATATCTGCCGCTCTGGAGTTCTCGGCTCTGCTTGGTGTCCGGGGCTTCCTGACTTGTCGGAGGCCCCTGGGTTTCTCGAGGCCTCGAGGCTTCTCGACCCCCCCGAGCCTCCCGAGACCGCTGAACCTGCCGAGCCTCCCGCTCGTCCTTGGCTTCCCGGGCTTCCCGAATGTTCCGAGGCCCCTGAGCCCCCCGAACCTCTCGAGGCCCCTGAGCTTCCCCCTCCTCCTTGCCGTCCGGAACCGCCTGTGCCCGGCGAGCCTCCCGAGTCCCGGCCGCTTGCACGAGACCCATGACTTTTGCTAGATCCACTAGGGCTGCCATTGGAATCGCCGCTGGGACTGCTGCTGTAGCGCATCTTCAAGAATTCCATGGGATCTAGATCCTGGAACGTTCCCGTGCTGCTTGGTATGGATCTGTCGGTCCCTGCCGAGCTTGCTCGATTGCGTTCGCGGCTTGTATTGCTCCCGGAGTCTCCCCAGCCATGAGATGACGATGGGGTGGGAGAGGGGGCATCGTAGTCCTCCAAAGAGGAAGCCTCGTCGCTATTCCACTCGTCCGGGGGGATATTTCCGCCATTCATCTCCAGGAGTTCGTCTGAGTCGAATCCTGGGCTCGTTGCGTCGATGTAGGGGTCTGTCTCGTCGGATGCTGGGCTCGGCATGTCTCCCCGATCCAATGTTATGCTGCGCCTCCATAGGTATCTTCGGTATCGGCGACGGTTTCTCCAGGCTGTGATTTGCCTCGCCTTTTTGATGGCCTCCGCCAGTTCCCTCTCTTCGTCTTCGTCCTCGTCCTCGTCTTCGTCTTCGTCTTCGTCCTCGTCCTCGTCCTCGTCCTCGTCTTCGTCCTCGTCTTCGTCCTCATCCCCGCCATCGTCCTCGTCCCCGCCATCGTCCCCGTTCTCGTCCTCGGCATTGCCCTCGGCATTGCCCTCGGCATTGCCCTCGGCATTGCCCTCGGCAATGCCCTCGTCCTCATCTTCGTTGTCTGCTATAGCATCGCCGCTGCGGCTGGCCTCATCGTCCGCGTCCTGGCCACTGTCCAGGTCGCTGGAATCGTCGTAGATCTTCTCGCCCATGGACTTGAGTTGAACAATATGAAGCGCACCCCGGAATCGCTAGACCCACACGCTCAGTCAGCTGTTGTGCAAGCAACGCCCGGAACACCAGGACCCAGACTCATACCCTTGTCGTGGCCTCCTCGGACTCCAGGTTCCGCCCGAGGCGCGGGTCTATGTTGGTCTTAACGACAAAGTACTCGCGCGGCCCGCCATCCGCCGGCTCCTTGTAGAACAGCATCGCCAGCCCGTTGCCGCCCCAGCCCAGCGTGCGGTGCAGCCGAAGGCCGTAGGCATCGGTCTGGACCTGGACCCTCTGCCGCGCCAGCCGCGCCGCCACCAGAAGACTCGCGGGCCCCGCGGAAGGCGCCCGGGCTCGCTCATGCGGGATCAGGTTGGGCTTGCCTGCCCGGCGCCGCAGCCCGCGAAACCGGCCGTACCGCTTGGGGATGACATAGCCCGTTTTGCTGTTGCGCAGGACCTCGGCCGGGGTGGGGTTCCGTCCTTTGGTCCGGTAGACTGAAAACTGATACGAGGTTTGATTTTGGAGTCGTCGGAATCGTGCCTCCTTCTCGGCCTGTTCCGCCAGGAATTGGGCGATATCCATCGCGATGGTCTTGTAGCGGGGTTCTGAAAGCGTGCGGTGTGAGACACTAGGAATATCAAGTTTGTTCGAAATCAATTCCCACTGACCTCGTCGCGAGTGCAGATCCCACCGGGTGCCAGCTTGATGTAGCTTGGGCTGGTATAAAGAACAGCTCCAAGCTTTGTGTCTCGAGGCAGTGTCCGACTTGGCTGGCGATTGCACCGAGCACGCATGCGGAAGGGTCGAAGTTGGCATGGACAAGCACAAAGATACCGACTCGACATGATTAACAAAGGCGCCAGGTTAGGTTTGGGATGGCCGATAACACCAAACACGGATGAGATGAGCAATGTTTATCAAACCCGATAACGCACTGGATTTCCGTTGCATGCCAATGGCACAGCCGACGGCTCGCAATTCTTGTTGAATCCAATGCAGGAGGTCAAATCTGTATCACAACAGTGATGATGGCTTCAATTCAACAGCCAATCTTGTATCTACAAAAACAATCTTCTAATCAAAAGCCTCGGGGGAGCCCCCAGCGGATACCAACGGTCTGCCCTGTTGGCAGGCTCGCAGTAGATTCAACACACCCCCTTGGAGCAGTTACTCCAGAGCATCCGTCAATATCCGAAAGAATAGTTCACTCTCGCGCGGTTGGCTCCTCTCAGTTGTCGACTCGCTGTGCTGCACAACCATTGATCATTCCACCTCTCGCATTCCTGTGTGCCGAAACAATGTCGGCTTGCAAAAAGACAGCTACGAATTCGCCATACCAGCCCTGGGCAAGAACTCACCCACAAGGACTCAAACCGGTTGTCGCATTCGTACATGCAGGGGCGGGGATTCCATAGCGATACAACCGTGACTAGTGGCGTTCGTGGCTATCATGATATAACTTGCCAATGTGCGCTTTCAGATACAGGTTGTCCATGGTAACGACCAGGACTGTTGTGCGGCCGTGGAACGAAACACCAAGAGGATGGTGACGCGAGTGTAGCCCCGGACGAGATTGGGAACCCCCAGCCAGTGCGGTCGTAGCTGAGCCGTGCAAGTATGTTTGGCTAGTAACAAAGAATAAGCTCTTTGTATTCCGAGGTCGCTCGGTTGCTCGTTGGGCGAACACATCCGGATGGCCTGGGTTGCCCGCTGCTTTGTTCTGTTTCCACATTCAATCAGCCTGCCAGCCTCGGCATTGCAATGGTGAAGCGATGAGGCAGATATATCGGGCACAAAGCAGGAAAGCGCCGGGCCAATATGGTTGAGCTTCCTAAAGGGCTAAAACAATCGCAGTTAATTCCTTCCGCAAGACCTGGACCCCCTGTAGCCATACTTGCCCAGTTGCCATTCTGTCTGACGAGATTCTCCTGAGAGTCGGAAAGTTAGAACGCCGTGAAGGTTCAAACAGAGTTTCAATGAAAGGGAAATCTTTCACGCTATTTCGGTTTTACGAGTGACGATGGGGATAAGGCCAAATCTAGCGCTTGCGTTCGCCTTCCATTGCATCGCGTGCATGAGCCAATTAGACCCTTATGACGCGTATACGGAGCGTCAAGTCTACATGAGTCCCAAAACCCAAATCATGTCACTAGGTTTACCCCGCCGTGCCTAAAGACCTCTATCCATTTTCGCTTTTAACGATTGTTCTAGTATATATGTAATAATAGAAGCTAGATTATTATAAGCAATATTATATTACATTTGCAATATTAAGCTTTATTCTATTAGATAATTCTTAATTATACTAATTAGTTTATTATTAGTATAACTATATTACTATATAGTAAGATTACTAAACTACTTTAATATATATATATAGATAATATACTTTAAGATAAATTATATAGTACTATAACTAAATACTAGTAAATAGTAAATAGTAATATTAAATATAGATATATACGCTATAAGTATTATGAATTATATAAGGGCTATAAGTATCTTAAATTTAATTTAATTAGATATAAGCGTAATTAGTTTTCTTATTTAAGCGCGACTAATTTATTTTAGCGGAATTAGTATTGCTATAGTAAGCGCAATTAGTATTACTATATTAAGCGTAACTAATATTACTAATTTAAGCCTAACTAGTAATATTATAGTAAGCGCGATTAGTATTACTATATTAAGCGTAACTAATATTACTAATTTAAGCCTAACTAGTAATATTATAGTAAGCGCGATTAGTATTACTATATTAAGCGCGACTAGTATTTCCTATTTAAGCGCGACTAATTTATTTTAGTATAATTAGTATTACTATATTAAGCGCAACTAGTATTGTCACAGGTCTAGCCGTGACATATGGCCGTATGGCCATTGCGGGCCATATAGCCATTGTGGAGCGGTTGTGCGATGTAGGGCCTGTAGAGCCTGTAGCGTATATAGAGCCCGCCGTAGGGCATATCCCCGGCGGGCTACACCTACTATCTTAAGTTCCTCGTACAACTATATCGAATATATACGTACCCTAACATTAGGCATTTACCACCTGTAATAGTTAGTTGTACCTTCTGTTCGTATACGTAGACCTTCGTCGATTGATTACGACGAATTTACGTTGCGCGAACTAACCGAAATTACAATTCGACCGCCCCGAACCTAAGAAACTAACAAGATAGTCGGTCCCGAAACGACAAGACAGTCTAAAACCCGAACCTAAGAAACCGAACCCCTAAACCTAAGAAACTGAACCCCCGAACCTAAGAACCTAAACCTAAGAAACCTAAATAAAGAAGATAATAAGCACTATAGACGTTGACGCAAGCTCTACGGCCTAAGTGCCTATTCCTATTAAGGATATATATAGCGAGGCCGCTATAGCCCTAAAGGAAGAGGTATACCTAAAACTAAAGGGTTATTTCAAAGGATACTATAGGCCGTTTATAGGTAACGACCTCCTACTTAAAGCGCTTAAGAGAGCTAGAAAGGACAATATAACGGAGAGGATAATAGTAAACCTTACCGAATATATCCTTAGGGGCGCAACCGAGGAAATCTAAAGATAGATAGTTAGGGCGAACAAGGTAAACGAGAAGGCTATAGTACTATAAGTAGAGAATAACGTTTTAACAAGGCTAATTAAGTCTAGGAAGCTAGGTAGTGGCGGCGGCGCTAGGGAGGGTAGTATACTATACGCCTCTACGTTCTTAGGCTCTAAGCGGGACTTAGCGAAGCGAACTATATAATTTAGAATATAGAAGACGCTAATTATAGCGTAATAGGCTATATAGCCGCTAGAATATACGACCAAGAAAGCGAAGATCCTTTATATAGCTTCGCTACTAGAGGGAATTGTAGCTATAGGAATTAGCAACTATATCAATACTATTATCGCGAATCTAGGCGATAAGTAAGCCTAGGTATAGACAACTACTAACGAGTTTATTAAGTTCCTTTCTAAGAAGTACGTAACGATAGATCTAGTAGCTAACGTAGAGAATAAGCTATATAAGATAGTATAGAAGGACAAGTACGTAAAGTTTATAGACTTTATTATAGAGTTCTTAAACCTCTATAACCTAAGCAACTAGGATAACGCTACCTGCGTACGTACGCTAAGAGAGAAGCTTTCGAAGCTAATGTAGGACCTGATCCTACTATAGACGAACCTCCTAGCCTAGGATAACTTCTAGGGATAGGTTACTATAGCCTAAGCCTAGGCTAATAACCTAAAAATAGAGGAATACTTAAAGAAGGCTAACAAGCCGAACTACTATAATAGCTATAATACTAAGAAGGAAGGCAAGGACCTAAACGCTATAGACGTTAACCGGGTAACTACTACTAAGGATAAAGCGACTATCTTATAACTCTCTAACTTAGAGAGGGAGTAGTATATAGCTATAGGTCTCTATTTCCTCTATAGTATAAGGGGCTATATCGCGGCGAAATATATAGAGAAAGGCAAGCAAGCCTAGAATAACCTAGGCGCTAGAGGTAGAGGGTAGTAGGGCGGCCGTAGTAACTACGGCGGATTTAGCAATAATAGCGGATTTAGCAATAACGGCGGATTCGGTAACAACGGCGGATTCGGCAATAACGGCGGATTTAGTAACAATAGTAGCCTAAACTAGAACAATAATAGCAGCCCGAACTAGAACAATAATAACGGCGGATTCGGAGGTGGCGGAGGCCGCGGCGGCAGCGGATACCTATATCGATAGAATAACAATAACTAGAACTTCGGTAACAACGGCGGAGGCGGCTATAGCGTATACTATATACGATTTATAGACTAAGGCTACGTTCTAGGAGAAGTTGGTTACGACAATACCAAGTACTACGAACCTAAATAGAGCACGGAAGACCTAGAATAGCAACAATAGTACTAGGGAAATGCCTAGCCTCTACGCGAAGACGTATATAGGGGTATAGAGGCTATTATAGGGGAGGTAGTAGCGATTTAGTTATTAGCGCTATTAGTTAGATAGCCAATTTAATCCTATTATCCTCCTATATTGTAATAAGCAAACGTAAGATAGTATATATAGCGCTTGTAGATTCAGGCTATATAGGTCTTGCCTTTATAGACTTTAGTTTCGCGGTACGTAACAATATACCGCTAAGCAGACTAGAAACAAGGAAGCTACTTTACTTAGCTAATAGTATACTAAAGTTATAGATCGAATGGAGTACGGTGCTAGAACTAAGGATTAGCTAGTATAGGGAGAAGCTTCGGTTCTTTATTACTATACTAGCGAAAGATAATCCGATTATTCTAGGCCTCCTATAGCTAAGAAGATACAACCTAATAATCAACTAGGCGGACCTAAAGCTTACGTTTAGGGAGCGTTACTAAGAGCAACGTTACTTACTAGAATATATACCTAAGCTAACGGTACTATAAGCGAAGCCTATAACTATAGAACCTATAACCGCGGAACCTATAACTGTAAAAAACATAGCGAAATACTAAGTATTAGTCGAGGAAGTCCTAGATAAGGGAGAACTAGAGGATAGGGAGTATAACTAGGGTCTGGAGAACCTATAGAAGAAGAGGAAGAGGAGGTTATCCCTATTATAACGCTATTAGAGAGCGCTCGAGAACGGACTATAGTAGACCTTATCCCTACTAGGATCGAGAGTAGTAGTTATTCCAAATAAGCTTATAAGGAGGCTATAACTAGCGAAGAAGGTGAACGGGCGTAGGTACCTATAGGCGCCGCTACTACCGAAACGACTCCCGAAGCTACTATCGCGTAACAAGGCGATTAATAAGAACGACATTAAAATACTAAATGTACTAAACTTTATACTTTTCTGCCGCTAGAAGGGTATAACGGTAATACGTATAACGGTTAACTAACTAGAATAAGTAATACTAAATAAGAAGAAGGACAAAGAGAGGGCTACGCTTTACGCCCTACTAGACGACTTTTACAAACGGATATTAAACTACGAAGGCTCGCTAGAGGACTATACTTTAGTACTCCTAGAACGGTACTATAAGTTCGTAAACGCCCTCTAGAGCGACGTAGAGACGATTTATAGGATTATAGAGGAGGACGCCTAGAAATTCTTCGAGAAGAGTAACAAACCCTAACTAACGGTAGCGGATATCTTAAAACGCCTACTAGCGGAGTATCGCGATACGTTCGAGACTTTTCTTCCCTAGGAGGCGGATACGCTACTACTATATAGATTATACAACTATAAAATCGAGCTAATACTAGGAAGTAAGCTACTATTCTTAAGGAACAGACCGTTCTTACTAATAGAACTATATATAGTTAAGCGCTAGCTAGATAACTACCTAACGAAAGGCTTTATCTAACTATTAAAATCAAGTACAGGAGCGCCTCTACTACTCGCCTAGAAGCTAGGAGGTAGAGTGCGGATTTACACTAACTTCTAAGGTCTGAACAACGTTTCGATAAAGAGTCGATATCTAATACTACTAATTAAGGAGATACTCGATTCTATCTATAAAGCGCGGATCTTCACGAAGCTAGATATTATCGTAGCGTTCAATAGAGTCCGAGTAGCGGAAGGCTACGAATAGTTAATAGCGTTTATAATACGATTCGGCCTCTACGAATCGCTAGTTACGCCGTTCGGGCTATAGGGAGCGCCCGCTACGTTTTAGTACTATATTAATAACACGCTATACAATATACTAGATATATACGCTATAGCGTACCTAGACGATATACTAATCTACTCTATAAATATAGCAGACTACGTTAAGTAAGTAAAGGAGGTGCTAAAGAGACTACACTAAGTAGGGCTCTAGGTCGATATTAATAAGTGCGAATTCTATACTATAAGAACGAAATACCTAGGCCTAATTATTACGCCGGGCAGCATCGATATAAACAAAGAGAAGGTAGTAGCTATCGCATCCTAGGAACCGCTAATAACAAGGTAGTAGCTACAACGGTTCTTAGGCTTCGCGAACTTCTACTAACGATTTATCAAGAACTTCTCGGGAGTAGTATAGCTACTTTACAACCTTATAAAGAAGACAATAAGCTAGGAATAGAGCAGACTATACTATCTAGCTTTCGAATAACTAAAAACGTACTTCTCGACGGTACTAGCGCTAAGGATCTACAACTAGGACAAGCCTATAGTCGTCGAAACTAACGCTTTAGACTAGTTAGTAGGCGGAACGCTACTATAGCAAGACGATAATAGCGACTAGTACCTAGTAGCCTACTTTAGCGCGAAGCACTTAGTATAGGAATGTAATTATAACATCTATAACAAGGAGCTATTAGCGGTAATTAAGGCACTAGAGGAATGGCAACTAGAACTAGAGGGAGCAAACGGCCAGTTTAACATTATTACAGACTATAAGAACCTTTAGACCTTTATAACGACGAAACAACTGTCCCTAAGGCATATATAGTAGTCCGAATTCCTATTACGATTCAACTTCTATATTATCTACTAGCTAGGATCGGCAAACGCGATGCCGGATACGCTAAGCTGCAAGCTAGAACATATACTATAGGGCGTAGAGGATAACCGACTCTAGAACCGTAAGAGGTTACTAATCGACCCTGACTAGTTCGATCTAGAGACATTTAAACTACTAAGACTATATAATAAGGCGATTACAGTTAACTAGTTAGACCTATTAAAGTATATTAACGATCTGCTAAATAAGATATATACGAGCTTGGATCTGCTAAGGGCAACGCTTAAGGCGTTAGTAGACCCTAGAACTAGAGCGTAGCTAAAGGATATAAAAACGAAGTTTAAAGTACTATACGCGGAGTGCTAAGCTATTGTAGGTAAGGCTTACTACCGTAGGAGGATGCTTATCGACCTAGATAACGACGAAATATAGCTATAGCTAATCTACCGAACTTACGTATTAGGACCTAGGGGCTACCCTAGAAGGACCAAGACTATTGATCTAATAAACCGGAAATACTAGTAGACCGGGATAACTAGTACGATCTACAACTACTATAACGCCTGCTTGCTATATAACAAGACGAAAACGCCGAGGGCGCTACTAACGGGCTTTCTAAAGCCGCTACTAGTGCTACTCTCGCTATAGTAGGATATATCGGTGGATTATATTATACTACTCCCGCTATATACAAGGAGAAACCGTACCTTTAACTATATTATAGTAGTAGTAGACTAACTAACGAAAATACGCTACTTTATCCTAATAGAGACCTTAGAAGTGGATGAGTTAACGGACCGCTTTATAGAACGGGTCTATAGCCTATATAGCCTGCCTAAGACGATTATATTAGATAGAGGTATATAGTTCGTTTTAACGTTCTAGAGAATACTATCGTCGAGATTAGCGGTAACTCTAAAACTATTATTAGCGTTCTACCTATAGACGAACGGCTAGACTAAACGGATTAACGTAGAGTTAGAGTAGTATTTACGCCTTTTCGTCAACTAGGTATAAGATAACTAGGCAGATTAGGTACCGCTTGTAGAGTTTATAGGGAATAATATATCGTTAGAGACAACGGGAGTATCGCCCTTCTTCGCGAACTACAGTTTCTACCTACGTATAGGCGTAGAACCGAGCAGACTATACCTACTAGAACTCTCGGAAGCTTAGAAGAGGGAGTTTTTCTAGGCGATAGAGATATCTATACGCTTTAAAGTAGTACTAGATATAGCGAAGGTACTAGCAAGGCAAGCGTAGGACCGTTATAAGATTAACGCGAACGCTAAACGTAGCGACGCCCTGGTCTATAGAATCGGCAACAAGGTAATGCTTAATATACGGTATTATAAGATAGGGCGCCCGACGAAGAAGCTCGAACTATACTAGGAGGGACTATTCGAAGTTACTAAAGCAGCGTTATACGCAGTGACGTTACGCCTTCTAGCGAATATAAAGATATTCGATACGTTCTATATATTACTAGTTCGGCTATAGCGGGGCGAGTAGGGAATCCTAGGGCAAGCTAACGCGTAGAGAGATGTGAGGGCGAACCGTAGTAGGGAAGTGAGGCGCTAGGACGACGGCGTTAAAGTAGTTAAATAGAGATTTAAAGAGATTCGAGACTTTAGGAAGGTAGAGAACAGGAGGTGGTAATACCTGGTCAAGTAGGAGGGCTACGCCTAGCTAACTTAGTAGCTAGTAACGGATCTACGTAGCTACGATAATACTATTTAGAAGTTCTACGATGCTAATCCGAATAAGCCAGGGCCCCTAGCGTAGGTGCCGAGAAGGAACTAAAGCTACGATTCGAGCGTTCGAGCCGTAGGCTTGATTTGAAGAGGAGGAGGCTTGTTTTAAGGGAGGGTAGTGTTATAGGTCTAGCCGTGACATATGGCCGTATGGCCATTGCGGGCCATATGGCCATTGTGGAGCGGTTGTGCGATGTAGGGCCTGCAGAGCCTGCAGCGTATATAGAGCCCGCCGCAGGGCATATCCCCGGCGGGCCACACCCACTATCTTGAGTTCCTTGTACAACCACATCGAATATATACGTACCCTAACATTGGGCATTTACCACCCGTGATAAGTATTCTTAATTTAGGCGCGACAAATTTATTTTAGTGTAATTAGTATTCCTAATTTAAGCGCGACTAATTTCTTTTAGTATAATTAGTATTACTAATATAAGCGCGACTAATATTACTATATTAT
>MU853410.1:1073724-1086217 GCA_033297235.1 Trichocladium antarcticum
GATAGGGGGAGGGGGAAGGAGAGGGATAGAGATAGAGGGGGGGCGGAGAAGAGTGGGGGTGGGGTGGAGGTTATTTCGAGTATCCTGGGGGGGTTTATCGCTGACCAATTCGCGAAGAGGGGGAGGAGGTAATTAGTGGGGGGGGTGTCGCGCGGTTCCGGGCGAGAGATGGGCACAGGCGTTGGCGTTACAGGCGACAAGTTAGCGCAGGCTGGGCAGATTACCTTAGACAGCTAGAGGACCGTAGACTGTCCAAAACATGAATGTTACATAGGTACACATCAGACCCTACACCTTTAGGTTGTATTATATGGCCTGTGCAGCGGGTGTGTGGAACTCCAAAATCTGGCACTGGATGCCGGAGACCCATCTTGCATCGTGCTCGGGTGCAGCAACAGCCTGCGCACGCACGCAAACATCACTTATTCGGGTCGGCGCCCCTCTCAATCAGCAACACCACCGCATCCTCCAGCCCCTTCTCCACCGCCATGTGCAGCGGGCTCAGGCCCGTGCGGTCGCCCCGCGCGACGTCGGCCCCGCGATCGACGATCAGCTTGACCGTCTCCATGTGGGCGCCCTCGATGGCGCAATGCAGGGGTGTGCGGCCGGCCGAGTCATGCGCATTGACATCGGCCCCTTTGCTGAGCAGGATCTCGACGATCTTGAGCTGGCCCCGGCGCGCCGCCGTATGGAGCGGGCTGGTCGTCGCCGCCGGCGCAGCCGGTGGATCCGATGTGGCGGCCGGCAGCGGCGCGGCATTGTGGGACCTCGGCGGCGGCGCGGCCGGCTGCGGCTTGGGCTCGGGCTCGGGCAGGCGCTGGCACCGCTCCTTGTGGGTCCCCTTCGGCTTGATGCTGGTCTGGCCGCGGCGCCAGCGGCGGTAGGCGGCGATGGACTCCATGTTGCCGGGGGCCAGGTCGTGGTTGTGCGCCTCGCACTGCGGGTCGATGAACCACCTGGACCCGTCGCGCTTCCGGCAGAGCAGCTTCAGGCGCGTCGGGCAGCCGAGCTTGTGCGTCGGGCGCTTGCGCTTGCCCGTGCCGGCGTTCTTGCAGGTGCCGCCGCGGTCGCACGTCAGGTCCACGCGGACGATGGGCGCGCCGGGCACGTAGTCGCCGCCGGGGGCCTTCGCCCTGGCGCGCCCGATCTGGATGAGCATGTAGCCCTGCGCGATGGCGTACTCCATGGCCGCGGTGCGGGCTTCTTCGTACGTGTCGTAGGGGCCAAGCAAGAGGTTTGGCCGTACAGCGGGTAGTTGAAGCGGGGTCACGGCCTGGCTGAGGGGCGCCAGGACCTGCCCGGGTGGCTGCTCGGCCTCACTGGCGTCGTGCGCTCCATTGTCCGACTCGGCGACACTCAACACTGCCTCATTTTGGGATACGCTGGGAGGATTCTCCTGGAGTTGTGTGTCTGGCTGTGGCTGCTGCTGTTGTGGGGTGGGATATAGTATATAAGCAGCGCCCCGCTGGGGTGTGGTGTTCTGCTGCCCGGTGATGGAATGGTACACGGGCTCGGCCTGTCGCGGCCGATACGTGGCGATGTACGCCTGTTCGGCTCGCGCAATTGCCAACTGGTTACTCAGCGCAGCTTGCCGCTCTTGAATCTGCCGTGCTTGCTGTGCGGGGTGATGTGGAGGGATCTGGGGCGGAGGGATAGGGGTTTCGGGACGCGGCGCGAGAAGCCGCGGTTGGAATGCGCGTTCTTGCTGTGGCGGCGGCGCCTGTGACAAGCAGTCAGCAACGTCGTCCTAATGCTAAAGAATGATGACATACTGATGGGATGGCTAGGTGTAGGCCCGTGGGGGACAGGAATTGATAGTCGACATAAGGGTTCGACATGTCGGCGGCGTCGGTTATCGCCAGGTAAACACAGGAGTCGGTATTCGGATAGTCGGCAGTCCCGAGTTTTCCAGACACGGCAGCCCAGGCCAGGGATGCAGCCCTGCCATTGGTTGCAAGCCGGCTGGGACCGATGATTACGCAAGTGCCAGGGCCTAAGCGTCTTGGCCTGGGAGCAGCCCTAACCCTGTCAGACATGCATTCAGGGGCCAACCCCTATTCCCTCCCACATTCCCTTGTCGCTACAGCAGCAACCAGTCCCGACAGCATACCCTTCCGCGCCAAAATCCCAGCTCCCATCAACTGATACAGCAACCACAGACAGACACCACTCTCCTCCTCCGGCAGCGGCAGCGGCAGAAACTCAAAACTAAACACAAGTAGCCACGGTAACACGAAGCTCCCACTTGGCAACCGTCTCCCCAACAGCCCCGTCATCACACAGTCAGTCAGCCACCCAACAATCCATCCCCATCCCCCGCACCGCTCTCACAGCTAGCCACGGACAGTCAAATAGAAACCTGGAAAGCACTCACTAACACCCCCCCACCCACCCCTCCTTTTAAAAGTCACCAACAAGCTTCGTACCCTACCCTAGTCGTCTTCGCGCAACTCGCACACTAGATATACCGAAACATATTATCCCGCACCCCCCTCTTCATCGCCACCGGCCTGCCATCCTCATACTCTACCCCGGCCTCGCCCCCTTCGCCGCTGATCCCCTCCATCCCGCGCCGCACCTGCTCGTCCAGCTCGGCCTGGGTCCTTTGGCCCTTCTGTCCCGCCGCCACGGGCCTGTTCGGGGCGGCCGGCTGCTGCTGCGTTCCCCCGCCGGGTGGGGGGCTGTCGGGCCTGGCGGACTGTGGTTTGGGCTTCGGAGACCGGTGTGAGCTGGTGACATCACGATGTGCATTGGGCGGGTTGTCCTACGTGGGCGCTGTTCTTGGGAGCAGAGGCTGGGGTGTGGGACATCATTCGCTGTCGAGGAGAAATGAGTGATCTGAGGGTGGAGTGCAGCGTTGTTGCGGTTGTCCGGGGTGGTGGCATCGTTATCGTGTAGGGGTCGAGATATTCAGTAGACTGCAAGCTGTATGGCATGGAAAGAAGCAGGCTGGATTCTGTTGTTCGGGTGAGTTGCCATGCAGTGGTCACTAGCGGTTGGTGATGTCATTATTTCAGAATTCGGAGATTAGCCCGCCAGCCAAAGACAGGTCTTATGGTCCTGGTCCTGGCGGATATATGGAAGCCATTGTATTCGCCTGCTAGTCCCCAAGGACACAACGTTCTATCCCCGGGGGCAGTATTGGCTGGTATATAATCCAGAAGTATATGAATAGATATGGCCCTCGCGCAAGACGTGCGACGGTTGTTACATTCACACACAATACACAGCACCGTATTTGGAGGGTCTTAACTCTGGACGTCGCCAGGCGGTTGCGAAATCAGGCAGACAGCCCACTGCGGCGGCTTCCTGTTGGTGATTCCCTGCCAGTAACACAATTCCAAATCCAACCTCTTCGCCTAGCCCGCCTGGTACAACGCCACCGCGCGCACATGCGGATTCAACATGGTCAGGTTAAACGGCGTGACATACAAGTCCAAGTCCGTCAGCACCAAGAACATCGTGCCATTCACCGCCGGGTCGCCCTCGAAGGTACTCATATTCGGCTGGGCCGTCCAGGCCTTGTTCCCCTCAATCCCCTGCAGCGGCGTGTACGTCACGTTCAGCTGGCTGACCCACGCGGCAAACACGGGCGCCGCGGCTGTCGTGCTGGTGACGTAGCTGTTGTTGGGGCCGATCGGCTGGCCGGGCGCCTCCCACTCGAGAAAGACCTGTCTGCCCGGGTATGAGAGCGGCACGGAGCGGTTGCGCGTGATGGCAGGGCCGCAGCCGACGCCGACTTCGTTGCTGTTGAGGCAGTCGTCTTCCGCGCTGATGTCGGCCGTGCTCAGCGTGTTGGTGTAGCCGCCCGTGGTTTCGTTCCAGACATCGGCGCCGTTGGTGCGCGCCGGGTTGGGCTGGTTGAGGATGTTGAGGGAAGGGAAGTTCTGCCACACGAGCCGCGTTTGGTTCTCGGGGCAGCTGGAGATGTACGGGGAGAGGAGTGACCAGGCCCAGGACTGCGGTATGCCGACAATGAACCACTCGGGCATCGGGAATAACCCCTCGAACTGGCGGAAGATCATCTGCTGGCGCGCCTCGGTCGTGATGCTCTGCAGCAACAGCTGGCCCACGTCGTGTGCGTTGAGGTGGTTGAGAAAGCCGTACACGCCCGCCTCGCCAAAGCGCGTCAGCTTCTGGCAGAAGTCAATGAACTCGCGCACGTTGGCGACCGGATAGTTGTACGAGCACTGCATCGGCGCTTGCGCTCCAAGCATGTTGCTGACCAGCGTCACATGGCCAACCTCCTGCTCTGCCATGAACTGAATCAGGTAGCGGTCTTCGGCCGTCAAACCTGCCGCCTCAAAGTCTGCGACTGAAAATGTGGCAAGACCCCAGTGGAAAAGGTCCAGTTCGATCCACTCCTGGTATAGGACGAGCGCAAGAGACTCGTAATCAAAATCCGATAACATGCGGTAGACGGGCGCCGAGCCGTTGGTGCCGTCCCCGCCCGCCGGCGTGTATGGTGCGGGCAACGGCGCATGGAGTTTGCCGTCGCTGGGGTAGTCGTACGCGTTGGGACCTGGCGGGAGGGCAGGAATGGACGGCGCGAGCACGTCGGTGGTGAGTGCTCCGGTGGTGGTTGGTGGCGGGCCCGTGTATGGTCCGTGGTAGGTCACGTTGGTGTGAGGTCTGACTGGAGCAGTCGAGGCCGGCTCCGAAGTGAACGTGGTCGTGGGCACCGAGACAACATCCTCGACAGGCACTGCAATGGAGCATGTAGCGAGGGACAGCAGGACTGCGCCTGCGGCCGTCTTGCATCTGACCATCTCGAGTCGGCTACTACAGTGTTGAACTCCCACTTGAACAGATTGGAAAAGCAGTAGAAGAGAGGCCGTCCATGAGGAGCATTCGTCCGCCCCAGATCTTATACATGATCACATCCTGCGGCGCACTGGCCTCGGTGTGTTGCGCTGGGGTCACGGCCCCTGCAGCCCTGGTAATCATGATCAAAGACGGGATCAGGACAAGTTCCATCATTGACTTTTGAGTTTTCGGACGGTCTCCTCCGGCTTGGTGGTGTTTGTGGAAAGTGTAGTGGTTGGTCTGATTCCGTGTGAAAGAAGCAGCCATGATGACGTAAATCCGCATGGAAGTAAGATGGGCGAGGCTTGGGATATTCGTTGTTCGAGATTTCTGTAATTGGACCTTGGGACGCAGAAATAAGTCGGAGGGTCAAAAGCGGAACCCACGACCGAGGAGACCGAGAGTCTAGACTCGACAGGCACAACTGCCAAAATGTGTTAGAAGGAACCCCGAGAGAATCATATAGACCACGTGTCTCGGGGTAAGAACATTCCGGCCTGGCCAAATGCCAGACGCTCCTGACACAATCCAAGCATGCTGCTTGTTAGCAAGCCAGGTAAGAAATCCAACATGAATCCAGCCAGAACTCTCGCGATGAAGGGTATTAACACGGGGCCCGCTAAAGAGACAACACGGCTTAACAACCCCCCACTTTCCACACCCCTATCTCTCTCCCTCCTCGAACTCATCCAACGCCCACCGCTCTAGAAAGGACAGCAACAAGGGAAGATAACACAATTGCATGGAAACGGGCACGGAATAAAACAAAACGACCCCGGGCACGGTCCATCGCCGCCCGAGCCACCACGCAAGCCCAGGCCAGCAGCATCCGCTTCAGCAGCATCCTTTTGCGCGCCCGTCGTTGCCACTGCCAGGCGGGATAAGAATCAGCATGTGTTTCGGAAGGCTTTAGGTCCAGGAAGGACCAGGGCTCGGAATTTGAGACGGCGGGCGAGGTGTTGGATTTGGAAAACATGGGAAGGATACTCACTCATGGGCTGGGAAACCCGCGGTTGGGCAGTTTGCAGGGTCTGTAGCATGACTGGCTCGGGCTGCTGGATGGAGCCGGTCTCGGCTGTTGGCGACGGGGACATGGTCATGGTGAACCCACTAAACCGTAGGTCGATGGATGGATTGGTGGACACGACTGGGCTGAGTTCGGCTACTGGAAGCTGGTGTCGGGGCTCGGTTGGTGAGTGAGGTTCGACGGCTGTGCGCTGTGTTGTAGGAACGAAAAGGAATTTGTGGTCATGAAGAGGTGTTGGTGCCCGAGGTGAGACAGCAGCGGTGAGTTTCAGCAGTAAGATTGCGGTTCGGTTGGCAACGCCGCGCGCGTGTCGCAGCCTGGTGGGGGGGAGGTGACGTCATTGTCAACTGCCAGCCATGACCGACAGTGACAGATCCCAGAATACAACCGCCAGTCACTTCACGCTCAGGGGGGGAAGAAAAAATGTAAAAAAGACAGAATTCATGTCATCTATTCCCTGCCAATGTCTACCGCGTTATTTCAATGTTTCCAACCACTCAACCACTCGGTCCCCCGCCATCCAGAATCCATGTCAACCATGCTCATGCGAAACTTCAAAACCGTTGCCGACTGCCAACCGCTCATTGCGGCCGCTTACCCTGCTGCCACGGCTTGGCGGACTCGGGATCCGACTTGTCACCCAGAACGGCCGGCGGGTGCTCATACCGGTCCGTGTATCCCTTGTATCCGGGGCACGACTCGCCCTCAAAGTCCACGAGCCAGGGCCCCGGCTTCTTGTGGTCGCGCATGTTGCTGCAGTGGTCACACTCGTTGCCCTTCTTCCACCCATTGTCGCACTCGTTGTGTTTGCACCTCTCGTCAAAGCCATAGGTCATCTCGCCGTCATGGAACCAGCCCGTCGACGAGTTCTGGTGGATGCGGATCATGTCCCAGGCACGGTAGATAGCGTGCACGTCGCAGGTGTGGTCCTTGTCGTGTTTGCCGCGGTAGTCGCAGATGTAGGCCGTTGACTTGCCGATGGTGCACCGGGCCTTGCCGTGCTCCGGAATGTTGCCTCGGCCACAGATGTTCTCATGCAAGCAGTAGATTGCCTGGTGCATGTCGCACTCGTCGATGCAATTGTGTGAGCCCCAGATTTCAGGGCCCTTCTTGTGCTTGTGTGCCACCGCGAGGAGGGGGAAGAAGAAGACGGTCGAGACACGCATGCTTGCGGTGTGGTGTGGTGTGGTGTGGTGTGGTGTGGTGTGGTCTGGTATGGTGATGTGATGTTGTGATGATGTGATGTTTATTGATGAGGTTGTTGGACCAAGATTGTTTGGAGTTTGAAAACTGTTCGATGAGTGGCAGGACTTTGGGAAAAGGTTGAACGAGTAGCACTCTGCTGCGAGGTGGCAAATAAATAGAGATTCGTCTGCGTTCCCTACGAGGGCACACTTGCCCCGTTACTCCATGCTTGCCTGGTACACTGGACAACGAGGTAAGCACCCCTGGGATGCCACCTCGGAAAATTTGGCAAGCAGTGGTGGGGGCTTAGGCACTGAGTCAAGCCTCTACCCGTTTTCAAGGTCAGTTGTGGAAGGAGCGACGAATAACAAGAAGTAGCATCCTATTCCTTATCATGTGGTTTCGGGTTGCCAGAACTCCCACCACAGATATGGCCCGGTTTGACTCCCGAATAATAAGTCCCACATATCGCATGTTGGGCAGGTGCCTTCTCATCGTTTGTCATATCGTGGATCAATGGCGACTGAAAACTCACGTGTCTCTTAGACTTCTTGCTCGAAAGTTGAGAAGGAGGGCCAGGCAAGTTTTGATGCTTTCCATTAGAGCAAAGGGTCCACACGTGTCTGAACAGCAAGACCATGTTTTTCAATGCTCAGGTGCGTTCAGCTTTGGAAGGGGTGGTCTTTCTCGTGCCAGCCCCCCCCCCTACTCTTCATTTCTAGTTTTGCTTCTCCGCCCATCGAAACTGGGGGTTTCTAGCAGCAAAAAGCTCAACTATGGAGATCAATCCCCCGGAGTATTGCAAATCGAGCTGATACTCCGTCCGTCATGGTGGCATATTGAAATTTCAAGGGGACAGGCGTTCGTAATATGAGCATTTTGTCGAACCTAAAATATAGGATCGGAATCTGATTGGTCTAAACAGACGGAGGAATCAACAGTGATGATGGCTTCAATTGTATCAATCTATGTAACTGTGAAAAAGCTGTGTGTGGCTTAAAAGCCTATTTCCTCGGGGGAGCCAACGGATACCTAATGCTATACCAAGACCAATCTGCCCCTGAACCCCTGAGTAGGTTCATCCAATATCGCCACTATAGTCCTACTTTGCTATAGTAGGTTCAACATACCCCCTTAGAGTAACTGCTAGGCAGCTGCTCTAGAGTACTCCTACAAGTAAGGTTATTCCTAAGATCTAAATTCCCTAGTAATCTAGCTCTTTAGTATCCGTTCCGTTCCGTAGCTATCTAGCCTTAGGCTCCCTCTAGTCTCTATCTTTTGTTTTCTAGTAGGGAAAGTCGGGAGACTCCTTAGCTCCTACCCCCTTATATAGACTATAGGTATCTAGCTATAAGGGCTATACTCTCTTCTATTAGAACCTTGCTTGCTCTCTAGTAGATAAGGCTCTCGATAGGCGCTATATTAATTATCTTAACGAATTCTTAGTATTTATCTGCCGTTAGGGCCTTAGTAAACCTATTGGCTATTATCTTCGTAGTAAGAACGTATTCTACTTTGATCTTACTGGCTTTACGCTCCTACCTTAGCTAGTAGTTGTAGATATCTACGTACTTAAGCTTAGTCTATAGAGTAGCGATCTTGGCGTTAACGAGATGGATAGTCTATAAGTTATCGCACTAGATTATAATCCAATCGTTATTAAGAGCGACTATTAGCTTAGAGATTAATCCGCTTATAAATATACCTTCTTTAGCCGCTTACGAGAGCGCTAATAGCTTAGCTTCGGTCATTAACGTAGTAACTATATCTTACTTACTTATACGCTACGCGATCAAACCGCCGAATAGTTAGATTACAAAGCCTTACAAGCTTTTTCGGTTAATAAGGTTATTAGCGAAGGAAGAGTCACTTACTACGATCAGCTAATCGCCTCCTCCTAGTTAGAGGGCAAAGAAGTGTATATAATAGAGATATCTTAGCACTTAGTTAGCCGCCGCGTAGTAGTCTAGGCCCGGGTTATAATTAAATCAGGAAAGTCTCGAGACTATAAATATAATATCTAGTTATAACGTAATAGCTACGTAGAGTAGCGAACTAATCTTCTTCTAGTAAAGGCGCGTTACGCGCAGGTCTACGATATCCTTGTATAGAAGTAGTTCCACCGTTATTATAGGCGTTCTAGGTATAGCTTATAAGTCTATAAGCTTCGCGATCTTCTCGATATAGGATGTCTAGCTAAGCTAGACGAGCTTCTTTACTCTCTCTTAGTAGATCTCGATACCTAAGAACTACTATAGCTCGTCGCCGCTAGTAAGCTCGTATTTCTCTCGGAGCCCGCGGACGATCTTGTCTACCTTCTTTTACTTGTTCTTATAGTAGGCGATAATAATGTCATTAACGTAGAAGAAGACGATAACGTCGCTATTCATTATTACGTATAGTTCGCGTAGTATCGAAACGAATCCTAGACTTCTTAGAGTGTTAGTTAGCTCGTATTACTATAGAAGAGGGGATTTTCTTAGCCTATATAGAGCTTTGTTTAGTTTTAGAATGTTCCCGCCTCTATAGTAGCCCTAGGGTATCTATATATATACGAGTTTGTTAAGGAACGCATTTACGAACACGTTAACTACGTTGCATTAAATTAACTTAAGATCGAATCTTACTATAATAGCGAGTACTATTCGGAGTGACTAGATCGTAAGGGTCGCGGCGTAATTCTCTTCTACTACGCCCTTCTATTGTTAATCGCTACGGACTACGAGCTATACCTTGTACTTGTCGAGGAAGCCGTCTTAGCTAAACTTATAGATATAAACCTATATATAGTCTAGAATCTACTATATACCTGCTTAATAGCGGGAAATCTTATCCTATAACTACTTAATATTATAGCTAGCTAAATAGTCCCTCTCTACTTGTAGGAAAAGGGCTTCTAGTAGGTAGTTCTCGAGATTGTAATGCTACTTTAGCTCGGGGGGAAGGATATCGCGATATAGGCGTTTAATACTATCTTTCTTCTTTATTAGCTATATAACGCGTTTCTTCGTAACAGTTCCCCGCAGTGTCTCCTCTTCCTCTGTTGTTTTTGCTTTCTTAGGCTTAATTAACAGGGTCGTTATCTTTCGCTAGAGTCGGTTAATCGTAGCTCTAGTAATAGGCTTGTCTCTTAGCGTACCAACTACGGTTAACAGTGTACCTATATAGAAAGCTACGTACTATAGTTCGAATGCTACCGCGATTTCTATAGCATTGTTAGCTTTTATACTAGTAATTAGCGTAGTTAATAAAGCAGTAGGAGGTATTGTAGGAGGTGTTTAGTAGAACTTAGGGAAATCGCTAGAGGCGTTACCTTTAACTATAATAGTATCTAAGATTTCTTCCTCTACTTCTTCTTCTTCTAATACGTTATCGGTTAGGTAGAAGGCGATATCCTCGTCTTCTTCGTTCTTATCTTTAGGTTCTTATTTATCTAGTTTAGTAGCTAGGTTTCTTATCTCTTGCTCTACAAGCTACTAGGCAAGTGCCTCTAGGTTAACTTGTTTTTAGTTAATCGCGATGCAATTAGGGTCTCTAGAAAAGACCTATGTTTCGTCGAAAATAACGTCTTAGGTAGCTACAACATCGTTGGTTCTAGAGTTCTAAATTCGGTAGATATTAGAGGATTAGTATCCTACTAGGTATCCTACGAAGGCCGTTAGCTCGAATCTCTATAGTCGGCGCTCCTTTTTCTATACTATAGTTATTATAGCGAATGCTTTGTAGCTATATACCTTTAAATAATTTAGTGCTAGTTTTTGTCGTTCTATTACAACTATGCTTCTCTTTTCTAGACCCTCGTAGAACATTTCGAATAGGGTCTTCTACCCGTTGCTTTACCTTAGTATATAGTTATAGAGGTAGACCGATACTCGGGAAATCTCGAGCTATAGTTTAATTAGGAAGTTAGCGCTTAGAGCTATATAACGTTGTTTTTCTTTAATTATACCCCCTAAGCGCTTTGCTACCCTGTTCTATTCTTACGTATAGGCGGCGTAGGGCTCGACTTTAACTCCTTTAAGTCCGAAGAACGCGTTAATAGCGTCGGTCTTAGTAAACTCGTTGTTACACTCGATCGCTTTAGGCTTGATCTTATACTAGGTCTCTAGTATATAGAATAGGGTCTTTAGGGCCGCCAGGATATTATCGCCTTTATAGTTCTTTATATAGTAGTCCTATATATATCTAGAGTATCGGTTAGTAGCGAGTAGTAGTATAGTATAGTCTTATCGCGCGCCTAGGTATTCGTAGAAGTCGATAGCGATACGGTCTCCTAGCTTTAGCGGGTCTAGGCGTAGTTCGCGGCTAATTCTTCGTTTAGCTTTGCCGTATCCGTACCCGTCGTATTAAACCGTAGTAATACCCTTGATCTTAACTCCGTAGGCGCTATTAACAAGGTGTTCGAGGGCCCTTGGACCTAGGTAGCCGAGTCGTAGGTACTATATTATCGTATCTACTCTAGATAGTACCTACGCAGTCTAGGTATTAAGCTTCTGTTTTCTAGTAGCGAAGGCGGCGTGTATAGTAGTCTAAGGGATGTATTCTAGAACGAATTAGCTATATCGGTCTTGAACGTTGTAGAGGTATACTATATCTCCGTGCTATAGGTAGTTATTACGTATATCCTACTAGATGCCGCGGTTCTTAAGTTATTAGAGAGAGACGAGATTATAGGCGAAGGTTAGGCAGAAGGCTACGTCCTTAAGAGTAATAACTTAGGATCCGTTCTTAGTCTTAACTATAATATTAACCTTGCCGTATCCCTCGATAGTAACAGGGTGTTCTCCTGCCTAAACGTAATCGGACGGGCTTACAAGGCGAGGTAGTAACTTGAACCGGGAGAGGTTATTATATAGGTAGATGGTTGATCCGGAATCGAGGATAGACGAGTTGACCAGAGGGTATATAAGCTGCCCTACTTAGAAGGCTACTAGTATAGTAAAGAAGCTTACGGTATATCTTCCGACCGTACGCCTGTACCTAGCTAGCTACTGTGCCTACTTCTTGAAGTAAGGCGTTAGAAAATTCTCTAATATCTTAGTAGCTTCCTAGCTAGGTGCCGATGTTATCTCTAAAGAGGTGTTCGTCTAAATAGAGGGGGCCTTGGCTGTTTGATCAGCTGTCTGGCACTCTTGTTCTACTAAATTTACAGTAGGTATCTTATAGGCCTTTCGGCACTTTTCTTCTACTGGTTTTGAAGTAGCAGGTCTCTCTTCTACTGTTTTTAAGGTAGTAGGTCTCTTATCTACTGTTTTTGAGGTAGCAGGTCTCTTATCTACTAGTAGCAAAGCAGCGGGTATCTAGTGTTTAGCTACCTCTAGTTGTAAAGTAAGGCGGCACTTTAGGGAAGCACGTTGTTATTATATGCTCCTACTAGGGGCCAACGCCGTAGGGAGTTAATCCCGATCTTAGGATAACTCTTTTAGGTTAGTTCTCTATCTCTTCGGCTTTATCCGCCCTATCTTAGCTTTGATC
>MU853410.1:1087397-1100762 GCA_033297235.1 Trichocladium antarcticum
GTTGCTCAAAGGTAATTTAAGTAATAAGACTCTTAATTGTCGAACCTAAAATATAGGATCGGAATCTAATTGGTCTGAACAGACGGAGGAATCAACAGTGATAATAGCTTCAATTGTGTCAATCTATATAACTGTGAAAAAGCTATATATGGCTTAAAAGCCCATTTCCTCGGGGGAGCCAACGGATACCCAATGCTATACCAAGACCAATCTGCCCCTGAACCCCTAAGTAGGTTCATCCAATATCGCCACCATGGTCCCACTTTGCCACAGTAGGTTCAACACATTTTGTTGGGGTTGTTGTAGGAAGCGTAATATCAACCCGTCTATGTGGAGAAAATGCTGTATACATCCATACAACACTAGTTTTGGTATGGTTACCTTCTTATCTATACTCTTAAAGCGGGTTAGGGGATAGCAAGCTTCTTGTTAAAAGCTAGGGCTAGGCGAAATGAGACCGTTCACTAACTGCACTAACATACCTACCAATGCATTGAATACATGGATTTATGTTTGTGTATTAGCTCACCCCAAGTTTATGCCATAGAAACCAGCAAGGCTTGGTTTGCTCCCGCTTGTGTCTGCCTAGCCTAGTGTTGTAAGAGAGTCTTCAACGCCTTACGCTACTACCTTTTCCCTTTCTTAGGTTCTAGCTCGTTCCTAAATACCCTTCGATGGTACAATACGTTGCCTAAGGCCAGGTCTTGAACGATACTCGAATCATGCTTCAACGCTAGCTTTGTTACCTTTCGGGTTATAGATCGCCTTCAACTCCCTCATATTGATGTCAAACTGATCTTGGTAATGGTTACAGGCAGCGCTCCCAACAAGTCAATCAAGTCAAATCTGCCCTTGTATTTGTGTTGATTTACGTCAGAAAAATGGAAATTGACTTGATTTGTATTTGATTGTGGGGATTTGACCATTTGGCTAGGCTAGCCGGCTAAGGTTGTTCCGGCCCAGGCACGCCTCCCTGGCTTGCCCTTGACACTAGTATCGAGGGCATTCCTAACCACTAAACTGACCCGTATCGTTATTCCTCGCAGCTATACCCCGGCACCTAGTTCTTCAAGCATTCTACTATATTGATCGTCTCCGCCTATATAGTATAGCGTTGAGCGCTGACAGTTAGCTTCGCCCGGCTAAAGATTCGCTCGTACTCTAACGATATTGCTAGGATCGAAAGTAGGTCAAATGCTATGTTCGATAACCGTGGAAAGGCGTCCCTGCGCCTAGCCTACTAGACGAAGATATTATAGACCTTGTTAACTAGCTCGGTAAGGTATTGATCTACCTCCTAGTTGCAATTTGTATTACTAGGCTTATCGTAGTACTAGTTGCCCGTAAGGAAGTCGTCTTCGTAGTAATGATCGTAGCCCTACGTAGTGTTAGCTAGCCCTGCCTTAGGAATATCGAGATAGCTATAATACTTATAAAGGAACTGCTTGAAGCCCCGAATAATATAAGAACCCTATTCTTCGTTAAGGTTCCTATTAATCCATCGACGTCTATAGCCTAGGTATAAGATTATTGTAAACCAGTAAACAGGCGTAGCTAATAACAACGTATAATAGTTATTCACCTTGTTAATAGCGTACTAAATACTAGCGTAGATAAATCTAACGTTAATATCTTACGTTTCCTTATACGGCGTAGGCGGGTCTGGCTAAACTAGCGGCGTAGGCGGGTATAGCGGCGCAGGTAGCATCGGCGGGTATAGCGGCGCAGGTGGCATCGGCGGGTATAGCGGCGTAGGTGGCATCGGCGGGTATAGCGGCGTAGGTAGTATCAGCGGGTATAGCGGCGTAGGTGGCATCGGCGGGTATAGCGGCGCAGGTAGTATCGGCGGGTATAGCGGCGTAGGCGGTCGCCTAGGCATCTCGACTTTATAATTGTCAAGATATCTTAGAAGCCTAGCTTAGCGTTAAGGTTATAATAGTGGTTCGGGCGTATAGAGCGAGACTTCGGGGCTATAGAAGACCTTAACCTCTAAGTTATTATAATACCGTATAAGTAAGCCTTTAAGGTTCTCTCTTAGCCGAAAAAGAGTAGCGATAGCCTTAGGGAAGCTAGCGTTATTACCCTTAAACTTCTTAGTAGCGATTGAGAAAAGGACTAGTATTTCGCGTAGTTCCGCTAGGGTTTTCCAATCTTATAGACGTAAGATATCTTTAGCTATAATAGCGTTCGGCTTGTTACTAGTCGATTTAAAATAGTAGTAGTTAAATGATTCTTATAGTCGACTTACGCGGTTAATTATCTAGAATATAGAATTCTATCGCGTATTGTTATTAGCTTTTAACTATAGAGAAACCGGATCTTCGTCCTAGACAATATGATCAAACTATTTGATCTCTTCGCAAGCTACCTTTCTAAATGTAGCAATAGCGATAAAAGGTTCGTGGCGTTACGGACTATAGCGAATATAGTAGACGATATTATAAAGCTTGCTAATTAGCCCTCTTTTCTGCTATAACTACAAAAGCTTAACCTTGTTTTGTTAGTCGCGATAAGCTACCGATTAATCCTACGTAAAAGACCGAAGAACGCGCTTTTCTTTGCCTTTAATAAAGGCTTTAGCAGCAAGGTTAATAATATAGCTAATATAGCAAAGTTATCTATATTTTTTCCGTAGGGCTTTCTACGCTACGGTTAGATCTAGGTAGTATATAGCGATTAAAGCTATAACGTAAGTATCGTTTAATTCGGCGTTATCGCTCTAAAAATAGCCTAGGTAAGGCCTAATGCTAAAGTCGTTAATAATAGTACTAATTAACTAGGCTAGATTCTCGCTACTATAGCCGCCTTTAATTCGAATTAGCCTAAGCAATTTCGTCCGTAATACTAGGTTATTACTAGTAAAATGAACGACTACTATAAGCAACGCCTATAAATTAGGTAAGGTCTAGAGGTTAAAGGATAGATATTTGCTAAATTTCGCTATAGAAAGTATCCTCTTTAATCTATTACGTTCCTAGCGATATTTTTCCTTAACCTACGACTTTATAGTACTACTTGACTTAGGTAGTAACTACGTAGTAGTGTCGGTATCTAAAACACTAAGAAGTTAGCGAAAGTATATATGTTTAACCACTAAGAATAGAATACTATAGCTAACTATCTAGTCGAGTAGGAGCGACTTGAATTTATCGGTACGCGACTACAATATCGCGACCAAGCTACTATAGTAGCTTTTAAACATGTCGATCGCTAACCGCGGCTTCTTTAGGTCTAGTAGAGGTTGTTTTCTAGCCTTATACTTATAGTAAGACTAATTAAGGTAGGTATATAGCGAGCTTGTTACTTACGCGTTAAATAACTAGCTATAGTAGTTACAACACTAAAGATAACCTACTTTTTAGCTATATGTAACTTCTATAAGATATCTCCTATAGTCTAAGATCTACAAAGTACGCCCTCTTTTTCTATATATCTACACTTCTAAAACGCACTCCTTACCCTATATTCTAATCTTTAGCTACGTCGCGAAATCTCTAGTTAGTAGGGCCTTAAAATCGATGTTACTAAGATCGCGAAGTTGTTCCTCGATAGTTCGTAGCCTAGAACAGGGTCCAATAGTTAGTAGCATTGTATATAGCGGTGTTATAGTATTGCGAGTAGGCGGTGTTACATCCGGCGCTTAGTAAAGAAAAACAGGTGGTTACCTCCGGGAGAAACACATTGGCACAGTTCTATACCAAGGTACGCGGACGCTATATATCGCAGTATCTGCCAGCTAGCGGCAGGCTAGTGGCTGGGCTAGGCCGCCTGGTCCGACCGCCAAGCTATAGAGGGGACGCTAGGTCGCAAGATATCGCCACCCGGGCCATACTTCCATACTTGGGGCCCAAGATGTGGGCATGCGCCACCCCAAGTTGTAGCTTAACCACAGGTTCTGGCCCTGGTGTGGCTCAGTCAAGCCAAGCCAAATAACAGCCATTGTGGTTTGGCTTGCAAGACCTTCGAATTAACTTGCTTGCGGGCATGTCGAATTGGCTTGATTTGACACTATTTGACTTGTTGGGAGCGCTGGTTACAGGGTATCGGATCCTGCCATCGAAAGCTCTCACCCGGAAGCGAGTACGTCGCGCAGGAAGCGGAAGGACAAGCCTACAGGATGCCAATAGACGATGCACACCTGCTCCTTCCCACGAAATGAAATGAGCTGGCGTAGTTAGGTCATGTCTTGTCCTTTCCCGGCTTTTGGATGGAATCTGCGGCAGTGAGGTCTTGATTGCTCGCGCGCAATGAAAATCAGAACACGAACTGAGAGATTCCTGCTCGGGCTTTCTCCACGGCTTTGGGCCTGCCCTGAGTCCGCATGATGGTGCTTACCACAAATGGTGGCTTGAACGGGACTGGCAAACTGAACCTAGGAGGGGTGTCGTCCTTTCTGCCGGTGCCTTTGGCCGAGTCGACACGGCGAAGCTAATGAAATTGGGAGACAGTGGACGGACGAGGAGCGGCGCGGTGGCACGTCGGTTGCGGATCTCAGCACCAAGACGTAAAATACCCTCCTAACTGTAACACTCTTCTCCTATGTAGATTCCCTAGTAAAGGTGAAGCGAACCCCTAATTAAACGACCTACCTAACTGTCTACTTAACCCTAACCCGCTGATATATAAGTAGCTGCGCCTCCTGGACCCCCTAGCTTTTTGTCTCTCTGATATATATATACATGTAATTACAGGGTGAAGGTTAAGTTAGGGGTTAGGAGTTAGGTTAGGGTTGGGGCTGATTAGGGGCAGGGTTAAAGGTTGAGAGATGATTTCGAAATATGTATATTGTAGCGTGAGGGTCGTTGTTTGTTCACATTCCGCGGCGATGTTGATGATCTGGAATATTTCAAAATCCTGGAAGAGTCTGTCCGGTGACAGTTCTTGGTCACACATATGTTGTTCATTTGTGCGATGCAATTCTCACTCGGTTAGGTCGGAGTGGACTCCATATACTGCCAATTCTGAGCCTCAACCAACAATCGGCTACGGTGGATGATCACATCCACAATTCTTCCGTAGTATAGTGGTCAGTATGTGAGCTTGTCATCAAGTTAGACATCGCTCGAGACCCGGGTTCAATTCCCGGCGGGAGAGACACACACAGCGTAATCTTTTGGCCTTCGAAATGGAAGTCATATTTTTTCATGTCGTAGTTTGTTTGATATTCAGCTTGTCAGCAGTAGCATACCGTGACTTGCTTTCGTCCAATGTTGCTCAAGGCACCAGCGAGGTTCAGACCAGTGGGGCGAGGGGCACAGCCGCCTGTATCTTATCCCGTGCCTCTGGCCCCCTCCCCCCTCACCATCCTCAAGGCACCAACCAATTTCCAATGCGGCTCAGACTTTCTCCTGTTCATCATCGCTGTTTGATCTCCTCGTCAATCCACCATTATCGACTATCGACAAGCACTCGCGCAATGGCAAAGAACGGCAAGGGCAAGGCCATAGAGGAGGCGAGCGACGGAACCGACAGCGCGCAATCCCCAACCCCCAGCAACATCACGCGGGAACAAATCGAAGCCATGTTCAACACAGTTCGGGAGGAAGCCCGGAGAAACCCCAGTCAGTGCAGCGCCGCGCCGGGGTCGCTGCCCAGACCCTGGCTCCCGCGGGCAATTTCACATTTCCCGAGCAGTCCACCATTTCACTAACAATTAATTCATGGCCTCCAGTAGCCCCAGCCAACAACGGCGTGCCGGCCGACGTGGCCATGTCGGCACTCATGGACGTGGAGGAGGAGGGGTGGAGAGCGGCACTGGACGACGCCGACACCACCGCGGAAGAACGCGCCAGGATCATGGCCAGGCTGGAGTAAGTACGACGCCGTCGAGCACAGACCGCAGCAAACAACTGACAACCAAACCCAAAGCGCGAACCAGAACCACCGGCGCTGGATGAATGTCGTAAAGACGATCCACTCATCCAGGTACGTCCATCCATCTATCCACCCCCCACCCTGGCCTGGGCCCTGGTCAGCATCAGCCTGGCCCAGCAAGGACTCCCAGCAGCCCGTACATTGTTCCCCGCAACCATGAACAGCCTAACATGACATACTGCCCTTCCAGCAGCAACAACCCGCAGAACGACGATGGCTCGGATGGCCCCCGGCCCCCGGCGTCGAACCGGGGCAAGGAGCCGGATCGGTAGGGCAGGCCGGCTAGTTTTCTCTGGGGGAGTTTCTGGCCCAGACGGGGAGGGGGGGTGCTGAATCGCTCTGCTCGGGTGTTGGGCTGTTGTTTGTTGGATGGGGGAGGTCATGTTTATTGGTGCAATGCCATGCTGGCGTGCTGAGGAATTCTGGGTTGTTTGCCTTTGCGTTGGCCTTGGCCTGGTGAGCTTGGGAATGGCAAGTGAATCTTGTTCGCAGCCGCCAACACCGCTTCGAGGGGCACCCCAAGCTGGTGGAGCCCTGAGACGAGCGACGATGGTCGATAGACGATTGCGGGCAACCGACAATTGGCTACTAGGAAGAGGTGTTGGAAGAGTGGAAGGGGATGTTGTGGACGTGCCCTGCTCCAGTACACCTCGTGCGGCCTGCGGAACCGGCCACGTCCATTGTTCGCTTGCTCTTTGTGTGTCGGTTGCCTATGTCTTCCAGGCTCGAGGATCCGGCTCGGCCATCTCCGCTCTTCTTTTCGTCCCAATGATCACACAATGCATGCTCTTCGCTATGTTCGCGCCTGGGTATTGCTCATGCCACAGGGGCCCGTACCGGGGGAATACTGTATAGACTAGAAATAAGCTCTACACCTGACCACTCACCCTTGGCCTCTTGGGCCTTTGATCCCATCCCACTATGGCGCCACCAGGGGTCCAGGCACATGGTTTGCGCCGCGTCAACAGACATCTGCTGCTCACGAACATGGCGCGTGGTCTTGTGACCGACAACATTCATCCGGCCGCGGACTTTTCCTGTTCTCGAGCCTAGTCGTGGTGCTCTGCCCTCGTTGTTTCCGCCAGCCTCCGCCAACTTCTCCAACTCTTTCCGCCGTCCCACCATCTCCCAACCGCATTTAAACCCGCGCCATAATAAGCTCCCGCCGTTCCCAGATCTCCACCTCACGAGAACCGCATTACACAACACAACCAACACAACACCCTGACCATGTGCCGCATTCTGATTGCGACTTGCCGCTGCGAGGGCTGCGTGATTGGACCCTACGTGCCATTCGGCGGGGTGTGTCAAGTTGAGTTCTGCCCGCCGCGCCGGGTGCAGATGATGAACGAGTGGTACGTGAACGCCCGCTGCTTTGCGGCCCTTTCTAAATCCCACCCCCTTGTCGCGTCTCGGGAGCCAACCGCAAAAACACAGCTAACCATTGCCGAATTTTGAATAGGTTGGCCGCAGACCCAATGGCTCTGCGGCGGTGGGACCCCGCCGGCCCCGGCGTCCTCGCCCCCTGCGCGGCGATCCAGTGGCTATGCTGGATCGACCCGTCGGCCTGCCACTCCCGCAACGAGAACTGTGCCGGGGCTGACAACGACAACAACAACGACAACAACAACGACAACAACAACGACAACAACATGGATACGACCGCCGCCCCAGGTCCCGCCGTCCCCAAGACCGACACCGACACCACCACCACCACCACCGCCACCGCCACCACCACAACCATCACCGACACCACCACCACCACCACCACAGCCATCACCGACACCACAACCGACAGCAACTCCTCCAGCCGCGTCAAGTCGCTCACCGCCCGCGGCCGCACCCGCCTGCCCGACGCGCGTCCGCGGCCGCCCGCCGGCCCGTGGACCAAGGCGACCGCGACGGCCGCTGCGGGCCCGGCGGTTGCGGCGGCGGGCTGGACGGACAGCGAGTGTTTCCGGCTGCTGATTGGGCTGAGCCAGGGGCTGGGGTTTGAGGAGATTGTGCAGGTGAGCTTTTTCTTTTTCCTTTTCTTTCTTTGTTTCTTTGGTTAGGATGGATGGTGTGGTGTGGTGTGGTGTAGTGTGATGCTGACGGGGCGGCAGATGTATCTTCCTGGGCGGCATGTCGAGGAGTGCAGCAGGAAGTTTGGGCAGCTGCAGCAGCTTGGTGGTGGGGAGGCGTGAGGGGTGCGGCGTGAGGCGTGCGGTATCCCGGTGTGGTCGGCGAGTGCTGTGGCGGGAACCGGCCGGGTGAGGGCGTGTTCTTTGGCTGGCAGCCGTCACTTGTCTGTCGGCAAGTTACTGACGGACAGTGGAGCTTTGCTTGCGGTGCCTTCCCAACAAGTGTTGGAAGATGCTGCGGCGTGAAATGGAAAATGGGAGGGGAGGCCGCGGAGACCGTTCCTGGCTACCCTACGGTCCGGACCCGGTCTTTTGGTTTGGCTTTGCGGTTCAACGCCTACAGCTTGGGTCCTCGGCAGCCAGTACGACTGGACTGGGGCATATAGCACTGGTTGGAGAATGCCCGTTGGGTCGTTCACTGGACATGGTGCTCCGTGGAGCGAAGTTTGGGAGTGTGGAGAATCATGTCGGTTTACGGAATCACTCGGCCGAGTCATTTCGCCAGCGAGGCGTTTCGGCCATTACATTTTGTGAATAGGCACACGTTTAGGGCTGGAGAGGCAGCCCACTTGTCTGTTTTAGTCTGTAGATTCACGAACTTGATGTTGTTCTATGCTCTTTCGGTTTTTGTTCGGCACCACCACAATGAACTCTTGCTATGTGGGCGCATGGAATATGGAGTGGTTGTGCAGGAGGTTCAACAAGAGGCATAGTGTGCTTAAGTCTACAGAAAGACTTTACTGGCCGGTTTCAGTGGTACTGTAACGCACCAAGATCCAGTCCAAATCTGGAAGCACCCTTCTTCCAAGTTCCCTGGCCCCTAACTCCTTCCCATTCCACCTCGCACGCAATCTCATCACGTTCCCCCTCCAAAGGCGTCCCAGATAACCCTTCATAGGAACGCAGAACGGCCGCGTTTAGTCACTCGGTCCGCCACTTGATGCATCACGATCGGTACAATCACAGTCACGAAGAATAAAAAGCCAAATCATTACTGGCCTGCTTAGCAATCCAAGCCAACCACCGATAACCCAAGCTAACTCCATGCCAGAAACCAAAGCCGTTTTGCCATCCAATAGCCCAGTCCCGGTGTCGTCACCTCTCGAGTGCGTGAGCCTAGGAAAGCCCTGCTTGCCGAGCCCCCCGTCTACTTCTTGGATTTCGATTTGTGCTTCCCATGCCCATGGCCTGAGCGCTTCGACTTTTTCGCAGGCTCGGCGTGGCCCGCGTCAGCACTCCCATCGACAAACTGCGGGTAAGCACTCCCATCGAAATTCCCCGCGTACGCCCCCGCATTGACATTTCCCGCGTACGCACCCCCATCGGCATACGGCTGGTAGGCATCCCCATAGACATACCCCGAGTACGCCGCTCCATCCACATCGCCCGCGCCCGCGCTCTCCGTCGTCTTGTCCTTTGTCTTCTTCTTTGTCTTGTCCTTCGACTTGTCCTTCGTCTTGTCCTTCTTCTTCTTCTTCGTCTTCTTATCCGTGTCTGCGGCCGCGTAGTCCCCGTACTCGGCTGCTGGCCCGGCATATTCCCCAAAGGGCACCGTATCTGCGTATCCCGGCTCGTCGCCGTAGACGGGCGCCTCGCTCTTGGTGTAGGCCGCGCCGTCGAGCTTTTCGTACTGGAACGGCGCGACCTTTGCGTACTGGAAGGGCTCGGGCTTCGTGCTGGGGTCGAACCAGTCGACGGGGGCCGGGGCTTCTTCGTACGCCGCCGCCGCCGCCGCCGCCGCCGCGTTGGTGCTGTCGTAGCCCTCCATCGGGACGGGGGACACGTAGTTGTACTTGGAAGTGGCGGCCGCGGCTGGGCCTTGGGGTTCGGCGCTGTTCTTCGCGACGTACTTCTTGGCCTTCTTATGCGGATGGCCGCCGGCGAGGTAGACGGCTTTGTCTAGGACTTCCCATTTCTTCGGCGACATGCTGATGGGCGGTGGAACTGTGAGGCTTGGTGCCGGGATGCTTGGGGAGTCTCGTTTGAGGTGGCCTGCTGTTTGGGTATCTGGATTGGAAGGCTGCGGGCTGTAAGGGTATATATACTCTGGTTCCCTGGAGTCGACTCGGTCACGGCAGCACCGCAGTGCCGTCAACTCTGAAACTGGCTTTATACTCCCGTCTTCCGTCTTGTGATCGTCGGCAACAACAACATGGTCACCTGGCCACCGTTCATTGTGCAGTGAAACCTGGTGTGTAACAACGCAAGTATAATAAGGCATCAAGCTAGCTATCGTATTGCGTCTCGGTGGAGCCCATCCAAAACACCGCTCGTCTATCTGCTTCAGCCTCGTAATCCACTGCGCCCACGCTACTTCCTTTGTATCTCGTCATTTCACCTCCCTAGTTCCTCCTGCACCCATTTACCTAGATCCACCGGCACAAAGGGGTTCCTGGTTGCCAGGGCCTCCTGGTTGCCGGGGTAACCGTCAGGGGCTTATCCGCTTTCCTCGCCTCACGGCTGTGCAGTGGACCGGATTTGGAGGCGGGTTTGGTAGAAGATGATGGCTTTGAATGGACTGAGCCGGAATGGCGGGAGCCCGCTTTGGAGTGGTGAGACCCCGAGTGATGAGACTTTGAATGGTGAGACCCGGAATGGTGAGAGCCGGAGTGATGGGATTTCGAGTGATGGGATCCAGAGTGGTGTGACTTCGAGTGACGGGACCCCGAATGGTGGGATTTTGAGTGATGAGATCCCCCTGACGTGAGACACTCAAAAAACCAAGATATAGAAGAGCGGGGCTTTGTAGAAGGGCGAGACTTCGAGTGGCCAGACTTAGAGTGGTGAGACTTTGAATGGTGAGACCCGGAATGGCGAGAACCAGAGTGACGGGGCCCCGAATGGTGGGATTTCGAGTGATGAGATCCCCCTGACACAAGAGACCGGAAAAACCGAGATATAAAAGAGCGAGACTTCGTAGAAGGGCGAGATTTCGAGTGCCCAGACCCAGAGTGGCGAGACCTATGATGGGAAGACTTGGAGTGTGAGCCAGAACGCCGAGATTCGGGCGCCTGACAGAGCCCCCGCTCTAGTTTATCTTTCGCTTCTTTCGCTGCTGTTTTCTCCTTGACGTACGTTCTGGCCCGTTTGTGCGGCCGTCCCCCGGCGAGCCATATGAGCTTGTCCAACGCGTCCGGCGCCATGCTTGTTGGGCGTTCCGGTATTCCACAGGTTCTGTCTAGTGTGCTGAGTGGCAGAAGTGTCGGAGTCCCGAGGCCGTGATGAACCACAATACATGGAAGTGAAGATGGGCAGTGGAGGTCTATATAATGAGTTTCCAACACAGAGCAACTGTACACAAACCTGCCAACGGCCAGACTGGCGATCGTGGCACCCCGGTGTCTGCCAGCAACCACCAGCCACTCCTCAGACGACATACACGGCCGCCGTGGCCCGCGTGAAGTAGTCATTGGCAGGGTGAGCAAGCAGTTGAGATGGAGACGACATTTCCCCTTTCTTTGTTCGTTCAGGAACCCAAACCAGTCACTTCGTAACAACTGTTAAAGCCTCCCCAATATCTTGCAACCTATCGTTATGACTTTGCACTTGCTTCACTGCTCAACTAACAACCATCAGCAAGAGCACAGCACACGCTACAACAACAATGCGGTGCCCAACCGCCGCTGGCGCGCTGAACCCGCTGCTTCTCACGCTGGCGCCGTCTCTGACCGCGCGGCAAGACACCTACCCAGAGGCCCGCCCATACACCGACATCAACACCAACATCACCTTCTACGGGCATGCCCCCCCAAGCGGCTACCGCTTCGGGATGGTGTTGCCCGAGGAGCCGACGGGCGATGTCATCCTGCAGATCGTAGCCCCCCTGCAAGACGGCGCCGGATGGGGGGGCCTCAGCTTCGGAAGCTCCATGATCGGCCCGCTGCTGTTCGCCACATGGTGAGTACTGCCAGGCTGCCAGAGAAGTGGGCGGCCCGCTGACCATGTCCACATCCAGGCCTTTCGGCAACAGGGTGATGACCGCCCCCCGCATGGCGAAGAACTACACCCCGGCCGGCGTCACCCTCTACACAGACCACCAGATGCCCCTCACCACGATCAAGTCCGGGACCTTTGTCAACAAGACCCACATCTCGTCCACCTTCCGCTGCCGCGGCTGCGTCAACGGGGACTCGTTCGACCCGACGCCGCACAGCACCCGGGATGTCATCTTCTCCTACGCCTACTCGCGGACGGCCGTTGCGAACCCCGGCCGCCTCGAGGCGCGCCTCTCAGATCACACGGCAACGGGCGGCGGGTACGCCTCGTTCAGGGTGGTGTTGGCCGATGCCAAGTCTAGCGAGTACGACAAGTACGCGGCGATGGCGGGGTCGGAGGCCATCGGCTGGGAGTCGGCGCCGGCCGAGTCGGTGTCCCTGAGTACGGGGAACCCCGATCCGACGTCGGTTGTCTCGTCCACCACCCAGACCCCGGGTGGCCCGGTCAACCAGGGACCGGAGAGCGAGGTGCCGTCGGGGTCGGGCTTTAGCCACCGGCGGCTGTCGCCTGCAGGGATCGTTGCGATGGCCGTGCTGGGCCTGGTGTACGTGGGGCAGGCAGTCTTGCCAGTTTGACCGAGGTCGTTGATGGGACGCCCACCAGCCAGATCCTGCAACCAGATTAGCCCCTGCATAGACAGATTTACACATTCAGCATACATACGGCCTGGCCTGTCTCTGATGCGTCCATGTCCCATCCGTCCATGTATGTTGAACGGAGCGGTCCTTCCTACGCACTGTTCCCGAAGAACTTTGTGATCTTGTGACTGCCGGCCGCCTTGCCCTTCGCCTTGCCCGGGCTTCTGGCCACGTTCCTCGTCGCGCTGATCTTCCCTCCTCCTTTGGCAGACGCCGCTTTCTTCGCCGGCGGCTCGCCCTTCGCCGGTGGCGGATCCGCCGCGCGCTTGATGCCCATCACCGGCGAGCCCGTCTCACCACTAGCAACCGTCCCGCCCAGCCCCTCAGCGGTCTCGGCCGCCGCGTCAACACCCCTCCCAGACACCGGCGCCGTCGTGAGCTCCGCCTCTCCCTTCCCCGTCCCCGCTCTCACAAAGAAATTCGCAATATTCGCCTTATTCTCCCTGCTCGCGACCGGCACCACAAACGCGGGCGAGTCATTCCCCACCTTCCCGACCTCCGCCGGCACCGGATACACCTCGAGCTCCCCGTCATACGGCCGCAGCACCGCCTGCAGCTCCCGACCCCACTCCGTCCGCCGCGGATCCAGCCACACGGCCATCCCGCGCGACCCCGGCTCCAAAACAACCGGCATCCGGTCATGCAGAAACCGCAACCGCTCGCAGCTGCCCGTGGTAACGATCGCATATGTATACAGCTCCCCCGCTTCCCCTTCCCCTTCCCCTTCCCCTTCC
>MU853410.1:1100827-1128705 GCA_033297235.1 Trichocladium antarcticum
CATCCCACAACCCCGCCAAACACATCACCGCGCCATCCCGCCGGCGCACAAAATACGGCACCTTCGCGCTGCCTCCCGGCCCCGCCGCGCGCCACTCGTAGAACCCCTGCGCCAGCACAACACAGCGCTTGCGCGCCCTCATCGACGCCCACATGCCGCCGCCGCCGCCGGCCGCCGCGGCAAGCGAGTCGTCGCGGCAGTTGATGGGTTTGCGGCGGTTGCGCGCGGGCGACGACACGGACGCGGCGCGGCGGCGGTGTGCGGACCACGAGGGGACGAGGCCCCATTGCATGGACTGGAGTCTGTAGCGGGGCGGTTGTCCGTCGTGTCCGTCGTCTGCGGCATGCTGTTCTTTGTTGGGTTTGGGTTCGGGTTCGGGTTCGGGTTCGGGTTCGTCGTCGGGCATGTTGGCGTGCGCGGCGGGGGTGGGACGTGCTGCGCGGGCCGGGACGACGTCGGCGCGGTAGATGATGCCGTGGTTGCCAGGGGCGAAGTTGTGGGTTTGGCGCGGGGCACCCGGGCCGTCGTCTGGCGGGGCGTCGTCGACGGGCATGCCGTTGTCTTGGAGCATCTGGCGGACTTGGGAGGGCCGCTGTTGAGGAAGAGGGGGGGGGTTGGTTAGTGGCCTGGAGAATATTGGTGAGCGACGGTCGAGGACCTACCAAGGCCATTGCGTATCGGCCGCACATGTTGAATTTCCCGGCGATTGACGCGGGGTTGTTTTGCGAAATACAGATTCAGTTTACGTTAGAATCCAATGGTTGTGTTCAGGAAGGAGTCGCCAAGTTGTCTCATTCACAAATGACGTCGGCGGAACGCGGCTTGTGCGGGGGGGCGCAATCACGAGAAGCTGTCGCCAAGTCACGTGGATCCCCCATCGTCCTCATGACACCCATCTATCATTACCCCAATCCAATTTCTGAAAATCAACCGCTCAAAAGAGAACCCATCGATCGCACCAACAACGCCGTCTTCCCCCACCCCCCACCTTCCCAATCCCCTACCCACGGACAGCCACCATCGGCGCCTGCTCCATCATCCCCCCAACCACGCCGCTCCTCCGCTTGTCCAACCTCGCCCGCCGCTTCGCCGCCTCGTCCCTCTTCCACGCATCCTCAAACAGCGTCGGCTTCGGCGCCACCTGGTAGTCCTTGATCCCCAGCCGCCGCACCACCTGGAACGCGCCCGTGCCGATCGACATGCTCTGGCCCATGATGATGCACTCGCTGACGCCCTGGATGCGGTCCTTCTTCATGCCCGCGGCCGCATCGAACAGGTGGTCGGGCGTCTTCTCAAACGACGCCAGCTGCAGCACACTGTCCCGCATCTTGGCCAGCCCGAACCGCGTGATGCCCAGGATCTCGCCCTTGTACGTCATGACGTCGGCCAGCAGATCCATGTGCCGCGGGTCGATGCCCATGTACGCCATGACCGAGTTGATCTCCCTGGCGATGGTCGTGCGCGCGGCCTCGATCCCCAGCACGTCGCGGCACTCGATGATCGAGTTCGTCACGCTCTTGGTGCCCACCACGCCCTCCGTCGTCATGCACGCCCGCAGCCCGTACCCTTCCACGAGCACCTTGTGCGTGTTGCTCTCGCTCGTCTGGATGATGGCCCGCGCGGCTTCCGGGTAGCCCGAGATGGCGACCTGGGGCAGCATCCGCTTGAGGAAGTTGACGCGCAGCTGGAAGTCGGCCGCGGATTCGTCCATCGCGCTGGAGACGTGCTGGCCCTTTTCGATCGCCGCGGCGCGGACCCGGGACGCCTTCCGGGCCGCCGTCACATCCTGCCACGTGTTGCGGACGATGACCTCGACCCGGTCGCCCCCGATCCGTAGGTCGTCCGGCTCCACCTTGAGCTTGAGCTTCTTGGCCCGCACGATCGCGTCGGCCATGTCCTTCAGCGAGATGCCGAGCTGCATGTCCGACAGGGCCTGGAGGTCCACCTGCAGCACAATCTTGGCCATGTCCGGAAGCCATTCGTCGTCGATGTACGAGATGACATCCGAAATGTACGTCTTTTCGATCCGGCCCTTGACCACGCGCGCCGCCTTGATGTCCACCTTGTTCTCGAGCTCGCACGCGATGACGGGCGTGCTGATAAGTTTCGACGCGTTGATGATTTCCTTGATACGCGGCACGCCCTGCGTGATACTCATGCCGGCGACACCCGCAAAATGGAACGTCTTCAGCGTCATCTGGGTGCCCGGCTCGCCGATGGACTGCGCTCCGACCGCGCCCACGGCATGGCCGGGCTCGACATGCGCCTTCTTGTACTTGTGCAGGCACATCTGGATGAACTGCCGCAACGTGCGCTCTGAGACCTTGGCGACACGGTCGACGTGGCCCTGCGCCTTGGACTGTATCCGTGCCTGGAGGGCGGCACCGGTAAACCCTTCATCTTCAATTTCGCTTCGCAATTCCTTCAGGACGTAGTCGCGAGGCCCGGCTGGTTTGCCAACGGTGTCCATCTCCATCTCCGACCCCTCCGTCCGCCTAAACGGTTCCCACCCGTCGAGCTCCTTCTTCATCGCGTCGTCGTGTGGTGATAGGCAGGGATCCAGCCCGACCGCCTTCCGTGCCTTTGCCAATTTCATGACGTGCTCTCCGATGTTGTCGCGGATCGTGTTGAGGTACACTCTTGCGCTCTCGTGCTCATCGATCGCAATCAGGACGTCGTGGTCCATGCTCTTGCTGATCGTCTCGTCGTCGTACTTGATCGCCTTGCCCGTGACGAGGTGTTTCCTGACATACTTGCTCCGCTCCACGTCCAGGATCGTCTTGCTCAGCTCTTGGATCTCCCACGGGAGCAGTGATGTCTCCGAGTTGCTCCACGTGATCGTCAGCGCGTGGTTCCACGTTCGCGCAAAATCGACCGGCTTGGCATCGCCCTCCATGTCAACGGGATCGAGCCGATCAGCACCATACTGGAACTGCACGATACCACCTTCCGACGTGCGGACGGTATCGTCGTATTGGGTCGAGAGATCTTCCAGCGACTTCATCAGCCGTCTGGACATATAACCCGTCTCGGCTGTCTTGACGGCTGTGTCGACCAGCCCTTCTCTGCCGGAAATTGCGTGGAAAAGGAACTCGGTCGGGAGTAGGCCGGTGTAAAAGCTGTTTCTGACGAAACCCTTGGACGGCGGCTGGCGCGCATTCTTATGGAAATGCGGCAGACTGCGGTCCTGGAAACCATCCGGCACACGCTTGCCACCGATGATTTGCTGACCGACGCAGGCGACCATCTGGGCGACGTTGATCTCGGAACCCTTGGAGCCCGACTTGGCCATGATCAGCGGCGCGTTGTTCTTGCTCAGACTCTCGACACAGTAGTTGCCAGCCTGCTGCCGGACTTTGCTGAGAATGCCGGATATCGAGTTCTCGAGAGTCTGCTCAAGGTTGCAGCCCGGGGCCTTCTCCAGCTTCCCTACCCGATAAGTCTCGATGAGGTCATCACACTTCTGGTACGCGTCTTCGACAAGCTTGGCCTTGTGGTCCGTCAGATCCCCAGACGGCCACACGTCCCCGACTCCGATCGAGAACCCCCGTAGCGTCAGGGCCCGCGCGGAGAGCTTGGCGAGCCGGTTCATGGCAGCTGCCGCATAATCCGGCCCAAAGTCACGAAGAATCACATAAAAGACCGAGTTCTTCTTGCCTTCCCCGACCGTCGACTTGTCCATCACGCCGCACATGACCTCGGAGTTGCGAACGACCAAGAACGTGTCGTCAATGTCCATGTCCGGAATCTGGCCATCATTCTTCTTGCTGTACACCTTGTTCTTGGCGTCGAGATTGACGAGGACGGGAGATTCTTTGTTGGGCCGCATGAGGACGTTGAAGATCTGCTTGCCTGTCCAGAGCGCCTTGGGTTTGATGATTACGGGTGGAGGAAGGTCGAGATGCGTATCTCCCAGCAGCATCTGGGTGCAGATGTAGGTAAAGGTTGCCCGGTCGTAGAATCGATCCTTGCTACTCAGCAGGTAGGCCGCAGTGATGAAATCCTGCGTGGCGGCAATGATGGGCTCGCCATTCTTCGGGGTGATGAGGTTGTTCTTGACGCCCATCAGCGTCATGGCTTCGGCCCGGGCCTCCTCCGTCTGGGGAACGTGCAGGTTCATCTCGTCTCCGTCGAAATCGGCATTGTACGGAGTGCAGACGCACTCGTTGAGACGGAAGGTCCGCCAGGGCCGGATCTTGGCATAATGGCTCATGATGCTGAGTTTGTGCAGAGACGGCTGTCGGTTGAAGAGAACAATGTCGTTATCTTCCAGGTGGCGCTCCACAACATCCCCAAACGCGAGATCGTTCGCATGCCTCTCGCGGAGGGTTTCCGTGCCGATCTTGAGGTTGAACTTGGCCCCGTCCTTTTTGATGATGCCCTGGGCACCGGGCCAGATATTTGGCCCCTTGACGACGCACTCCTTGAGTTTCTCGATGTTTGCATGGTTTACCCGCTCGGGATATGTCAGGTTCTTGGCAACGAGCAGGGGAACCGCAACTTGCTCGATGCTCAGATTGGGATCTGGCGAGATGACGGTACGCCCGGAGAAATCAACCCGCTTCCCCGAAAGGTTACCGCGGAACCGACCCTGTTTGCCCTTGAGACGCTGGCAGAAGCCACGAATGGGCTTTCCGAAACCCGGCTGGTAAAGGCCTGGAACGTCGCTGTTGACGTACATGCCCACCTGCAGCTGCAGAAACTCCCATTGCTCCATGATGACGGGCAATGCCACTCCCTTTTTCAGGGACTCGCGCAGGTGGCCGGCATACAGAATGATCTCGGAGAGCTTGCTCGTGATGTCGTCCTCGTTACTCGCGTTTTCCTGGGCGACCGAGGGTCTGATGCAGATCGGGGGCGCTGGGACGTATTGCCAGAGGAACATCTCGGGTCGGCCCTCGGCAGGATCCAGCCCGAGCAATTCGCAGTCGGTTGGGCTGATGGTCTTGAAGAGGTTGAGGACTTTGAGTGGGTTCAAGTCATCCATTGCCTTTCGCGTGTGCTTCTCTAGCTCGGGTGTGTACTTCTTGGCATGGTCGAAAGATGCATCGAACTCGACCTTGGCCTCTGGGGCAATCTTCTTCAGGGCGGTCGATTTGTTGTAGGACGAAAACTTGTCGTGGACAAGCTTCATGACGCTCAACTTCCGGATGACGCCTTGTATCGTACCGCAATAGGGGCAGTTCTTGACTTTCCTGCACTGCTCATTGATCTTCTTGAGGATGCCTGTGCGCCTCAGGTTGTCGATTCCGGGACGGCGCAGCTCCTTCAAGAACTGGCGCCGTTCGGGCTCCAGCAAAAGGACTCTTGCGCATTGCTTGCAGATATTCTGGAGAGTCGCTTGGATGTATTTCAGGTAGCCGATGTGGAAGACGGGAAGCGGCAGCCGAACGTGGCCAAAGTGACCAGGGCATTCTTGTAGGCCAAGCTGGCAGGTGCTGCACTTGCTTTCGCGGTTCGTACTGGAGGTTCCCTGCGACCTGGTCAGATCCTGCGAACGCCTTCGCTCAAATCGCCGGCAGTACTCACCAAGCGGGGGTCGAGAGGCCCATGGGGGAACGCTGTCCGCCGGTTTTCGACATCGTAGAGCAGGTTGTCGGAGACTTCGAGCACACCTTGGCTCACGATATCCTGGTGCGATCTGTACGGAAGAGAAGCATCAGTTTCAGACGGCCAACGCCCTGTAATCCTGTCGAATGCGCCACGGGTGCCCGTACTGGATGCCAAACTTGAGCGCCTTGAATCGCTTCGGCAGCTGGTCGACCAACTGCTCCTTGCGCCGCCGCACCTTGTTCTCAACTGCCATTGTGATGCTGCAGGTTGCCGACCAATCCGATGGGAAGTGTGGGATGGATCCCTCGATGTCGCTGCGATGCACTGCGCTACCTGCTCATTATTATCGCGGCCGGTTCTGTGGTTGGAGGTCCCTGTTGCCGATAATCGTTGGTTTGCCGTTATCGTTGAAACCGCGAATTTTGTTTGGAGGCGGGGCACTTTCTCGCGGCATCTGGACTCCATCTGAGTCGTGCCCCACCACAGTTCTTCAGTCGCACTAGTCTTGTCTTGCCTTAGCGTCGAGCCAGGATGCATGCAAGGCTCCCGAATGCCCCGCGGTGGCTAAATGTGGCTCAAGCTCATAATTGCCTGCTGCCTGCCGAAGTGCTGAACCCCCGCCAATCAGCTTGACACGTTGCCAGCGCGCGCCGTCATCCATAGTTCGGCAAAGCTGTGTCGTTGACTTGACCTAAACAACGACCACCCCCTATTTCTACTTGTACAACTTTTGTGCCTCACTCTTGGAACATGTTGGCCGTATGAAAACTGGGAGCAATAGAAGTTTCCCTGTGTTCTCTGTTTTGTTGCAAACATCATTGTCTGGCGTCCGACGAACTGTAATCCCCGGCACTGCCGTTCCCCGCCTCATTGGCCTCATTGCGCCGTCGACGATTAGGTTCCGTGCCGCCCCGGGTTCCCATTCCCCGCCCACCAGGCGCTGGGATTGGCAATCCTTCCGCACTCTGTCAATTCTGCAGCATTGGCGTCCCGACCTCTATCCCGGACTGGTCCGCACTTGGGACGGTGTGTGATCCATCGGGACTGCCGCCGATTTTATCGCGCGACCAGTGCCTTGAGAACACCCCTTGGGTGGCCGGTTGGCCATACCAGAGCCATGGCGCCCGGAACAGGCGACAAGAAGGTCGAGAAGTCGTATCTTGCGTCGGCCGTCGATTCGATCAATCCCTGGGCCGGGAGCAGCAGCGCGACCCCGACACCCAAGGACCCCCAACCCATAGTCCCCGCGCCGAACACCGGCGACCACGCCATAAACCCCTTCTATGGACGGACGCTTGGTCGCTATCCGCCAGACTGCCCACCCATGAGAGTCCAGTGGTTCCACGCAGCTGATGTGGGTTGCGCCAGTTGCTTGCCCCTCCTCCTCGGCGTCCTTACTTATCAATAGCCTCGACCAGATCCCCAAGCGCAAACCCAAGTTCATGCTCGCCAAGGGGGCTGCCGATCTGAAGCCTGCACAGCCGAAGAAGTTTATCGCCTTCTCGGCCGCAGACTCCCGTTCCATCGAGACCGCATACCAAACCAAACTGCACGAGTTAGAGGAGGGAACGGGTTCGAGTGATGCGAATACTACTCCGCGCATTGGACTCAAGCGGCCCCGCGCTGTCTCCAGCGTGGATGCCAAGGATGCAAGTTCCTCGAGTACCAAAGTCCATGTGAACGAGGACTTTCTCTTCGATGTCGAGCTAGAGGAGCGCGAACTCGCGCCCGTCTACTGGGAAGGGCCCGTGTACGAGGTCCGGCGCGGGAGTTGGTTCCACCAAGAGGGGTCGACCCTCCGACCGTGTGAGGAAAACCTGGCCGCACAACTCGAAGACGGCTACCTCAAGGTCAAGCCGTGGCAATACCCGCCGAGGTTCAGTAGCAACTCGGCGCCGAAGACGGTTGCACCAAAGGCGTCTGTCGGGAATCTGAAGGCTGCTGCTGAAGGTCAAGACGATGCTTCCAGGAAAGGACTCGCTGCGTCTCAGCATCAGCCGCAAACATGCCGCCTATTTGGGAGCTACATGAACAGCGTCGTAACGTACCACGACTCCAACACAGCGTGGCTGTCATCTGAGGGCATGCTTTCCTGGGTGACGTCGACGGTATACGAGAAGTTCTCAGGTGGTGGCTACATGGGCGGTGTAAAACTTGTGCGTGGCTACAGCGAGCCCAAAAAGGTCAAGGACGAGAAACGGCCGGTGACTCCAGTAGAGGCAAAGGCGGCATCAAAAGAAGGGAGTGAGAAGCTATCCAAGACCCATAAACGACGCTCTGCGCCTCCGTCAGGCCCAGAACCCGATGGAAGCGACCCAAAGCAAAGCGTGCCAGACGACCTCGAAAGCACCAGGAACCGTCTGACACGCCAGCTGTCGAATCTGATTGAGAGGGCCGAGGACCCGGAGGCGCAGGAGGAGGCAATCCGCGAACGCGAGGAACAGGAGATCTCAGGGGCCTACAACGCACAGGCCGACGATAACCAGGGCCGGGAAATCGAGCATCTGGTGCTTGTCACTCACGGTATTGGGCAATTACTTTCCCGCCGGTATGTCATCCTCAGCCGTTCGAGTCACGTAGCCGTTAACAAAGCATCAGGATGGAGAGCATCAATTTTGTACACGACGTCAATGTGCTCCGCAAGAACATGAAATCGGTGTACGCAGAGGCTGCAGACCTACGAGCGCTCAACTCCGAAATCAACGAGCCGGGGATGGGAAACAGCCGTGTCCAGGTGCTGCCTGTCGTCTGGCGTCATCTTCTTGATTTCCCAAAACGAAAGCCGAAGAAGGGAGAGCGCGACCTGGGGGAGATATTCGACGAAGAAGAGGATTGTACGACCCCCCAAAAGGCAATAAACGTCTGTCCTTGTGGCTAACGCGTTCTCCAGATCCATCCCTGGAGGATATCACCGTCGAGGGAGTCGCCTTTGCGAGGTCACTCATATCCGACCTAGCCCTGGACGTCCTACTCTACCAAAGCGCTTACCGGGAGCAGATCGCCGAGATCGTGCTGAAAGAGTCGAATCGGATTTACAAGCTCTTCATCGAGCGTAACCCCGACTTCAAGGGCAAGGTGCACATTCTGGGCCACTCCCTCGGCTCGGCAATCATGTTCGACATTCTCTGCCGGCAGAAAGAAAACGCCTGGGTTGCCGAGTCGCCCAAGAATCCGCTCCGGTTCTTGCCTGCTTCACAGGACCGATACGAATCGAAAAACCCCCAAGAACTCGCGTTTGACTTCGAAGTAGAGGATTTCTACTGCCTCGGCTCCCCGATCGGGCTCTTCCAGATGCTCAAGGGTCGGACAGTCTCCGCCCGCAGCCATCCCGATGCCCTTCCCTCCGAAAGCCCTCTCAACCCCGAGTACATGGAAGATCCGTTCCTGAGCGCCGCTTCGTCGCAACCATATGCCAGCCAGCGCGTCTCGCCGGTCACCGGTCTTCCCTTCAGCGTCTCGTCGCCAAAGGTTGGCCAGCTCTTCAACATCTTCCACCCTTCCGACCCCATCGCCTACCGCATCGAGCCCCTCATCTCGCCCATCATGACAACCCTCAAACCCCAAGCCCTGCCCTACACAAAAAAGGGCATCTTTGGCTCCGTCGCCCCCCAGGGCCTCACCGGCATCGGCGCCAAGGTCGGCCAGAGCGTCAGCGGCTTCTGGAGCAGTCTCAGCGCGGGCATCGCCAGCAACCTGCTCAACCGCAGTCTAGGCCTCAGCCAAGAGGACGTCGCCAACATCACCGCCTCTCAGCAGCAAGAGCAGCAGCATATCCTCAGCCCCGGCGCCGGCACCAACGTCTCCGCGGGCGTCATCTCCACCTCCTCCTCCTCCTCCTCCCCCTCCTCCACCGAGACGACCCCTACCAAAAAGGCCCTGTCGGACGCGCAGCGCAGCGAGCGGACGGCCGAGCGCATGCGCCAGCTTGCCAGCGGCGCGATGAAGGGCGGCCTCCTGACGGAGAGCGGGAACGAGATGACGCTGATCGATGACGAGCTCGAGACGCTGTTCAGCAGGTTCCAGAAGAACCGTGTGGATGTGACGAAGGGGAGGGAGAAGGATCCGAATCCGCTGGCGGCGGGCGGCGGCGAGGGGTTGAGCGCGGAGAAGTGGCGGGAGGAGGAGAAGAAGGCGCAGAAGTTGCGGCGCGAGGAGGGCAGGATCCGCGCGCTGAATCGGAATGGGCGGGTGGATTATTGCATTCAGGAGTGAGTACTGTCTGGGTCGGGGTTTGGGGTGGTGTGGTGTCTGGGACGGTGCTAACCTGGTGGTGGTGTGTGGTAGGAGCGTGCTCGACTTCAACCCCATCAACACGATTGCCTCGCATATGAGCTACTGGGCGGACGGGGATGTGAGCCATTTTGTGCTGTCGCAGATGTTGGCAAGCAAGGCGAGGACGCCAGAGAGTTGATTGAGGTGGACTCTTGGTCACGGCCAGACACAGCAATCCTTTTCGGGCGTTCGGTGGACATGGATAGAATTGCATTGGGATGGTCAGCATGTGTGGGACACCATTTCAACATGGCGTCTGGCTTGGTTGCTTGTTGTTTCTTGTCTGGCGGCGGCCGTATCATGGGAATGGCCATAGATGGTGGGTACTATGTCGAGATGTATCAACCGGGGGTGCCAGGACGACGGCCAGCAACGCAGTTCCCCTTTTAACCCCCTTTTGGCCCCCTACCTTTGATCTTCCCCCCCCCCCCCCCCCCCCCCCCCCCAAAATCCGATCCCCAACCTCTCCCCATTCAGCTACTATAACTCAAAAACAGCCCGCCCTCCACCAACCGATCCCACGGCGCCCCCAACCCCAAACACACATCCTCCGCCACCCTCCCGGCCCCATCCGTCACAAACCGCACATCCTCCCCGGCCGGCACCGTCTCCCGCCGCGGCAGCCCCGCCCCCTCGGCCGCCCGCACCACCGCGTCGGGGTACGCGTCGCGCGCGACGGCGCTGCCCAGCCACAGCACCAACCACACCACCTCCTCCTGCTGGGCCTCGAGCGCCACGTGCAGCGCCGCGCGCAGCCCGTTGAGCGGGTCGCGCCACGCGAGCAGCTGCGCCGACGACATGTCCCCCTCGTCGGGGTGCGCGTCGAGGTCCGCCAGCAGCGCGATCATGCCCGACACGTCGCCGGCCGCCGCCAGCGTGTGCAGCGCGCGGGCGGGCCGCGCCGCGGGGTGGGCGGTCAGGAAGGCTTCTTCCGCGAGGGCGGGGGAGATGTCGAGGTCGTGCTGGAGGCCGCCTTCGTTGAGGTAGCGGGTGAGGATTGGGAGGATGGAGGGGGGTTGTTGTTGTTGTTGTTGTTGTTGTTGTTGTTGTTGTTGGGGTGGGGGAGGGGGGGCGGAGGAGGAGGAGGAGGAGGAGGAGGAGCCGGCGCCGGAGGGCCCTGAGGCCGGGCCGGGGAGGTAGCTTGTGCAGGACGGGCAGCGGAGGGTTGAGACGATGGAGGCCGACTCGTCGAGCAGGCATTGCCAGTGGAAATGGCAGCCGCAGGGGAGGAGGAGGTTATCGGGGACTGTCTCGCCCTCGTCGCCTGACTCTTCGGGGTCCAGGGTCAGGGTGAGCGGGTCGTGGCATGATTTGCAGGTTTCCGTCATCTTGGGTGGTTTCCGCCTGCGGCGAGAATGTGAAAATAAGGGTGTGGGAAATAGTGTTTGCTGAGCCCCTGAAGATGGTGGGTCGCTACAACACAAATGTCAGTGGTCTCGATGAGAGCCGTCTGTGATGGCTGCCTACCTTGATGATGCGTCCTTTTAGTGTCTATTGGACGACTGGCGGATAGGTTCCAATGGTCGGTACCGAGAAGAATCCGATGTCTCACTTGAAAGCATAGAATTAGGCATTGACTTCGAAATGTGAAGGTATCCGCACGACGCCTGGAGATAAAAATCAGCTCTGGCTAGCGGAATACGAACATTTGGTGTGGATACCCCCTGTAATCGCCCGTATTGGAGCAATTCTCAAGTCTCGCTCTAACAGTAGCCGCCATCCCCTGCCCCTGTGGTGGATTTTGCGCTGCCTGAAGGGCTGATTGGGCCGTTACGCAATCTCATGGAGACTTGGCACGCTTGGTTCCTGCTGGGCGTGCAGGCGCGATTACGTCGGTGCCCCATGCAGGGAGCTGCCCCTCCACCCCCCGCCAACCCCAACTCGGATGAACCGAAGGCATCACCTCAGCCTTCCCAGAGTACAAAACCAAGCTTACGACTGTCGCCTCGCGCGGACTCACTCTTGTTGCCTGCGACGCGCCTCTAGTTCCCCCGCGCGGAACTACCCCTCTTCATCCTCTGCCCTCAAGGCCTTTCCTCTATCATCGTCAGACCATCACTGGACAACCTAGCTCGGTCGAATTCGCCGAGTGTCCCGCGCCACCATGAATGTGCTCAAGTTGCAGAGGTACGACGATGATCGACATTGTCCTGCTCCTTCACGCAAATCAGCGCTGACACTCTCAAAGGAAGTTTCCGCAATTCCAGCAGAATGACATCTTTTCCCTAGCCGACGCCTTTCGCAAGCTCGACGTCGACGACAACGGGTACATTGACGAGGCTACCGCCATCAAGGCTACCCAAACGAGCGAGCGCCAGCCCTACGATGTGGTGCGCCAGGCGCTGAAGGATGTCGAGCTCGACTCGTCCAGGCGGGTGGAGTTGGAGGACTACGTCGGGGTATGTCCGAGCTGTCGCGTGGCCTTGGACGCTCCATGATATCTCTCATGGCGCCTTCCTGTCGCGACCAGCATTCCCGGCCCCTTTTTGTGAAAGCTGTTGCTAACCCACATTTCCAGCTTATTGCCAAGCTTCGCGATGCTCCCTCCGGCCCCCAGCGATCCGCGGCCGCCCCTGTCTCTTCACCCGCCGCTGTCATTTCCCAGCGGACGGGTGGTCACGCATCCAAGAGCAGCATTGGCGGCAGCGGCAAGATCTTCGTGCAGGGCTCGAACGCGAATGTCACCCATACCATCAACGAAGACGAGCGCACCGAGTTCACCCGCCACATCAACGCTGTTCTTGCAGGTGACGCCGACATTGGCAACCGGCTGCCGTTCGCGACCGACACCTTCGAGATGTTCGACGAGTGCAAGGACGGCCTGGTTCTCGCCAAGCTTATCAACGACAGCGTCCCCGACACGATCGACGAGCGTGTGCTGAATGTGGCCGGGAGGAAGACCAAGACGCTCAATGCTTTCCAAATGACGGAAAACAACAACATCGTCATCGAGTCCGCCAAGGGCATAGGTTGTTCGGTTGTGAATATCGGTAGCGGAGACATAATGGAGGGCCGGGAGCATCTTATTCTTGGCCTAATCTGGCAGGTCATCCGCCGCGGTCTGTTGGGCAAGATTGACATCAAGCTGCACCCCGAGCTCTACCGGCTGCTTGACGAGGACGAGACCCTGGAGCAGTTCCTGCGCCTCCCGCCAGAGCAGATCCTTCTGCGGTGGTTCAACTATCACCTCAAGGCTGCCAACTGGCCGAGAAAGGTACAGAACTTCTCGACCGACGTCAAGGACGGCGAGAACTACACAGTCCTCCTCGCACAGATCGGCTCCGACTACGGCTGCACCCGGGCCGCGCTCCAAACCCGGGATCTGCACCAGCGCGCCGAAGAGGTGCTCCAGAATGCCGACAGTCTAGGATGCCGCAAGTTCTTGACTCCCAAGTCCCTTGTCGCCGGCAACCCCAAGCTCAACCTCGCATTCGTCGCCAACCTGTTCAACACCCACCCCTGTCTCGACCCCATCACGGAAGAGGAGAAGCTCGAAGTCGAGGACTTTGATGCCGAAGGCGAGCGTGAGGCTCGTGTCTTTACGCTGTGGCTCAACTCGCTTGACGTGCAGCCCGCTGTCCAGTCCTTCTTCGACGACCTCCGCGACGGCACCGTCCTGCTGCAGGCCTACGACAAGGTGATCCCGAACTCGGTCACGTGGCGGTTCGTCAACAAGCTGCCAGCACATGGCGGCGAGATGTCGCGCTTCAAGGCGGTGGAAAACACCAACCACGTTATCGAGCTAGGCAAGCAGCACGGCTTCTCGCTGGTCGGCATCCAGGGGGCCGATCTCACGGACGGGCAGCGTACGCTGACGCTGGGGCTGGTCTGGCAGCTGATGCGCAAGGACATCACGCTGACGCTCAAGGGCCTCGCGCAGCGCCTCGGCAAGCGCGAGATCACCGACGCCGAGATGGTCCGGTGGGCCAACGACATGAGCCGCAAGGGCGGCCGCAACTCGAGCATCCGCTCGTTCAAGGACCCGGCCATCGGCACCGGCATCTTCTTGCTGGACGTGCTGAACGGCATGAAGAGCAGCTATGTCGACTACGACCTTGTCACGGCTGGCCGGTCGGACGACGAGGCCTACTTGAATGCCAAGCTGAGCATCAGCATTGCGAGAAAGATGGGGGCGACCATCTGGCTGGTGCCCGAGGATATTTGCCAGGTCCGCAGCCGCTTGGTGACGACGTTTATTGGTGAGTTTTTTGAATCCCGGATCCAACCATCGACGGGGCCAACCAAAGCTAACACATCTTGCAGGTTCATTGATGGCGACGTATGAGAAGATGCAGTAGGTGGTGGTGTAAAACACGTTGGGCGGTTCTGGGAAAAGTTGGTGCGCGACGGGCCCATGGGTTTTCCTCTGTCCAGTGTTTGAAATATCGAGCAGTCTGATTCCCTTGCACAATCGCGAAGCCGGTGACCTGAAACCGTAACCAGATCCCTTCCAAGCCAGGCCCATCCATGTGTCGAGATCCATGTTTCGAGGATATAGATCCCCGTGCCTTGTTGTTTTTGAAGGGGCGGCTTTCGCCAATCTGCCGTAAACTCCAGTCTAACTCCTCCTAGTCCTCAGGGTGCACAGTGGGGGATAAGAAAGGGCGGTGATAAGCGGCAGTCTGGAGGCGATCCCCTGGGCCTGAACCCCGCTGCCCCTCACCGGCCGAGAGCCGGATGCCCCACCAAACTTGATGTTTTGAGTCAACAGTCTGGCCCACCTTAAACTCTTCCCTCCCCCCCCAGGACGACAACAAATTCCCCTTCGCACTCACCACTTTTAGGACTCCTGCTGGAAATATACGCAAAAATGGCGGCCGCAGATTCAGACGCGAGATTTGCTCTCATCAAGGAGAACCTCGCCGAGGTCTTGAACGAGGAGATCATCAAGAAGATTCTCGATGAGGGGCGCCACCCCAAGATCTACTGGGGTGCGTTGTGCGCCCGATACAAGCGACGATTGTTCGGGATTTCGGATATCTTTAACACCTCTGATTAGGCACCGCGACAACAGGGCGGCCGCACTGCGGCTACTTCGTCCCCGCCATCAAGATCGCCCAGTACCTGGCCGCCGGCTGCGACGTGACGATCCTCCTCGCCGACATCCACGGCTTCCTCGACAACCTCAAGGCGCCGCTAGAGCTGGTCATGTACCGCGCCGAATTCTACCGCCACGTCCTCACCGCCATGCTCCAGGCCATTGGCGTGCCGACAGAGAAGCTCCGGGTCGTGCTCGGCAGCTCGTACCAGAAGAGCCCCGACTACGTCATGGATGTGTACAAGATGGCGTCGTTGATCTCGGAGCACGATGCCAAGAAGGCCGGCGCCGAGGTGGTCAAGCAGACGGACAATGCGCCCATGAGCGGGCTGCTGTATCCGATCCTGCAGGTCCTGGACGAGCAGTACTTGGACTGCGACGCACAGTTTGGAGGTGTGTTGTCGCCGGAACCCAGGTCCCGCCGTCCGCGATCCAGGCTGACTTGGCACAGGCATGGACCAGCGGAAACTCTTCACCGCCGCGAAGGAGTGGCTGCCAAAGCTCGGATACAGAGAGCGCGCGCATCTGCTCAACCCCATGGTGCCAGGCCTGCACGGTGGCAAGATGAGCGCAAGCGACCCCGACAGCAAGATCGATCTTCTCGACTCGGCCGAGACGGTCGCCAAGAAGATCCGCAAAGCGCACGCCGCGCCCCAGGTGGTCGAGGAGAACGGCCTGCTCGCCTTTATCGAATACGTCTTGCTGCCTGCTGCGCGCCTGCGCGGCACGGGAGGATTCCGCGTCGAGCGTGAGCGGGACGGTCTAGAACCACTGGTGTACACCGACATGGAGAAGATCCGCGACGACTACAGGAACGACGTGGTACGTTTTTCGCTCCGACCATGGCTGAGCAACGCGGGGGACTAACAGGGTCGCAGCTCACGCCTCAACTCATCAAACCGGCCATCTCCGGGGCCCTCAACGCGCTCCTGGCCCCCATCCAGGAAGCATTCCAGGCGTCGAAGGAGTGGCAGGAGATCGCGGAGAAGGCCTACCCGCCACCCCCGAAGAAGGAGAAGAAGGTCAAGAACAAGGGCACCCGCCACCCCGGGAAAAAGGAAGAGGCCGCGGACAAGGCCCAGGAGCTGCCAATCCGCTCGAACGGGGATGTCAAGGCTGCTAACTGAGCGTTCGAGAGGATGTCGTTGAATGCGAAGAAGCAGCAGCCAAGATCGGACGGGGTGACGGGCGTGACTCGCCATCAGCAGCAGTGGGGGTAGTGTTCGGTCATGGGAGTCGTGGCGTTCTGGCGTGGCTGCCCACCACGAGGTTCCAAATGCCAGGTGAAGGAACAACTTGAGGCAGCTCGGGGTCGTATCGACGGCCGATTTGAAGCCGATCGAGTTCATGTCATGCTGGCTGGGGTCGAAGCGCCATATCGGAGATGCCTAACGAACGGCCATACTTTGTCAGGTTTAGCAATGTCTGGTATATAGACTGGCTTCATAGACACCATCGTCATGGCGCTAATGTGACTGGAGTGTCGCAGACATGGAAAGAAGAAGCTGTACCTACTCTGTACCCCTGAGTGCCCCGTTGGACCCTAACCCTGTATCAGCTCATTCTCATTCAGCCTTGACAAGTAATCCTGGCCGGGACCCCGGTGCTGCCTTTTCACTGGCGCAAAAAGCTGTCGTTTGTTAGATGATCAACACATATCAAACCCGCTCGACCCGCCACCTTTTCCGGCGTTTCCGCAGAAGCACGGCGAATCCCGTCCTGTTCTCGTCTGGCTCATCGGTAGAACGTAGAATTCCGTATCCGCCTCCTACCTCGTTGCCCGTGTCCCGGTCCCCTGGATGCTTGATAATAAATACCCTGCATGTGCTCATCAGACGATGGACGGGCCGTACGGAAGCAAGAAAGTATTTAAACATATCTCGCCGTGCCATGTTTGCCCACGCGGTCCCAACTCCAACCTCGAAAACGCAACCCAACTCGCACCTAGACGTTCGTTCCCCTTTTTGCTCTCGTTGACCAACCCGCACCATCCCATCCCCGCACGCGCTCCTGGACGATGACCGCCGAGAGCCGGCGGCACCGCCGCCCAGCCGCAGCCGCAAACGGCTCCGACCCGAGGGAACCCCAACCCGCCACCGACGACGCGGCCGTCGTCAAAACGACGCTCGCGCTCGACAACGGCATCGTCATCGCAGACGACGCATCCCCCGCCACCCCGCCGCTGCCGCCCAACCCCTACTCCAACCACTTCCCCCCGGACGCGGCCAAGTTCTCGTCCTCGCCCTTCCACGGCTTCTTCACCCTCTTCTGGCTGGCCGTGTTCCTGTTCATGGTCCGGATCGGCGCCGACAACTGGCGCCGCACGGGCCGCGTGCTGGGCGAGAATGAGATTGTGGGCGGGATCATGTTCGGCCGGGGCGGGCGCGAGGTCGTGGTGTTGCTGCTGGCGGACGGCCTGATGTGTCTGGGGGGGACCGGGGTGGGCTGGGCGGTGCAGCGGCTGGTGCTGGCCGGGTGGATGGACTGGGACGGCACGGGGTGGGTGGTGCAGAGCGTGAGTCTGTTGTTTCCGCCGTGGGGCCTCTAGATGTTGGGGGGTTTTGGGCGAGCTCGTGCGGAACTGACCTGTGGTTGGTAGGTCTGGCAGGTGGTGTTTATCACAGGCGTGGTGAGGCTGACGCTGCGGCGGGACTGGCCGTGGACGCACACGGTGTTTTTCGTGCTGCATGGCCTGGTCATGCTCATGAAGCTGCATTCGTACGCCTTTTACAACGGCCATCTCTCCGAGGTGTATAAGAAGCGGGCGCGGTTGCTGGCGACGCTCAAGCGTCTTGAGAAGGTCTCGGCGGCCCCATCTTCCGCGGCTTCTTCCATCACCACGTCGCGCTTCACCGAGGTCCCCGACGGCATCCGGGAACGTCGGCGGTCTGGATATGACGAGATGCCGGATGTCGAGAATATCGTGGCCGTCATCGACTCTGGAAAGTCGCTCGACGAGCAGGTGCACATCTTCGAGCGCGTCTTGAAGTTGAAGGTCGACACCCTGTCGCACGAGCTCCGCGGCAAATCGACGACGCCAGGGCGCGCGTACCCCGACAACCTCACGCTGCGCAACCATTACGAGTATATCGTCCTACCAACCGTGCTCTACGAGCTCGAGTACCCACGCTCCCAGTCCATCAACTGGTACTATGTCGCCGAGAAGGCGGCGGCCAGCTTCGGCATCATCTTCGTCATGATCATGGTCTCGCAGGCCTTCATCTACCCCGTCGTCATGGAGACGGTCCGCATGAAGGAGGAAGCCGTCCCGCTCGCGGACCGACTCCGGCAGTTCCCCCGGATGCTGCTGGACCTGATCTTCCCCTTCATGATGGAGTACCTGCTGACGTGGTACCTCATCTGGGAAAGCATCCTCAACCTCGTGGCGGAGCTGACCTACTTCGCCGACCGCAGCTTCTACGACGCGTGGTGGAACTGCGTGTCGTGGGACCAGTTTGCCCGCGACTGGAACCGGCCGGTGCATAATTTCCTGCTGCGGCACGTCTACCACAGCTCCATCTCGGCCATGAAGGTCGACAAGCACACGGCGACCATCATCACCTTCTTGATCTCGGCGTGTATGCATGAGCTGGTCATGTGGTGTATCTTCAAGAAGCTGAGGGGGTATCTGCTGGTCCTGCAGATGTGCCAGCTCCCGGTGAGTCCCGCATTGTTGTCTAGTGAATCGAAAGCCTGCGAGGCAAATGCTAATCCGACGTGCATGTGCTTGCTAGTTGGTGAAACTCAGTCGGACGAGATGGCTCCGCCACCGGGCCGTACTGGGGAATGTGATTTTTTGGCTCGGCATCTTTACCGGACCCAGCGCCTTGTGCAGCCTGTACCTGATCCTGTAAACAAATATGGGTAGGTAGTCATTACCTAGTTCCGCCTGTGCGCGGCCGGAGAAACCAATGGTGCAACGACCAGAAGGATTAGGAGCGAGATCATGGTGTTCTTGTTGGGTTGCATATCCGCAAAGTCAAATTCGATGTTTCGAGTTCCAAGTTCGATTTCGGGTCACAATCCAATCCTCGACGAGAGCTTGCCGTTTCTTCGTTTCTTGGCTGACACACAAAGCGGCCGCGCTGGCCAATAAGACTCAAGTACCAGGTGGGCCCTGCAGCCTAGACTGCTTTTGGCCCGCTTTCCACTTTCCCCGAACTTCCATCCTCACCTCTTCAACTTCTTTGGTTATTGACCATCCATCGATCGGCTGCCGAGCAGTGGTTCATTGGTCTTCCTTGCTACTCCCGCACCACCGTTATCCAAGTCGGTTGCCCAACCCATCGTGTCTCTTGCCAGGCCGAAGAGTTGAAGCGCCCTCCTTTTTTTTAAACAACACCGCGCGCGACATTTCTTCCCGAGACTCGTCATCATGTCTCGCGGCGGCACGACCCTCTACGTGACCGGCTTCAGCCACGGCACCCGCGCGCGCGACCTCGCGTACGAATTCGAGCGGTACGTTTAGCACCACGGCGATGGCTCGATCAGCATCCTCGAGCCCGATCCTCGATTACCTCCCTCCTCTTGCCGTCCACCCCCTCCTCCGCCTCCCCTCCCTCCTCGTCGTCGCGCCCCGCACCGCCCTCCCTGCCTCCATGCACCCGCGCCACCGCCGCTCCCCCTGTCGCGCGCCCGTGATCCGCTTGCGCCGCCTCTCGCCCTCCGCCCTCGTACCTATCCCTTTTCGATCGAGCGGCCGGCGAAGACGTGAAGCTTTTTCTCTACATCGGGCGTGCAGCCCTTCAGAAAGCGGTGGGATTTTTTTGGGGGCGCTCAACCGCGCGCGGCTAGCGAACAATCGCCCCTCCTTCACACATCTCTGTCGGTTCCGAGATGCTGACAACGCTGCTCTGTCTAGCTATGGCCGGCTGGTCCGTTGCGACATCCCCGCACCGCGGTCCGCCAGCAGCAGGCTGTAAGTTATCCTTGCCATCGTGTGAGCGACAGCCGAGCCTAACGTGCTTCCCAGCTTTGCGTTCGTTGAGTACGAGGATCGCCGTGATGCGGACGAGGCGTACCACGATATGCATAACAAGCGTATGGGCCGTGACGACATCCTGAAGATTGAGGTGAGCTTTTCATAGAGCCTCCCCCCAAATTTGATCGACGCTGACCACCATGTTCCAAGTGGGCCCGCACCCCCCCATCTGCGTCGTGGCGGTTCGACCGTACCGATCGCGAGCGTGGGCCGCGTCGCTCGTCTCCCCGTCGTCGCTCGCCTAGCCCGCGGCGCCGCGACTACTCGCCTCGTAAGGATGACCGTCGTGACCGCGACCGGAGCGACCGTGACCGGGACTACGACCGGGATCGTCGTGACACCCGTGACCGCTCTCGGAGCCCTGACCGGTAAGACCTTGTATCACTTTGCGATCGGTTTGGTGCATGCGGCTAATGGCAACACGCAGCGAGAGGGAGCGAGAGACCAAGGATGACCGCGATCGCGAGGACCGGGATAGGCGCGAGAATGGCGCCAACGGCGACGACAGGAAGCGTAAGTGCGCCGCGGCATTCAACACCTAGAGAAACACTGACACAGCAATAGCCATCGAGAGCCCCGAGCGGCCCGTCCATGACGACCTCGACATCGCCGAGTGAGCGCGTCATGCTCTTGCGAGTGCCCTTGTTTCCCGCGATGCTTCCTGGGTTTCTGGCTGTAAGACTTATAATGTGCCTGGCTCTTTCTTCCCTCGTCTGGTGGACTACTGATGTTGGGCGCCTGCACGCGTTCAACTTTCTCAACCTCGCATATTCGTTTCTAGCTTCGAGTCGGCCGGATCCAGGTTTGCCAACTGGACCCCTCATCGGACACCTCCCACAGCGAGAACCCCGGGAGGGTCACCAGCAAACGCGATTCCTGGAAATACCGAGCGTAGACTTATGCATCTGCCATCGTTTCTTCTCCTTTCTGTCGGTGGATTAGCGGATAATCAAAATAGACAAACTCTTAGTAGGTAGCAATTGCAGATTGGTTTCAACAGTGTCTTGTCGTCATGAGATTGCCAACATCGCAAGCCAGGGCCTTGGCACCCCGCGGCTATCCCACTGTGCCCCGCGAGTCTGGACCCGGAGTTGGCTCGTTGGGTCAACCATTCCGGATTCCCGAGGACCTAATGCACCCCGCTCCGCTGGCCTTGTCAATCTCGGGAATTTAAGGGACCCAACGATGCCTCCTAGAGATAAGCAAGTTGCTGATCAGGAGCTGGCAAATGCTCATAACTCATAACCTCCGGTCCTCTCCGTCAGCCCGAGGTGAAGGATTGCGGGCTTTTGCACCATACACACACACGGTTATCAGCGGCAATCCGAAACCGAGTCTGTGATTGGCATCCCAGGAATGGTTTGGTTTGCGTGTCAAGAGACGGCCCTGACGGCACTTCCCCTCGTCGCAGGTAGCTACTTGTAAACTGACCTATGAGAAGGGGATGAGAGAGGGGTCCCGGAGAAATGGCCGACCAGCAGAAAAGTCACCAGGTACAGAGGTCAGCAGTTTGGGCAAAGTTGGCGCTGCGGCTAACTTTAGCTCGGCCGCTCGCCGCCAGCCGTCGATCTCGGCGGGCCATCCATTCGGTAGGTCCGTACCTGGGTTGCCGGCTTCAGCCCTGATAGGTACCTACAGCCTGCTAACAGGCAAAGCAACTCAACAAGCGCCCGGGGCCGCATCAGACTCCCCAATTGCAGTTTGAAACGTCAGGTGACCCTGTTGATCCACGGCCTTCCTGAGCCTCTGAGTCGGCCAGTAAATGTTTGTCTGCTGTGGAGAGAACAGCTCAGGTGACGGTGCGAGGCATTTAGCATTTACCTAACATTAGCTATCAGGTACCCGCTAGACCGTCGTGCAGCGCTTGGTGCGGCTTGGCGCCGCGTTGCCAAGTTTGAATTTTTCGTCATCCGGGCGCCGTGCCGAGCCAGTGATCCAGCCAACCTCCACCAGCCACACCGGTCCCCTTTAAAAGCTTCAACCCACGGCCCCCTGTAAACCCTCAAACCGCATTGCCCTTGCGTTCTCGTCGCCGTCGCCGTCGCCGCAATTGCATTCCGCCCAAAGCCTGAGGGGCTTCTCGACACCGAAACGACACCCCCTCTCAGCCAAACCCAGACACGGCGTCACTTATGCGATCCGAGAACCCGAAAGCGGCTCCTCCCCCCGACATGTCGGCTCGCCATCCATAGCCTTGAATCTCCAATCCAACTCTCCACTCACGTCAAGACGACTGCCGACTCGTCTCCACCCCCGGGCCGACTTTGCGATTGCGGTGTTCCGGCCCAGTGGTGACGGAACGGCTTCAGGGCCCAATTTTCCTGCAGACGGGCTTGCGCATCCTCCCTGCACTACATGCACCTGGGATGAGCGCGGCCTCGACGGAAGTCCACCAGCTCGTTTCTTTCCGGCGCAGCATTTGCATTTGAAGCTTTTGACCAGCACCTCTTGGCGCTGCCGGATCCCAGAGCACGATCTGGACTTTCGACCGTTCAATTCCTCATAATGTCAGCGGTACGTGTCCCCCCTTGGTCATGGCCGGGATAGCCCCACCAACCAACAAGCGATCCCTCCCCCCCGTTCCTAGGTAGGTATCGAGTCAAGGTCTTAGCTACTGACAATAAAACCCTCGACCAGGCACAGGCACAGCCAGCCAGGCCCAAGGATGGCCCCGCGATGCGAACCCCCGACCTTTCCTCCCCCGCGCCGCCACCGCCGCCGCCGCCGTCGGAGCGGATCGGGCCGGGCCACAAGTTCTACTCGACCATCTCGGAGCCCGTGATCGCGGCCTTTTGCGCCGGCGGCGTGGCGGGCGCCGTGTCCCGCACCGTGGTGTCGCCGCTCGAGCGGCTCAAGATCCTGTTCCAGGTCCAGAGCGCGGGGCGCGACGCGTACAAGCTCAGCGTGAGCAAGGCCCTGATGAAGATGTGGAAGGAGGAGGGCTGGCGCGGCTTCATGCGCGGCAACGGCACCAACTGCGTCCGCATCGTGCCCTACTCGGCCGTGCAGTTTGGGAGTTACAACTTCTACAAGCGCCACTTCTTCGAGCGCTACGCCGGCGACAGCCTGACGCCCCTGGCGCGCCTGACGTGCGGCGGCATGGCCGGCGTCACCTCCGTCACGTTTACGTATCCGCTGGACATCGTCCGCACGCGGCTTTCGATCCAGTCGGCGTCCTTCTCGGAGCTCGGCGAGAAGCCGAAACGGCTCCCGGGCATGTGGCAGACCATGGCCGTCATGTACAAGACGGAGGGGGGGTTCACCGCGCTGTACAGGGGCATCATCCCCACCGTGGCTGGTGTTGCGCCATATGTAGGTGACTGGATGGTTGGCCGTTGGAGACGCGGAGCTGACTCGGGGTGTAGGTCGGCTTGAACTTCATGACATATGAGTTCGCGCGGCAGTACTTGACACGCGAGGGCGAGCAGAACCCCAGCGCCGGCGGGAAGCTGCTCGCTGGCGCTGCTTCGGGCGCCGTTGCCCAGACATGCACATATCCCTTGTGAGTTTGTCCGCCGCTGGCTTGGCCGGAGAGGTGCTAACGGCAAACAGCGACGTTCTGCGACGCCGATTCCAGATCAACACCATGTCCGGCATGGGCTACCAGTACAAGTCGATACCCGACGCCGTCCGGGTCATTATTGCCGAGGAAGGCATCAGAGGCATGTACAAGGGCATCGTCCCCAATCTCCTCAAAGTCGCGCCAAGTATGGCCTCGAGCTGGCTGAGCTATGAGATCTGCCGCGACTTCCTCGTCAGCCTGAAGCCGGAAGAGGAGCCCCTGCTGCAATAACGGTGCCTGGCGCCCTCATCCTGGTTACGCTTGGAGGTGTTGGCCCATGCGTGCGCGGGAGCCATCAGCTCGCGAGCTATTGCCCGTCTCATCAGGCGAGGCCGGCCTACAAGAAAAAAAGCAAAAAAAAAAAAAAACAATAGATATCAAAAAGCAGCAACCCTGAGATTTCGAGACCCCGTGGATTCTGTGAGACGGCCGCATTTAGCGGTGGGAACAAATAGACAACCAACCCATAGACCCGGCAAGCCCCGTCCGGCGGTGTGATTCAACGACTCTGACAGACATCCAACCGGGCGATCATGGCGCGAAGATACCCCTTGATGAGAGATGGCTTTGGGTTTCGTGGATACGGCCTGGACAATTGGCTCGGACAGGCGCCCATTGAGATGGAATTATAGACCGTTGGCTTTGGGGAGATGTATATATAGTCCACCTAGCATCGTTCTGCCATGTGGTTGATGTTGGCGTGTCCGTAGATGAAGACCCGTTACAGAATCGCAAGAGAATCGCAAGAGAATTCAGGTTCCATTGCTGTCGAATATGGTGTTTACAGCAGATGGTTCTCCGGCGAGGCGCATTGTAAGGTATTGCAGCGAGGCAAGTACTACAAGATGCACATATTGGTGCATTGGTCTTGAATGGGCGCCAAGTGGCGCCGGCCGAGAACATGGAGCTTCTTGGGCATTTGACAACTTGACAGGTTCGAGCTGCTGGTGGGGCTTCCAGCGTTCCGCCCCACCCAAGCTGGATCTGCCGCCGCCCACCGCCTACGCACAAAACCCTCCCCACCGGCCACCAAAAATCGCAGCCAAATTTTGCGGTTTCTGATCCCCCCGACCATCGCCCAACGAACTTCCCCATCGACTTGGATTCCGACGACAATCCACAAGTCACCGTCAAGATGGGTACGTAACGGCCTCCTCGAAAGCCTTCGTGTGCGAGTGGACGAGATTCTGAGATATGTTTCTCGTCTGCGAACTGGCATCCCCGCTCCCGGTCGAGAAATCGTCGTCGTCGCTGCCGAGCCTTGAGCCTCTTGGGACAAGAAATTGTCACGAGAGGGCCCGGTCAGCTTCGCGATGATGCATCGCTGGTCGAGCCTGCCAATCTGAGCATGCCCGAAGCAAAAGGCTGACTGGAGTCTCCCCGTCAATAGGTATCGATCTCCGGAAGCACCACGAGCGGTCCACGCACCGCAAGGCCCCCAAGAGCGACAACGTCTACTTGAAGCTCCTGGTGAAGCTCTACCGCTTCCTGGCCCGTAAGTTGCCGTACTCTCGTCGGCCGTTCCGCAAAGGAAAGCGTGGCTGACCGCGGCGACAGGCCGCACTGATGCGCCCTTCAACAAGGTGGTCCTCCGCCGCCTGTTCATGAGCCGCATCAACCGCCCCCCCATCTCGCTGTCCCGCATTGCGGCCAACCTCAAGAACGGCAACGAGAAGAAGACGATGGTCGTCGTCGGCACCATCACCGATGACAACCGCCTTCTGGTCGTCCCCAAGGTCGAGGTCGCCGCTCTGCGCTTCACCGCCACCGCCCGCGCCCGCATCATTGCCGCCGGCGGCAAGGCCATCACCCTCGATCAGCTCGCTCTCGAGAAGCCCACTGGCGCCAACACCATCCTCCTCCGCGGCGCCAAGAACTCGCGCGAGGCCTTCAAGCACTTCGGCTTTGGCCCGCACAAGAACAAGGTCCGTCTTTTTTCCGCTGGGAGAATCGTTGCGGTGAACAGCACTGACACCCCAAACAGAAGCCCTATGTTCGCTCCAAGGGCCGCAAGTTCGAGCGTGCCCGTGGCCGCAGAAGGTCAAAGGGTTTCAAGGTCTAAGGTGGATACCGATACCCTCTGGAGTTTTGGCACATGGCGTGGGGTTCTTGGTCGTCGCAACGGCAATGGTGTTGGGGGACATGCTTGCCGGCCTTGTCACGGCTGTTCAGCAGTCTGCAAGCGGGCGCATATGGGACAAAAAGTCTTGTCTTTTTTTACGGCATGGGGAATTGACTGGCTGGCGCTTTTGCCATTACCCATTACCACGGCTATGAATGACAATGCCATTGTGCCCTACGGCGTCGTAAAGTGTGTGCTTGCCGTGAAATGTGATATACTGTACGGGTTTAATGTGATTTGTACACGGTATGATACAGATGATGAACTCTCCTCGCCAGCAAGGAACCCATGCATCATTGCCCCTCGACACCCGCCATGGTCACATCCGCCTTCCGCCGTAGCGCCACGAAGAAGGCCTCCTTCGATTCCTACCACCGAACCAAATCGTCATGAACCGTCTATCCACCGAACAAATCTGCATGGGAGTGTGAGGCGTGGGGCGGACTTACACTGCGTGACGACTCGGGCTTCTCGCGGTGCACCCGCGCAAACAGCTTCTTGAGCAGCTGCTCGAGCGCCTTGTCCTCGCTGCCTTGGTAGAACTTGCACACGAAGTGGCCGTTGGGCTTGAGCGTGTCGGACGCGAAGGAGAGGGCGGCGCGGCAGAGGTCCTGTTTTGGGGGGAAAGGGGGGGGGGGAGGAGGGAGATGGTTATTGTTTTTGTTTTTGTTTTTGGGGACTGTTTTTGGGGACTATGGGGACTATGGGGGGGGGGGAGGGAGGAGACGGTGCTTACCATGCTGCCGGCGTGGTCTGCAAAGGAGATGCCGCTGGTGTTCATCATCCTGATATGAGGGTTACTTAAGCTGTTGATGGAGAAGCCGTGGGTTTGGGGCCAGGGTGCGGACATGTCGGATAGGACTACCTGGTTGGGGGGGGGAAGGGTTGGGCAGGTTAGCTGGGTTCTGGGTTCTGGTTTGGGGGGGGGGGGGGGAACAACGCACGTCTACCAACCGGAGATTGGGCTTCTGTGGTGGTGTCTTGGTTGGGCTGGGGTTGTGGGTGTTGCTGTTGGTGTTGCTGTTGGTGTCAGAGGCAGGATCGCTCTCATGCGCGGCCATCCGCTCCAGGTCGATGTAGCTCGGCCGATCGGCAATCTCATCCTCCTGCTCCTCAACCCCGCCTTGCCGCCCCTGTTCCTGGCCGTCCTTCCCGGCCCCCGTCCGGGCCGCCCGCCGCTTCCGCTCGCCCTCGACCAGAAACTGCTTCACCATCCCCTGCACGCCGGGGCTCAGGAAGTTGCCCTGGATCGTGCTCACGCCGCGCGGCGGCTGCGCGGGGATGATGTCGATGCCCACGACGCGGCCGTCGGGCGCCGTCCGGTCCAGCGCCACCTGCGACCAGCTCCCGGGCGCAAACCCCAGGTCCACCACGACCTGGCCCTTGCCGCGCCGGAACAGGCGGTACTTGGCGTCGAGCTCGAGCAGCTTGAAGGCGGCGCGCGACTTGAGGCCCTGCACGCGGGCCTCGCGGGCGAAGAAGTCGGAGCCCTGGCGCTGTTTCCAGCGCGAGTTGGACGAGGACAGGCGGGCGTTAAGGGCCGGGGTGGTGCGCGGGGTGGGTGTTGTGGATGGGTGTGGGGGGGTGTTAGGCTTCACACGGGGGCGCAGACTTGGCCGTGAGAGCGCGCTGACGGGGACGGCCAGGCGGGACGGCGTCCGGGTCCATGGCACCTGCATGCGTGCGGGCTGCTATATCATGTGGCAAATGAGAAACGGGGGTGCTCTTTCCAGAGTATAATCCAAATGCAGAAAATAGGCTGAGCGCAGGGTTGCTGTGGAATGTGAGAATTAGCAGTTTGAAGATTTACATGTTCCTGCTCCAGTTGTTTGAGTAGTCTCACATCCTCGATGGACGGTTGCTTGGCAGACATGGAACAGCGTATTATTGCATTAGACACTCAGTATCATGTTGTTCGATACCTACATAACCCCAGTTGTTGCTGGACTGGACGAGCTGGACTGGACTGATTGGTCTTTTCTTCAGCGGCCGCAAGTGCTGCATCTATCTCGTCACAGGGAGCAATCAGCCACTCGCGGCACCGCTCCGTATCGTCCGCGCAATCGAGGGCATATCTCAGACGATCCCGCTTTCAAAATGGCTTACTCGGGCCAAAGTTATGTTTTAATCCGGAGTATCTCCCGTGCAATCTGCCTCGCGGTGCTTGTTCATGTCTTGGTCCGACAGCATTTTGGGTTGTAGGAGGACAGGGACGTCGAGAGCCAGCTGCGGTGGTCGACGATGGGAAACAACAAGTGGGAGGGAGATCAGACAGCCCATAAATACCAACAACACAAAACGCAAAACACGCCAAACGCCACAAGATGCCGCCGCCCATCCCAACCCAGCC